>OZ023263.1:92671056-92678556 GCA_964006375.1 Tillus elongatus | reverse complement strand
TTGCACCCAACCAGTCCCCTGTGTCAATTAGCTTGCAGCGAGGTAACCCGCACCGATTCCGCTTTCCGGCAGATCGCATAGCTTGTTTTGTTGGATGTAAACATTTTCATAGGTGAAAAATTGGTAATCTTAATTAATATTTTGTGGCGAGTTTTCATATTTTCAAAATATCACTCTCCTCAGTCAGATTTTAATAATCAAGATATTTCACCATTTTACTTTCTGCCGCCGTATTTTAGATGGTCCTGTATATTACATTACCTGACATTATTTTTATGAGGACGCTGAGGATTCACAGCACACTTAAATGACCGAGATATTTCCACCTTGGATTGATCGTGATAGG
Organism: Tillus elongatus; assembly: GCA_964006375.1. Taxonomy (NCBI): domain Eukaryota; kingdom Metazoa; phylum Arthropoda; class Insecta; order Coleoptera; family Cleridae; genus Tillus; species Tillus elongatus. The sequence continues at coordinate 92,678,210 of OZ023263.1, read as the reverse complement.
TACGATGAGGATTTACAGCTTATCTAGGTTACTCTAGGGAACACTCCCATCCCAAGTCAACTTTGAGAACTTTTGTGTTTTTTTTGGGAGGACGCTGAGGATTCACTGCTCAATAAAGTAATCGAGATATTTGTGTTCTGGTTTGACCCTATCGGGAATGCTGAGTAGTCACAATCTGCATAGATCGTCCAAAAACTTATGTCCCGCCTCCTCTATCTTAAACTTTCCGTCCCTCGTTTTCGTTGTTTTGATTGAGCGCCTGGTAATAATACTTTTGCATTGGCTTTCGCTGTGTGTTTGTTACCTGCTTGCATCCTTGCTTATGTAAACTGCTGCTTATACCGTATGTATTTTGCCGCTACCACATCTCTCTCTCTCTCTCTCTCTCTCTCTCTCTCTCTCTCAATTAACTGTCACCTCTATCATAAACGACTCTTGTACGCTTCACCAAACGCTACCTCGAACTGTTACATAGATATCCAAGCATTAGCTAGCGATATTAGAAACCCACATCACTTGTATGTAGTTTGTGAGTAATCTTTTGTATATATTTTGTAAATAGTTACTGATATAAAATAATGGGTTGGGAAAATGGCTTACTTATATTAGGTATTATTATTAATAAATTAAAATTACCTCACCTAAATACTTTTGACCCAAAAACGGTCTACCAGTAAATACCTCGTTACAGTATTTAATACATAAATTGGCAGAGGACTAAATATGCGTCTCTGGGTCATAAGGTTCTAAAATTCCTAGCTTGAGAGGCTTAAATGTGGATGAATATAATAAAGAAACAAAAGCATTACATATTAAATTGAACGACATTTAGGTTGGGATAAACATACGAGACAGGTAGTAAAAAAGCAAAGAAGTTTCTCTCGAGGATGAAACGACTAAAACAATTTATGAACATCAACTCCCCAAAAATTGTATATTTTGTCCCAATTCCGTCTAAACTCATGTATCTCATACTTGTGTAGGGCGCGGCGTCTGAAACATATATAATAAAAGTTGGAACTACACAAAGATGATTGATGAAGAAAATTTATGGGATAGAATTAACATACCCCAGTGATGATGCACTTTATACTGAAAGTGGTCTGATAAATGTGCCCAAGTTGCACTGCAACTCGATACTATCCTACATGAACAGATATGAGCATGTCATAAACTCTCCCGAACATAAATATCAGACAAGATATAAAGACACTGTAATTAGTTTAAAGTATAAGGCGAATTAACAGGAAGAAGACGAAGTATGTTGCATTTGCGTCCTATAAGCCACACTTGCCTTCATTTAATACACTGCAAATTGTTTGTAACAACCAATATATCCAAATTGAGGCGGCACAAAAGGTTAGGTATTTGGGAATCATTATAGATCAACATCTGCGTTGGGATGAGCACGTTGGTGTGGTTGTTAAAAAGTTGGGGACAATTTTGTTTAAGTCTAAATACCTGAATACATTTCTAACAACGGCGTGTCTTAGAATGGTCTGTTTGGGGTGCTGCGTCGAGTTGTCACCAGAAAAAATTTAATATAATTCAACGTTGGTTCCTGAAACTAATATATAATAAGTGCTACACTTACCCGTCTGAAGCGTTGTACGCTGAAACAGGAGCTTATGATATTAGGCAACTTTTTTCATTGGCTGTGTTGGCGTACGTGAGAAGATATGATCGCGTCTCTAGAATAGAGCATTCGTACCTAACCAGGTTAAACGCAGCAGCGGCAGCTCAAATGAGCAGAGCGATTAAGACTGTGGGCCAGCGTAGTTATACTTATATTGCACCAAGAATGTATAATACTCTTCCAGTCGGTATCAGAACTGCACTAACTCTACGTTCTTATGTGAGGATGGTGAAGACATGGGTTTCGAAATCTAGACACATGATTCATGGTTTAGTACACGGATAGGCATTTAACGGGTCGTATATTTGGCTGACTGTGTGGTGTTGTGTGTGTTGTTTTTTTTTTGTTGTTGTTTTGGTTGCGTGGATGTTTGCTGCACGTTAAGTTGTCTTAAATTTTGAGTTTGGTTGGTTGTGTGGTGTTGTGCGCGTTGTTTTTGCTGTTAGTGTTTTGAGTGAGCGGATAGTTCCTACACAATAAATTGAATTAGGTTAAGCTTAAAAAGTTGATGTATAGTTTATTTTTATTTATTTATATTTCATGTGCCCACATACAAGTATACACTTTCGTGGGTTTTACATGTGTTTATTTCATACATTCATTTCATTTATTTGGTACCATGTTTTGTATTTTATTTTGTTAACAATTTGTTTTGTATCTTATTTTCTATTCTTTTTTGTTGAAATAAACTTTATAATTATTAAAATTACAATATTGGTCAACAAACCATTATTTAAATCGGTTTGGGGGTTAGAGACATGACTCCACTTGCAATTAAACCAGTAAACTCCTAAAGCTTATTTACGAGAAGAGTTTAGAACTGGCTACTCAAAGCACTGAGACAAGCTATTGATAAGTTGGTCACTTTATATAAAATTACTTGTGAGAACATTCAGTGTTTTATTTATCCTCAGCCTATTTCCATGACTATGGGCAATCGCCTTTTTCCCCCTCAGGGCTCGTCAGCCTCTTTGCGGCCCCGATAGCCCACAGACTTTGACTTATTGTGCATGCCCTTTGTCTTTTGTACTCCACCCATTCCAAAATCACTGTGCCTTGAACTAGTCTGCACAGAAATTGGTAGGATGAAGTTTTATATTGCTTTGTCTCCGGTCTAGGCTGTCCGTAGATCAGTTGTCTTTTGCGGTCCAGAGCTTTACACTCGCACAAGATGTGCTTGGCTGGTTCTTCCCCCTCGCCGCAGAGTCCGCAGGCCAGGTCACCCTCGAACCACCCCATTTTATGCAGGTGTTTCTTGACGGCCATATGTCCCGTCAAGAGTCCTGTTATGTTCCTGACATGTCCTCTGCTAAGACTTAGCAGCTCCACAGCTCTTTTTGAACTGGGTTTTTCAATTACTGACTTCCCATGTCTGAGCCCTGGACAGTTTGCCCAGTACACATTGTGTGCGTTTCTGACACAGGACTTAATGGATCCCCTGGCAGTGCTCTTCGTCACGCCCAGAATCAGTTCTGGTCCCATGAATAGTTATTCTAACCCTCTCTTCGCAAGACTGTCCTGAGTGGCCCGCCACCCAGATGAGGGTGACCTCATTCTGCCCAGCCAGGTCGCTCGTCTCGTTTCGGCATTCACTTACCAGTCTGCAATTTACCCGTGTGCTACTGAGGGCCTTAAGTGTTGCCTGGCTGTCTGTGGCTATGAGGTTTCGCTGGTTGGTGTAGCCTCTTCTCTTGTACTCTCACACGCAGTGCAGGATGGCGTACATTTCGGCCTGAAAGACCGTTGCATGAGCTCCGAGGGAAATACTGTGACTTACCCTCGGTCCTTCCGAATAAACGCTTGCCCCCATCCCACGCTCCCCGCTGGATCCGTCAGTAAACCAGACAAGCGCGTCCCGTGGCAGGCTCTGCGTCTCTTCCCGTCATGCCTCGCGGTCGGGGATTTTCACTGTAAAATTGTTTTCCCCGCAGATTTGCGGGCTCGCGAAGTCTGACCCCATTTCACGAATGGGCACCTTCACGATCTCCTGGCAGTGGCCCCTGCAATCTGGGTTGATCTCCAGTCTATCATTGCAGGGTAGTCTGTATAGTCCCAGCCTGGCCTCCCCCATGATAACTAATAGAAGGGGAGAGGGGGGCAATCACCTTACTATTCTGAGTATTTTGAAGACTGACACGCCACCGACGGATTTACACCCTTCTAGAACGGCGGTGCCCATACACCTCCAACTTACTTAAACTCGATGTCATAGCCAGAGCATATGTTAATTTGACACTTGATGCTAAAGAAGTGGAAAGAACTTTAATTTACCCTGCCAAGAATCCAGCGCGCGATCTTCGGTTTAGCAGTCTAACGCACAAACTACTAGGCCACTAAGTCTATTGGCTTCTAGCTTGTATAATTAAACCGTCGCATACGTTATGATGAAGAGACATAAATCTAAAACTCGCTCATCTAAAATCTTGCTTTGTCTTATGAATACATCCGACAATATATGTTGGTTTCATTTCTAGTCTTTTGTTAGTTATATTTCATATCTTATGGTGTCTGTGGGAATATGTATTATATTTGACTTTATTTGATTTTTTGGGTAAATTTTGTACACATTAAAATGTATTATATTTCTCATTATAGTTCGTACTGTGCTATATTGGATAACCTAGCGGTTTGTATTTCTAATGTAAAATTTACTCACGTTTGTGAATAAGCTGTTATTAACAAGGTTCTCTGAACCGTGAACCGTTTACATTATTACTATAAGTAATTTTCTTTAGGTAATTTTTCAAAAAACAAAAATGTCTCAGAAAAAGATCACGACTTCAAATGAGCGCAAACTAGGCCCCTTAGAAGACATATATCCGGGGGCAGTTTCAATTTTTACCTGTTTATATATAAAGTATCACACCGATAACTCGAAAAATGATAGATCGGTTTTCATGAAATTGGGTAGGTGCCTTCTCTTTGACAATGGCTGGGATAGCCTTATTATCTAGAAACATGGAACCAGTTTTTCCGGAAAAAACTTTGATTTCCTTTCAGAACATTTTTGTAGGTATCTCCGAAAATCACTAAGGTATGGAAACCAAATTTGGTACATATGTTTCTATTGCTAAAAGTATACTACCTACCAAAATTTAAATATCTAGGTAACAAAAAAAATCTGGTCGCAGCAAATGTGTTATGGTAGTAAATTTTAATGAAAATATTTTTAATAGGGAACATGTCTTTTTTCAAAATCGTCCACAAGTACTACAACCTAAAATTATTTTCAAATATACAGGATGATCCAGAAAAGTGTGATACTTCAATGTTATGTTTTTTATGGAACACCAGGTATTTGACAACGGTTTTAAAATTTTTTTTTAAATATTTTGCGCAACATTTTTGTAAAAGAAAATGGTGAATTTTCGTGAAAAAAAATGTTTGAAAATTTTTATGAAAACTTTTTTTTTAGGTATTTTTATCACAAAATGTTTGTGAATATCTATACCCTGGCAGCTGCGTGTAAATAGCTTAAACAGAATCGTTTCCCAGGAAAATAGGATCAATGTTTTTGGAAATATTTCATGTTTGACGGCTAATAGTTCATCAGACTCCAACGGCTAGAGGTTGATGAACGTACTGTTGACTTCAAACCACTCATTCCTGATAAATTGGAAACAATCTAATAATAGCTTACCTTTTTAAGACTCATGTTGTTAGTTGAAATAGGAAAACACGTTGAAATATAGACCACGATAGAGGCTCAATTCCTAATGTATGAGTATGTGAGGTATAATTGATTTACCTACTGAAACGATTTTCGGAAAATATTTGTAATTTTTCAAACAATAAATTTATTTTGATGAAACATGGTACATGGTTTTTATTATAACAACTACAACCACATATGATGCCTCCCCTATAGAATGACGTATTTGTCATAAAAACTTTTTATGATAATTCGTTCCCATAACGCATTTGCTGCGTCCAAACTTTTTATTATGTATAAAACTGTTAAGCCTTTGCTTTGTTGTGTATTGCATTTGCTTTGTAGTTTTGTATTGAACTTTTTTGGAATTAAACGTTGCTATAATTAATATTATCGTTAAAAAAATGACGATTTAGTCAAACTTACCTTGTCCAGGAGTCAATATTTAAAAAATCTCAGGACGCAGCTAGTGCGTTATGGTAGTGAATTTTCATAGAAATGATCTGGCACAGAATATTGTATTATAACTTTTTTTTCTTGTAACATAGAAATCTAAATTTTGGTATATAGTTTACTTTTTATATCTTAAACCTACCTACCAAATTTGGTTATTATAGATTTTTATTTTTTTAAATAATTTTTTTTTTCAAATGAAAACTCAAAATTTTCTCGGAAAACCTCGTCCAATTTTTCTGATTAACAAACTAATCAAAGCTATTTACAAAAGGAAGGCACATGCCAAATTTTATCAAAAGCGGCCCATTATTCTTTGAGATAAAAAATTTTTTCGAATGAAAACTCAAAATTTTTCCGGAAAACCTCGTCCAATTTTTCTGACTAACAAACTTGTCAAAGCCATTTACAAAAGGAAGGCACATGCCAAATTTTATTAAAATCGGCCCATTATTTTTTGAGATAAGAATTTTTTTTGAATAAAAACGCAAAATTTTCCCGGAAAACCTCGTCCGATTTTCCTAAATAACGAACTTATCCAAGCCATTTACAAAAGAAAGGTAGTTGCCAAATTTTATCAAAATCGCCCCATTATTGTTTGAGTTATCGGTGTGATACATATATATATATATATATATATATATATATATATATATATATATATATATATATATATATATATATATATATATATATATTATATATATATATATATATATATATATATATATATATATATATATATATATATATATATATAAACATATAAAAATTGAAACTGACCACGGATATGGGTTCTAGGGGTCCTAGTTCGCGCTCATTTGCAAAAAAATTTTTAAAAATTCAAAAGTCGGGATCTCTCCATAAGTGAATTTTTTCTACGAAAATTCACTAAAAACACACAGGCTGCTAAAATAGGAAATTGAATTTTCTTGATGTCTATAAAAACAGTTAACATAGTAATTAGCACCGACATTTATGTTCTCCTTCCCAAGTGTGAACAATGCTCAAACATACTATCCAGTAGACCTACTTTCCACAAAGTAAATTTCTGTGGTGATATAAATATAGACTATTTATCAAAAAATAAGACTGTATCTTTATGGACGATCAATTAAATCTTTAAGCATTTACTACATTTTTAGCAAACCAGCAAGATTCTTTTCTTATTAAAGAATATGTCTCAAACAGCTACTGATTAAATTTTTACAAATATTTATACTCCACACTGGTTTTTCTGCTTACCCTGGCCCGAAATCAGTTTCATCCCCCCAGGACGTAGGCAAAATTGGCCCAGATCCCTCATTTACGTGCCATTTGTGGAGCGTGTTTTGCTTTTTACGTGTTATCTCACTTAGAATTTCTTTCCGTTTTCTAATTTTTATCCATTGTTCGAGCGCCGGCAGTGCCGAA
>OZ023263.1:92111056-92666056 GCA_964006375.1 Tillus elongatus | reverse complement strand
GCTCCCTGAGTTGAGAGGCAGTTCATATATGTGATTGGTTGTTTTCTGTGTGTTAAACAGGAAAAAAAAATACATTGAGTACATCCAGGTGTAAGTTACATACACAAATACATATATTTCATAATAACAACATTTACAACACATTTCACTAAACTTTACAGGAAAATAAAAGTTAAAAGCTAAGATACCTAAAATATAACTAAAAAAACTAATATATATATATATATATATATATATATATATATATATATATATATATATATATATATATATATCAATTCTATATATTAAATTAAATTTAAAATCCATAGCTTATTACATTTTTTTGAAATTCTATAACAATTGGCACTAAACGAAAGGGCTTCGAAAGTCTGTGCAGCAAATAACTTACTATATCAATTGGCGCCCAACGTGGGGCTTTCGAGGTCCACGAGTAAAATAAATTAAAAAAATAAATAAATAAACAAAACATAATAAGGAAGTCGAGAAAATGCCTAGGGGAAGAAAAATGACCACGTCAAAGGACAGACAGGACAGGGGAGACGAAAGAGAACATGAACAGCAGGAAAGTATGGAAATAGATCAAGAGAGAAGATATGATCAAGAAGTTGGTGAAAATGTGGAAGAACAAGCAGAAGGAATGGCACAAACAGGAGAAGAAACGTCAATAGAAGAACAGACACCTGACGGAGACAAAGTAGACGACACAAATACGACAAACGAAAAACCTGACAGTAACAATGAAATGTTCATGAAATTAATGCAGAGCATGAATAGTATGAATGCAAATGTTAATAAAAAAATGAAAGCAATAAAATTATGAATGAGAAAATGAATGAAAGCATAAATGGCCTAAAACAAGACATAAATGAAAGTAAGAAAGAAATGAAAGGGGATATGTATAGCATGAAACTAAATATGAATGACAGGTTCGAAAGACAAGAGGATAATATAAACAAGATAAAAGAAAGTATGACTGAGAAATTTGTTGAACAAGAGCAGAATATGAGGCAGATGATTGAGAGATTGGATAATATAGATAGAAATATCACAGAGAAAGTTGAAAAAAGTGTACAAGAAGTAAAAAAAGATGTAGAAATGGAGATGGAAGAGATAAGCGAGGCAGTACGAAAGTTTGAAAGTAAAGTAGAGACAAAGATGGATGTAGTACGCAAGATAATAATAGAGAAAATCAAAGCAAATGATGATGAACCGATGGATAAAATCATAGAGAGAGTGAATGAAAGAAATCAGCGAATGAGAGGGCCTAGAAAGATGCGCAAACATAAAAGAAACAGATATGAAACCAAAATGGAAGAGAGATTAAGAGAAACGAATGGAAATTTGGAGAATCTAAGAGAAGAGCCAGATGTAAAGCTGACATTGGGAAATAAAAGTCTGAGAGAAGAAGTAGAAGAATGTTTTGGGCCAAAATGGACAAGAGCAATGGGGAATAGAAGAAACAAAAAGAAACAAGAATGCCTAGAAGAAATAAGGAATAAGGGTGACAAATTTAAACGGAAACGTATAGGAAATAAGAGGTATAGACGTGAAAACAAGGATGGCAACGATGGCACGAATAGGTATAAATGCCAGAGAAACGAGGATACCTACAAAGACGATTCTAGCATGGAATACGATGCAAGACAGGCAGAAGAGTCTGATAACAATCATGAGCAGTGGAGAAGACCACATAACGGATATAGAGACTACGCAGCAACAAAATATGAAACGACTACGAAGGATTAATGAACTAGAATGAGATTAATGACCTGGGAAGTCTTTAAACTCACCAACATTTTTTTGAAATAAAATAACAATTCAAAATTCAAAATTAATGACCTGGGAAGTCTTTAAACTCACCAACATTTTTTGAAATAAAATAACAATTCAAAATTCAAAATTAATGACCTGGGAAGTCTTTAAACTCACCAACATTTTTGAAATAACATAACAATCAAAATTCAAAATTGCAGACCTGGATTAAGTCTATCAACTGTACCAAAGCTAGTTCGACCAAATAACACGCCAAAATTCAAAATTTAAAGCAAATGTCAAGCATGAAAGAAGAGTATAGGCAAATTCAAAACCGAGGTAGATAACGTTAGTAAACAGCTAAGCGTGGGGAAGAATCTCACGACAAACAAGCAGTAGAAATGCACGTCAAACAAGACATATACGAACGGAAACCAACGAAGTAGTGGGGACAAGTTTAAACCCAAGATAAGAGGACCAGAGCTGCCAACAAATGAGGAAAAAGAAAGAAAAATATATGAAGAAAACAGATATCAAGGCCAATTATGTAAAATTCGTTAAAATTATGGAACATTTAGTAGGATAGACAACTAAATAAGGACGTGTGAAACAAGGAATAATTGGAAAAGTCAAAAATATATATGTACGAACAGTGAAATGAATTTAATAGATGGAGAAGCTAACCAGTGAATATGTAAACCCATAGAGGGCATATTGAGATAATGAAAATAGATATAGATGATTATATGCACAGTAGTTGCAAGATATAGGGGAATGAGATGAAAAAGTCAAGTAAAAGGAACATATAGTGACTGATAAACAGTAGTTTCAGATTAATAATAAAAGAGGAAAGTTGGGTATCAGAAGAATAAAACGAATTGAAAAAGGAAAGGACCTAATATCAAAAAGAAACATATAGAAACTTACAATGGCAGCAGCAATAGAAAAAATAGTCCAAATATGGGGGTATATACGAACATGTCGTTATAGAAATCGGTTAATTATCACGTGTACGAACACACGCAATGAGAAAAGGGAAACTCGGTAATAATAATAAAAAAAAATAATGATGATAAAGAGATAAGTTAAACAACAAGGAATTTGAAAAGCAAGAGATAATTTCTTACTTTACTTGGGGGGATACTTAAAACTAAATTTAGCCTTGACATAGTCAATTAACAACATTTTTCATTTGATGTTGATGGCATTTCATATAACATGCAGCATGCAGACTTAATAACTAAGTCGAACGTTGCTTGGGCAAACGTGACATTAAAAAAAAAGGAATATAAGTTGAAGAAATCCTAGACGAACAAAGCACTGACATGACACATATTTTATTAAAAGCACGTAAACTAACGAAGCACTATTTTAAATAAAGGCCATAAACACTTTGAAGAACTGAACACTTATGAAGCTGGAACAAACATGCAGCAATAATGACAACAGGATCAGTATTCGACAGTAGCAGAAATTAGCAGGCACAGTAGTATTTTTCTTAAAATAATTGTGGGTACAGCAGTGGTCTTCAAAAACATTGACAAAATATTGGCACAGCGGTGTTCTTATAAAACAATTAAAGGCACGCTAGTGTTCCTCTAAATTGTAGGCACGCTAGTATATTTTTAAACATGCTTATAAGCACAATAATGTCTCTCATGCATAAGTGCATCTGACACTTAAATATAATAACTTCTCATGTTCGCAGCTAGATCACTTGGGTCTCAGATGATAGTTCTGATTACACAGCATAACTTCTTACAGGAATGGCAGTGACTGTTTCTGAAATGCTAAAAAAAATGTATTAAGGGAGGAAAAGATTATATTGCTATAAACTAAAAGCGTGAATAAAAAAATTTTCCTAGCTTCAGAAGGCAAGCCTCTAAAGCAGTAAAAATTTATTATTGGGGATTTGATATGGTTACTAAAGGGGGCCACATATACATATATACACATACATATACACAAACAACAACTTACCTTTGGTGTATGCAATGTTTTTGCACTGTAAGGCAGGGAGAAACTAAATTTTACAGATATATATGTGTTGAAAGGAGGCAAGGCAAGTATAAATGTATGACAAGTTTAATTATATAGTTTAAGGTATTATTGTTTGATAGCTGTTATGTAATTTAAGATGTTATTGTTTGTTAGAATTAAGGATATTGTTAGCTTTAAGAATAGTAAGATGTCAAAATTTGAGTGTTAAATTGTAAGAAATGTCATGTCATAACCTATGTTTAAGTCAGCTGTTTTTTTATTTAGGACAGACGTCAAACTGACACTAAAATTATAGTTAGGTTAATTATTCTCTCATTGACTAACAACAATCAGAAGTATGTATGTATCCGAGGAGATGATGAAAAACGATTATTGTGTTAAAATTTGTTAGGATATTTTATTTGAAGCAGGCAGATAACAGTTTTTTGATTAGTTACGCTGGTTACGTATGAAAAATAATAAACAGAGGGAAAAATTTTGATAAAAGTATCAGATTAAAATTTTTGAGATGAAAAAAGTTTGAAATTGTCATTAAATTATTAGATGGGAATTTTTGGTAATAAGGATATAGTTTGAGAAATTAGATAGAAGGGGTTTGAAAAGGGATAGTAGCAAGAGGAGAAAATTTAGTCTAGAGGATACAAAAATCTAGAGGGTCGCTGATCCGATAGTCCGACTCAGCAAATACAGGAGAGGCAGCAGAGGCAGCAGCAGTCTGAGTGAGTAGTGTAAAACTAAAAGGAGTAATAAAACTCGCTAAAAAAATAAGTACATAAACTGTGCTTTGGTTTTTATACGACATTCAAGATACTTATAGAGGCAGGGGATCTTTTGGGCTATAACTAACTGATAGTCAGCGTGGAACTCTGTGTCTATCGACTAAGTGCCACAATACAGTGGAATTAATATAAAGACCAATAGGTGTCGGTACCGTTAACATTTAATTTATTTTCTTTCGTTCCCTTTTATAGTGTAAAATTCAAATAGGTATAAGTAATACATAAGGTTTAGGTTTTTTGTCATATATTTAAGTGTAATAAATATTAAGTTTGGTGATCATTTGAAACCTTTGCCTTATTTTGTTTTCTTTTACACATATATGAGTATTTGGAAGGAAAGAACTGAAATTAGATAGGGCAGAATATTTCGAAATTACAAAAAAATAAAAAAAAAGAAACCAAAGGGGACTGGAACCCACTTGCTTACTAAGCTCCCTGAGTTGAGAGGCAGTTCATATATGTGATTGGTTGTTTTCTGTGTGTTAAACAGAAAAAAATAAAAATACATTGAGTACATCCAGGTGTAAGTTACATACACAAATACATATATTTCATAATAACAACATTTACAACACATTTCACTAAACTTTACAGGAAAATAAAAGTTAAAAGCTAAGATACCTAAAATATAACTAAAAAACTAAATATATATATATATATCAATTCTATATATTAAATTAAATTTAAAATCCATAGCTTATTACATTTTTTTGAAATACTATAACAATTGGCACTAAACGAAAGGGCTTCGAAAGTCTGTGCAGCAAATAACTTACTATATCAATATATATATATATATATATATATATATATATATATATATATATATATATATATATATATATATCGTACCGATAACTAAAAAAAAATAGACCGATCTTGATCAAATTTGGTGAGTACCTTCCTTCTGCAAGTGGCTTGGATAAGCTCGTTGGCCAGGAAAATCAGACCAGGTTTTCGCGGAAATTTTTGTGTTTTCTTTATAAAAATTTATATCTCCGAAAATAACAAAGTGAGGGCAACCAAATTTGGTACGCGTATTTGTATTATAAAGAGTGAACCATGTACCAAAATTTAGGTCTCTAAGTTTAAGGACAAAAAGTTACGGGCAGCTAAAGAAAAAATTTTTGGAGTTTTCCTCAAAACGTCAAACTCGCAATTTAAAACGTCAAAATTGGTAATGTTTAGGCAAAGAACGTGAAACAAATACGGATTGTGAAAAGAAAATATTGCAAGAAGAGTGTTCTGCGAACCCTTAGGTTTCAGATTCAGCCGTCATTGACCTTCATTTTACTTAAATATTTACAGAAAATTCATTTCAAATAGACCCTTTCTCTGGTGCTTTGGCTGTTGGTTTAGTTAAGTTGATGCTTTCGCTGTAGGTTTAGTGAAGTCTATGGTTTAACGGTCTCTAATTTTTAGTCAATTTTTGTAGAACAAATTCGTTACTGCATTTTAGCATTTTTTATCAAAATATGATGCATGTTTGAAAGAAATAAATTTGGACGCAGTAAGTGCGTTTTGGTAGCGAATTTTCATTAAATCCTTCAAATTTCAATAACTCAATTTGCTATTACCGCAAGTTTTGTTGGTTAGGAAACCAACATTTAACTTTATTTTCGGAAAATTTTTGTATAAACGCGGCAAGCATGTTTGTAAGAAAAAATACTGAGATGTAGTGATACGTTTTGGTAGCCAATTTTCATTAAATGTTTCAAATTTCAATAACTCAATTTGCTATTAACCTAAGGTTCATTGTCTAGGAGACCAGTTTTCTCAGAAACATTTAAAGTTTATTTTCGGAACATTTTTGTAGATTTTTAAATAATTATTTTAATAAAATATGGTACATTGTTCCTACTGTATAGGTTATGCCGGTAACCAAATTGATTTTTATGAAAATTCATTGCATAACGCACTTGCTGCGTCTAGAGTTTTTTGACATAACAATGTAGCGCTGGCAGCTACTGGCGCTTGGTAAACTAGCCCAGTTGTTTATAATTGATAACACTTGACCTTTGTAATGTCAGAGTAACGCAAAAAAACATTTTGTTAGCTAAAAATTAATTAGTTTTCTTTACTGAATATTATTTGCCTTACCTTTGTAGAATACATCACAGACAATAATATATATCACCTGGACATATTCAATTTTTAGAATATTTTATACATACACTGGAGCGGTGGCAAAATCAATTAAGTATAAATGTTGAAATGGATTTATTGCATTATATTGCTTTGGATTTTTTTCATTTGGCTCAATCAAATTTATTTCAATACAAAGCGAACACAGGGAAAGAAAATTAAAGGAAAAAGTTTCCTAATCACAGGCTCTCAATCCGAATTAATTATTTTTAGAAGAGCAAAAGTTTTTGATCAAACAATTAGATTGAAAACTTTTTCCGATATTTACTTTGGATACCAAAAACAGTTTCATTATTTGCAAGAAATATTTTCTTTTAACAGAGGGTCTTTCTAATTAATATAGCGTGTTTAAGTCGTCAGCATAAAGATATATACCTTAAAAATTGTGAGATATCCGTCAGTTGCAAGATAAAAAATCTGTACTGTATTGCCGAGCTTTCAGAATTATTTATCCCATGACCATACTCGTACCACATGGAAGCAAAAAAAAATACAATTTACCTAGGAAATATACAAAAGTGCTAAATACTCATGTACATAGCGCGAGTTTTAAGATTAAACTGAAAAAAAAAACAATAAAACATTAACAAAATTTGTATGTTACATTTGAATGAAGTTTATAAGCCTGAATATGCAAGCTATAACTACTGTGTATTTAATATTTTTTTTAGTTTTTGTTAAGGAAATATAAATAGGGGAGGTATTTAAAAAAGCTATATTTTTTATAATTTTTTTTTGTTAAAAGTAGTTTCAAGGTCTTCTAAATACATTCTTTTTTATTTAAGGTTTGAGAATGTAAACTGGAAACATTACAGAATTTTCCTTCTCTGAAGATGTTGACATTGTCAACGAAACGATCGTAAGGTCTCTAAAATATGTGTTGTGGTGATTTGGATGTTCTCCAAGTGTATTTATTAGTGCTCATCACAGGTTCCAGTTTTCACATAGTGTATTAAATATTACTAATATTTATATATTTATGTGTCACACCGACAACTCAAAAAATAATGCGCCGATTTTGATCAAATTTGGTGAGTACCTTCCTTTCGCAAGTGGCTTGGCCAAGATGGTCATCTAGGAAAATAGGACTAGTTCTTCCCGGAAATTTGTGCGTTTTCTTTCGGAAAATTTTTACATTTTCGGAAATAACAAATTTTGGGCAACCATATTGGGTGCGAGGGTTTATATCATAAAAAGAAAACCATGCACCAAAATTTGGATCTCTACTCTAAAACAAAAAAGTTATAAGCTTTTAAGTTTTTATTCTTAAAACGTCAAAAAAGTCGCGATTCAAAACGTCTAAATTTACATGTACTAGATAGAGAACCTACATGAACGGCTACGCAGCATAAATGTCGTAAGAAGTTAAAAAACCTTAAGTTTCAGCTACAATTTTCATTGTTCTTTATTTTATTAAATTATTTGTAGAATTTAATTTCAGTTATTTATTTAATTTTAAGGAATCAGAATACGCTTATTATTTAGGTTTTTTTTTTCTTCAATTGGACAAAGTGGAAGTTTATTATGGATTAACGGTGTTGGTAAGTTGTTTCTCCTTTCTATGGACTTCTATAAGGTGAGTTTTTTACAGTTTGCATTTCTAGCTCCGTTGTAGCATGTTTATCTTGCACAGAACCTCAAATTTACTTTAGGTCTCTTAACTGTATTGTGGAGTTGAGATTACAGCATTTGTCCGATGGTTAATGCATTAAGGGGTTCCTCTAAGCTTGTTCCTGATTTTTTTTTAAAACGAATAATACGCTAATCTGCTAATTTACCTATAAATGTTATTAATAAAAAAAATGGAACAACGCTCGTGCCTCGAATAAAGTTCTCTTCGTCATTTTAACTTTAAATGAAATGTCATTCTACCGTTTCGCACCGGTAACACTTTGGGCACAGAAAATACAGAAATTTACTTAAAATTGTCTTTTATAATTGAAGAAGAAAAACATGTTCTAGGTATGCAACGAAAAATTCACACAAAATTGAATAATTTCTAGATTCTAAAACCTACTGTGACGCTATAATGAAGCAACGTTAAATGGGACGAAAACCATTTCAGGTTAATGTATTGAAAAATGTTTAAACAGTAAAATAAGCTTTATTACTCCAAAAAAAAACAGGATTCTTATAAGGCGTAATAGAATAGTGCATAAAAGTCCACGGCAACAGTACATGGCATGTTCAATTCACAAATTATTTTGATAAATGTCAGATCTACTTTCAAAGTGATGTAAATAAGTATTTTGTTTTCTGAAATTTGTAATACAAATGTAGGCATACTCCTCTTACATTCATATTTATTTTTGGCCATCACAATTTTACTCATAGAGTTGGATACAATTTTTGTGACTTTTGAATTTTGAAAAGATTTCTTCAAATGAGCGGAAGCTAGGCCCCACAGAACCCATATCGGGGTTAGTTTCAGTTTTTATCTGTTTTCATATATACAGGGTGACGCCTTTCTAGGGTAAAGCTCAATATATCCATTATATAAGGTATGATAAATTTTTTTATATGTTAATTATACGATGTCTGGAGTTGCATCTTATAAAATTATTTTTACAATCACAGGTGGCCCATAAGTCGCTGTTGATGCATTTTTTTTCCTAATCGAACACGCCTTATATTATTGCAATTTTTGCATTTTCCATCGAAAGATAACGCATGTTTGTAAGAAAAAAAATTCGGGACTCAGCAAGTGCGTTATGGTAGCGATTTTTCATAAAATATTTCTTTCGATAGCTTAATTTACTATTAACCTAAGGTTCTTTGGCCAGTAAACCAGTTTTTTGGGTACACTATAAGTTTATTTTCGGCAGATTTTTGTATATTGTCAAACAGTAAAGTTATTTTGATGAAATATGGTACATTGTTTCTCCTATATAGGTTACACTGCTAACCAAATTTGATGCAAGCTTATTTAATATATATATATATATATATATATATATATATATATATATATATATATATATATATATATATATATATATTTCCTATTAAAAATAATTTAATGAAAATTAGCTACCATAACGCCCTTGCTGCCTGCAGACTTTTTATTTTTTTGAGTTATCGGTACGATATATATATATATATATATATATATATATATATATATATATATATATATATATATATATATATATATATATATATATATATATATATATATATATATATATATATATATATATATATATATATATATACATATATATACATATATATATATATATATATATATATATATATATATATATATATATATATATATATATATATAAACACAGATCTCGTTATAACGAATTTTCGGTTCTACGAAAAATACCAAAAAAAAACTAGAATATCGATACATGGGTCTCCTTAAAATATAAAAAACAGAAAAGAACTTGAAGAATGCAAGCCTGACCATGAAACAAAATATAAAATTTACACAAAATATTCTAAATGTCATCGTCACCACAGTCTGAGGGTGATTTAGCACTGTCGTCTAAACCACCATTCTTTGTCTCCATTTATTTCATTGTAGCCTTTACACTTATTAATTGTGTTATTGCCTTCGTCTACTTCTAGTCTTTTTTCAAGTGTATGACCTTCAAATGATGGTACTTTGTCCAAAATTATGTCAAACAAAATTCGATTTCCTCGTCTAATTAGTTTGTTTGGCCCAAGTACAAAATTTTTATTAGCAAGAAGGTTATTTTGCTTGCTCTGACACCGCAACCTTCATTCTCATATATTTGCTACTCTCAATATCATCTGTAATAATATTCTAACGTACGTAAACATTTCTACGTGTTCGAGTTGTTGGCTGTTTATCTTTCAAAATTCATTTTACACACATATGTACAGCGTGGCTCAAATTCGAGCCTCATCATTGGGATCTCGGAAACTGTAAGAGATACAACGTCGGTTAAATTATAGGAAAGTTGCGTAATTTGATGCTCAGCAAAATGCAGGTTCGAAAATTAAAAAATTCCGAATACTTCCGGTGATAATCGGAAAAAACCGAAAACTGATAAAATATGTTTTATTTTTTTCTGGCGTTATTCGAAAAGATATAACAAAATAAATCACACTTCATTAAGGTCACTTTTCCTCTCCTACAAAATGGCATTTTAAAATTTTAAATCTGATGTTTCGTCTTTCAGAAACCATCATCAACTCCATTTTTCCAAATACGGCCCTGGACTTTTTATTTCATATTTTGTTATCTTTATACTACCTCAAAACAATGCCTCATCACAACTTTTGAATTTCAAACGTTTTGATAACAAAAAATGACA
Organism: Tillus elongatus; assembly: GCA_964006375.1. Taxonomy (NCBI): domain Eukaryota; kingdom Metazoa; phylum Arthropoda; class Insecta; order Coleoptera; family Cleridae; genus Tillus; species Tillus elongatus. The sequence continues at coordinate 92,655,084 of OZ023263.1, read as the reverse complement.
TTTTCAGTATTTCTTGAAAATATTTCATGCTTACTTAACTTTTAAAATGTACAAAATAAAAAACCTAAAGTAAGTGCTCGAATAAGCCCCCTTGGACTTATATGCATTTTCACACAGATTGCTTGTAACAGCCCGGTGGACTATTCTGCTTCTTGCTCGTAGCGTTGTGAATTCTAACACAAACTTTTGGTGCAAAATGTTTATATCATTCGAAAAAGTATCCTTGAATAAGCAAGTTTTCAAGAGTCCCCATAAAAAATAATCCAGCGGGGACAAATCAGGACTTCTGGCAGGCCAGCGCAGGGGAAAAAGTTTTGTTAAGAAACTCGGTTACTGCCATTATGGGGTGGTGCACCATCCTGTTGCCACCACAGCTGCCGCAGCATATTCAACGCTTCATCTTCAAGCGCATCAAATATATAATTATGGATTAAATTAAGATATCGTGCAGTATTTAAGTTTCCATCATAAATAATTGTCTCTAAGATTTTGTTTCGATACATTCCAACCCAAACATTGAATGATTTTCGTCCCTGTCCTCGAACTTGCCGATTTTGGTACGTATTTTCTACTGCATAATAATGCTCATTGTTTCTGTTAAAAAGGCCGCTTGTGGAAAAATTACATTAATCTGTCCAGATGATTTTATTTAAGAAATCTTCATCTTGTTGCATTTTTCAATCAAGCCAATTGCAGAATTCAAGCCTTCTGTCCCTGTCTCCTGGTCTTAGTTCTTGGCAAACATGAAGTTTATTGAGATGATACTTATGTTTTTTGAAAACCATCTGAGTTCGGTTTCTAGTCATATTCAGTTTTGAATCGAATTGCCGTGTTGAACCACGAGGATTTTCCGTAACCTTTATCAAAACGTTCTGGTGAAATATCTTTGTCATGTTATCGCCAAATATTATAGTAATAAAAGATTGCATAGTATCATTTTATAACGATACTTACAGCATTTAAAACAGCTTCTTCACCTTCAGCTTCCATTCGTTGGCCGTACGAAATTCTGGGTTTACCAAAACTACCAAAGAAACCTAAATTTCTGTCCAAATTGTTAAAATATGAATAATGGGGTTGTCGACGCTCGGGGTATTGCTCTAAATACCGTTCACATGAAATGTGCGAATTTCTGTTGTTACTATAATAAATCCGAAGCATATCACGTTTCTCGAAATGGGAAAACACCATTTTTGCTCTCTTAATGTTTATTTTGAAAGTTAAATTGTCAAAAGTTCTATTGTCATATTATGACAAGCAAACTTGATATTTCTGAATATCAAAGCCGCCGAGATGAACGAACAGACATGTCATTGCATTGCATTGGATTGAACTTAAAATATTTGACTCATATTCATACATTCGGGTTCATCTTTACCAACGTAATCAAATTATATTAGTGAAGGAATATTTTGTTTCAAAAGCAGAGTCGTATTAAATATTTTCAAGAAAGAGGGAAAATGTTATTTTTTGTTATCAAAACGTTTGAATTGTGATAAAGCATTGTTTTGAGGTAGTCCAAAGCTAACAAAATATGAATTAACAAATTCAGGGCCCTATTTAAAAAAAATTGAGTTGATGATGGTTTCTGAAAGACGAAACATCAGATTTCAGTTTTGAAAATGTTATATTGTAGGAGAGGAAAAGTGACCTTAACGAAGTGTAATTGATTTTGTTATAAATTTTCAAATAACGTCAGAAAAAAATAAAACATATTTTATGACTTTTCGGTTTTTTCCGATTATCACCGGAAGTATTCCGAATTTTCTAATTTTCTAAACTGCATTTTGCTGGGCATCAAATTACGCAACTTTTCCATAATTTAACCGACATTGTATCTTTCACCGTTTCCCAGATCCCAATGATGAGGCTCGAATTTGAGCCTCCCCGTACACATATGCACAAACATAAAAAACCTGGGAAATTGGCTATAAATTAAGTTAACAGACAACTAAACTTCCTACTATTTTGAGTAAAACCACTTTTTTTTGGTGTCTGAGATCTATGACTCGAACTGGTGCAAGTGCATCGTTGAAATGGGGATAATAGGAGCAATGCTGAAACGAAACTTTTATAATACTTTTATGCTAGGTACTAGAATACCGTTAGTCAACGATATTTTCATGTACTATTTTCCACTTCGTATAAAAATAAAAACTTTAAAATTTATTAGACGGCTTACATGCGAGTCACTTTGTCTACTGTTTCCTATTAACACGGTTAGTATGCGATGCGCTTGCCAATATTTCCAATCAGTGAGTTCGCCTACTCCGGTAGTGGCATCACTTTTTCTAATTGCATTGAATTTTCATGTTCACTCTCAGCAAGTGAAATAAGCATCAAGTATTTATGAAAGGTTAGGTCGGCACGTTTCGGACCAACATTAGAAACGTTATGGTGCGTTAAGAAGATCGTATAACGTTTTTGTTGCCCTGTCTATCCGACTTAGGCAATCGCATTACGGTTGCTCTAAATGGAGTTCGGATGCAATTCTCGACTTGTATGGTCTAACTTCCAGATAGCGCACAGATCCGAATGTAGTTTTATTGTGTTTCTTGTGCTTGTGCTGTCATTATATAAAGTTATGATAGCACTACACTCCGAGTACGCTTTTTTTTGACATACAAATTAAATAAAAGTGCGCACCGTGGATTTCTGATGAAAAAAATCAATTATATAACCCGCTTTTTCTTCTACTGAGAAAGATTAACGTTTTTATACAGGGTGAGTCGGTTTATAGTAGAAGGAACTCACCTATGGATAATAGACCTAATAATAAGGCAAAAAAATTAAATAAACAGTTGGTGAAATGGTTCGTTTTTGAGATACAGAGTTTTGAAATTCTGTCATCTGATGTTGATTTTTTATTAATAATTTTCGAAACATTTTCAGATTAAAAGTTGTTTTTTTTTGGTAGGTGTCCCTCACTTTTCATGGCCAACAACCCAGAAAAAAAAAAGAATTTGGAATATGTTCATAGGCATGCCTGCGAGGTTGGGGTAAGCTAAATGTGGAAATTTTTTTTTGCAATTTTGTTTTAAGTTTTGACACTAACAAATAAAATCTCTAATATATCTACATAGAAAAAGAGATACTTGTCTTAACCCTTAATTACAGACATCCTTTTATTGCAACATTATAACAGACCTCCGGTATTTTTACCGGTTATTTTAGAAGCAAACCTTTATACAGGGTGTACGACATATATGCGTCAAGACTTCAGGATGTGATTCCTCTAACTCAATATTAATGGAGATACAAGTGTCAAAAAAGTTTTTTTTTTTCAGTTTTTCTTAGATAATTTTTTTATTAGTGACTGTTTCTTTTTTCAAATCTTTCATATGTATTACCAGCACCCTCCTAGATGTATGTTCCAAATATGATGCAAATGCTCTAGTGCCAATGGGCCTAACCTGCCCTTAACCTTCGACCTATGGCCCACAACTTTTTATTTTCACGAATTTATGAATTTAAATAGCAGCATATTCAAGAGAATAAAAAATACCCAAATAGGTCTCACCTGTTGCGATTCGATAAAATGAACTGATTCTGAGAAAAAGGACTTGAAAGATTTTCATGCTTTAACGCTAATTTAAACTGAATTTCACAGTCTCAACTCAATACAAAATTTATTCACTAGTTACCTACATTATTGGCGCCTCCGTGGCCGTGCGGGAAAGTCGTTGACTTTCCAATACGGACTCGGGGGTCGACGGTTCGAGACTCACCGGCGGCGGATCATTTTTCAAATCACTGTCGTCGCTGAGATCGAGCTCAAGGTGGAGGGTAGGTTAGTTTAGATGAGCAAAAAGGGTCAGCAATGGCCTAATTGCCAGTAAGCATCTTACCTTTACCTTTTTTTACCTACATTATTAAGTAACATTTTTGCTAATGACTGCAAAGTGATTAACGTGTTAAATGTACATTTCGTCTAGGTTCTTACAATAAGTTTAAGAAATGATGTCCTTCCAGTTCGACACATCAATTCATTCTTCTCAGAAAGTTGCGACGAACCCTAAAGAATATGCCCCCCTTTGCTCTTGCTATTACTAAACTGTCAATTATTCGTTGCCTTAGCTCTTCCACGTTATTGACAGGCGTTCTGTAAACCAGTAACTTAACATAGTCTTAAAGGAAAAAGTCGATCTGTTTCAAGTCGGGCGATCTGGCAGCCCAATCTATGAATCCACCGTGTCCTATCCACCTCACAGGTGGAGGTACTTATTGAGGTACTCTCTTACCGCTAAACTTTAAAGAGGCGGTGCACCGTCATGCGGTAGCCGCATTGCACGTCGCACTCCAATAGAAACGTTTTCCAACAAAACAAGCAGATCATTTTGTAAAAAGTGTAGGTAAGCCTCACTATCAAGCCTATGTGGGAAGAAATGTGGCCCAACTAAATGATCCCCTACGATGCCGGCTTATATATTTACAGAAAATTTGTTCTGGAACCCACGTTCCACCACTAATTCTGTGGATTCTCCTCACACCATTAGAGTTTAATGAATTTATTAAAAAATCATGCCAGAATTCAGCTTCATCCATGAAAAGAATGGAATTGACGAAATCTCTTTTGCCGTCATGGAGAGTCATAATTGTCCTGCAAGAATTCAGTCGTGCGCATCTGCAGGGAGTAGGGCTTCGACCTTTTGATAATGCAATGGATGTAGGAGATGTTCGTGCAAAATTTCATGGACTGGGTTTTTGGGAATATTTTCCTGCGATGCAATTAATCTGACGCTTATAACAGAATTATTATGAATCGCAGCCAATACAAGAACTTCAGCACAAGGAGTTCTAGTTCTTCGACATCAAACCACCCCGCCTTAAAAGAGCCAAACTCAGCTAATAGCTGATGGATTCACATGAAAATTATTTGTCAAAGGTTGCTAAGGCAACTTCAAGCTATTGTTTTCAAAACATTATTTGTAAATCGTGCAAATCAGTTTAAATCAACGTTAAAACATGAAAATGTTTGAAATGGTTTTTCTCAGAATCGGCTCATTCCATCGTACCGCACGCAGAGATACTTTTGTGAATATTTTTTGATGCTCCTTAATATAGCGCTGTTTAAATTCATAAATTGAAGAACACAAAAAAGTTGTGGGCCATATATCGCAGGTTAAGGTCAGTTTAGGTCCTTTGGCTCTGGAGTATTTGCATCGTATTTGGAACGTGAATCCACAAGGGCACGAGTAATTCATGAGGAGGTTTAAAAAAATCAAATCACTAATAAAAGATCATCTCAGAAAAAGCTAAAAAAATTATTTTGACACCTATACCTCTGTTAATATTAAGTTTTCAAAACATTGTTATATGAATTTGTAGCCCTCGTTTGTTGTGAGGAATTACCTCCTGAAGTCTTGACGCATAATTTCCGGACACTGCGTATATAGTAAATTAAAAAATATACATTTTATGTCTATGTCAAATCTAGACACTACGAGTCTAGATTTGACAGAAAAAGTTAAACTATTAATTTTAATAGAACAACACAAGTTTTTTGCTAAACATTTATTGACGAACAGTTTTTTGAAAAAAAATTTATAAATTAAAAATATACGTGGTTGGTGTCAAAAATTGAAAATATGCCTCAAAAAAAAGATTTAATATTTTACTTACGTGAACCCCTGCAGGCACGCTTATAGAAAACATTTTAATTTATCTTTTATTTATGTCTTTTTTTTTAATTTCAACAACACACCACGAGGGCTTACAGCCTAAATACTATCGTACCGTGGGTGTCGACAAGGAGGAAAGAGGCAACTTGTTAATTCTGGACTTGAAGGTTTGGAGGTTCGGGGGAGAAGGAAAAACATGTGCCCGCAAGCAGTTCCACAACTTGGAAGTCCTTGGGACAAAAGAGCGGGCATAACAAGATGTTCTATGTCTGGTGACCTGGACAGTAAAAGGGTGCATTCGCTCTGTTCCCCTGGTAGATCTGTTGGGGACAGCAGGTGGAGGAACTAAGGAAGAAAGCTCCTCTGAGCAGTGCCCGTGCAGATATCTATAAAAGAGAGAGATGTCACCAACGGCACGTCGGTGGGCAAGGGATGGCAGCCTTTGGGTAAGGGTAGGGTCACCGATGAGACGTATAGCTCTCTTTTGAATGGAGTCCAGGATAGAGAGTGTAGAAGCGGCAGCAGCACCTCAGATGTGGGAGCAGTATTCGAGGTTTGGTCTTATTTGTGAAGTATATAAAGTATAGAGATTAGCTGGTGAAAAATATTTGCGAGCCCGGAAAAGGAAACCTAATTTTTTAGCAGCCGCTTCTGCAATTGATGTGACATGTTGGTGCCAATTGAGATTTCGATCCACAGAGATGCCAACAAGTGAAAAGGACTTATTACTTTGAATAACTTGGTTGTTTATTGTGATGGGTCTAGGGCTGGTGTATCTCTTATGAGAAAGAAAGCAAGACTGTGATTTGGTGGGGTTGAATTGTACAAGATTTCTACTTCCCCAGTCTAATATTTTTTGGAGATCCGCGGAGATAGAACCCTCCATAAGTCTGCGATCCTCATCTAGTTGGGCTAAAGAGACAGGCTTAGTGTATTGTATATTGGAGTGGAGGGTGCTGTCGTCCGCGTAACTGTGAACTGGGTTGGATGTGCTAGAGAGGAGGTCATTGATGTGGAGAAGAAATAAAGTAGGGGCTAAAGCTGAACCTTGAGGAACTCCTGCATTAATTGAATACAGTTTAGAGGAATGGCCATCCACGACAACACAAATGCTCCGGTTGGAGAGGAAATTTGCTGTCCACGTACAGAGTTTTGGTGGTAGGCCATAGACGGGTAGTTTATTAAGTAGCGCTGCGTTCCAGACCTGGTCGAATGCTTTGGATATGTCTAGAGCGACAATCTGGGATTCACCGTGTAGTTCCATAGACTTGTTTCAAGAATGGGTGACAAAGGAAAGGAGGTCGGCAGTTGATCTGCGCTGACGGAATCCATACTGCCTGTCGTGGATTAGACTGTGTTTTTCAAGAAATTTTACTAATTGGGTGTTTATATACTTTTCCATCACTTTAGAGATGACTGAAAGGAGAGAAATAGGCCTGTAGTTGCTAGAAAGCGCTTTCAATCCTTTCTTGGGGACGGGTTGTACTCAAGCAGTTTTCCAGTTACTAGGGAATATGCCTCTATTGTAAGATGTCTGAAAAAGACGAGTTAGGACAGGAGCAAGTTCTGGTGCGCATTTTTTGAGAACAATTGCTGGGATCTCGTCAAGGCCAGAGGCGTTTCTGGTATTAAGAGAAGAGAGTCTTATTGGCCGTGAATAGTTGCGACCACATACCAAAAGTCACATTTTTGTCTGAAATCGTTTTGGAAATTATCAATTTGAATCATCATCAGGGGACAACTTTAATTTGCCTATATCGCAAAAACAAAGCATATCACGATCTTTGTTTATATAAGCTTTTGGTTTTAAGATTAGGTTTTCTGTTCATTGGTAAATTTTTGTTACTACAGAAGTGACTCAATTTCTATCTAAATCATAAAAATGGAATGCGACAACGAGTATGCAAAACATTAGTTTTGGGTACATTGGAATACGGGTCCCATGGTGACAGGTTTTTAAAAAAAATAACTCCTGCTAAAAAAAACACTGCGATTTAGAAGCCTGCAAAAGTTTCCAACCGAAAAACTCCAAATAAAAAAATAGATCGGAATGTAATTGTAGATCACATCAATTCATTTTGACCAACCGTATCGCATTATCGAAGGGAGCATGCCCCAAATAGACGGTATCTACCAACTGACATAAACTTCATGCTTATACATCGGCATTAAAAAAAAAGAACCCTGATATTAATGTATAATATCAGATATATCGGCAAGCAGTTTCCCAAAAAAATATATCTTTTGTAAAGCGTGGCCATGAAGAATGCTGGTCTGGCGAAATTTTTGATTTACATACCGAGCAAGTAGGCCATAAGTAAGAAATTTTACCAGATAAATGCAATATGTGCCGAGAATGGAACGTCCATATAAAAAGAGCAAAACTTTCTAGGGATGCATATAAGAAAGACGGCGATTCTGAGAGTTCTGACCCTTCAGGTTTGGTATTATCAGCAGACCTCCAAAAAGTAAGTAATTGTGTCCTTTTGTTAGATATGGACTTAGAATTAATTTATTTTCAGGTAGTCATGCTTCCCAGAATTGATATGTACAAGGACGTAATTTTTACTCCCAGAATTAGTGCCGGCGCATTTTATATATTTATATATCACCGGCGCATTTTATATATTTTTTTATATTAAACAGAGATGTTAACAAATTTGCGTTCTGGCTACATAATTACAGTGCCCAAAATGAAAATTGGGTTTTGTTTTGCTATTTCATTCACATCGTAAATTCTGATGATATATCTGCAGAAAACATTGGTTTAAATTTTTTTGAACTGGGTCATACTTTTATGAGTGCTGACTCATTCCACCACCAGGTAGAACATTCTGTAAAGAAAAAGGGAAAGGTCTACGATTTTAAAGACTTCGAAAATAGTGGTAAAAATGCCAACTCGCGAAATGTGATCGTTGGTATTATGGAATTGCCAGATTTTTATATATTTCCTGATTGTACATCGCAATACAAATTGACTAGAACCACTGAAAGGCCATATCTAAAATCGATGGTCCACGTGAGTTTTGCGAACGGTAAAAACACTTTAGAATATAAAAACGACTTTGATGCTCAATTTACAACTTTAAATTTTTTTACGACAAAAGCATTCAAAAATGGGGACTAGAGCCTCTCCGAGTTACAGGTGGTGTACAAAAAGAACGAAAAAAATTATACTTAGTAGCAAGCTCTCGGGAATTATACCTAAAAACAGGTTACCTTACTGGAAAGAGCCGCCAATATCCGATAATGCTGCCACTGCTGCCAATAAAACTGTGAAGGTGAAGACGGCGATGAATAATTAGTTTACTAGAATATTAGGTTTACGCCTTACATTTTAAATTAATGATTAAAAAATTAATAAAGAATTAGTTATGCCTACTTTTTATCGTTTAGATTTTGGGAATATCCTTGATTTAAAGGATTTTTTTAAAATAATTTTTTCTACGAATATTGTTCTAATATATACATAAGATTGTGATAAAAATTAAATAAAATTAACTTTTGTTTATTTTCAATACTACGAATTATTTTCTCTTTAGTTGTTTACTATGAAATAATAATAAAAATTGTCAAATATATAATTCAAAGTCTTTGTTATTCATAGAAAGGTAACCTACCCTATCCTAACACAATTTTAAAATAACTATACGGCATTTAGAGTTCATATGTAAATTGTTGGTTATATTAGATGAAAGCACCGTATCTATTAAAAGTGATAGATAAGGCATTTTAAATAAATATTATTGTTACGTTTAATAGCCCTAAATGACGTAAGTACAAATGTCATTTTAATGTCAAACCTTCTCTTTTCTTGTCAATGACCATCACCACTTAACACTATAGTTATAGATGTGACGGTAAATAGTTCTTATAACTTTGATACTGACGATGGCATAAACCAAAACACAAATGTCGTTTTTTCAAAAACACTACTTTTGTAGATACGGCGTTTTCATTAAGCACTAGCGTGGAGTGAAACATGGGCAATTTTTTTTTAGAAATCAGTGAACCCTATATCAAGAAAAGTGGCATACTGTACTGCATATTTACCTTGCAAAAGCTGAAGTTTCTAGGACAATATTTTCCGGTGCCCCTAGATACTCAAAATTTAAGATACCAACGTAATTTCATAAATTTCTAAACTTGCAGCTCTTCGCTTATTTTTTGGTACAACAACCCAGAGCCCACCCAGAGGATGTGGCTGCAAGTCGAGCTCGACCCACTCCCTTAAGTTACAAATTCATAGGTCGGCCTTGAAATAATCGCTCTTACTCTCAAATTTAGGTAATATTTGACGCCCATAAATACGATTTATAATAAAACTATCTCGTGCATCAGAACCACAAAGTGCTAACGACGCTTCCGTTACAAGTTTTACGCAACGTTCGACAGCTTGTGTGTGACATGGTAGTTTAAAAATATCGATTTCCTCGGGGATTTCAGCAATCAGATCTTCTGTAGAAAATTTTCGTGTAATTGGAGGCTCTGTTACAGCTACTGTTTTCCAATGTATTAGTTCAGTGCAATCTGTAGCTTCGAAATTAATATTAGGTACTTTAAATTTTCTTACATTAGCTTGAGGGTGGTTTGTCTACATTTTAAAATACGTCGCAAGCCTAGTTTCCTAATGTGCAAACGTTCGTCTTTAAGCATACATGAAAGGATGTATTCTGGGTGTGCGAAATAGCCGTTGACCGGAATAATTTTGTCAACGATCTGCCTTAAATGTGGGGGTAGGTATCGAGATCTCCGAATTAAAGTAAATAAATGCAGCGAACCGTACTTCATATCTGATTTTAACTTAATAGAAAACCAGATTGTTACATACACTTTTAATATATAAGTTGTTAAAATTTTCAATTCTTCAGATGGATTTATAGTTTCAGTGTATAAGCGCAGAATCCTGTTGGCAGTTGTCAGACATCTTGAATGTACCAACTTTCTAGGTCGTTTCTGTGCTAAACCTTCTGAAATAACGCCATTTGATATTGAAACCCTTATCTCTAAAATATATTTCTGGTCAGTGCTTAAAATGTTTGGATAACTTCTGGAACTAGTACGTTAATCATTTTACATGAAACAATTGGTAGTTCTTTGCAAGATTGCAACTGCTTGCCAATTACTCCAATATAACCAGTTGGCCCAGTTGTTTCTCCATCCAATTGTTTAATTATGTGGCGAAGTGGTAATTCATTACCGTGCAGCAGGCAAATTATCCACTGTAAGGATTTTCCAGTTTCCACTCCTAGATTACGAATAATGCCGTTGTGAATTCCCGTATTGACAGCTGTTCCATCACATCCTATTGCGACTAAGTCAGACAAGTCCATTTAGTTTTGGAGAAACTAAAGCATATTTGTTGTAATGTTTTTAGCTGTACCTGAAGAGACTTCAAAATGGCCAAAATATTTTGAACCCCTTTCTGAAATGAGTGCAATGTGCTCTTCGACAATTGTTTTTTGATGGAAAGTGTCCCCTTCATTTGTTTGAACTAGAGTCTTATCCTACCTGCCGTCGAAATATATATATATATAGGGTTGTTATCAACATTGTGTTGTTCTCGTCTAATTTTGCATCGATCGATTTTTTTTACTTTTTTCTTCTTTTGAAATTAGTCCAACATCTTTTAGGACGGCGTTAGCTATTATCTCAGTCTGAGACCCCCGTACGATCACAGGCTTGTGCTAAGCTCGGTAAAGTTAATCTCATCTGCGAAGTGCCTGGAATTGCCTGGCAGGTTCTGACATTATCAACTTTATTAACAAAATCTGGGCCATCTTTGGTTTTATTTAGATCGTCTAGGTTGTGATCTTCATCTTCAGGTATTAAAAATGTATTTGGTCCAGAAATCCCAGTTTCTGTTATGATATAGTAGTAGTAGCAGTGGTAGGGAGGCCAACGCCAAGCAAGTAGGCCACCATGGGCCCTTTTTGCCAACCACAGCAACCCAGCAACCATGCTCTACTCCTCCTCGGTTCCGTCGCCAAGCCGCCTCTTTAATTGGACGGTACGTACCTGATTCCTCTGCAGAGTCCTCGATCCGAACAATTCTGCTCGAAGACCCCTAAAAGCCTCGCATTCGCACAGGTGATGGTAGGACGTTTCCTCATCCTCGCCGTATTCCTGGCAAATGGGATCCCTCCCTACGCCTATCAATGTGAGGTGTCTTCTAAGGGCACAGTGGCCTGTGAGCCCCCGAAGGATGCGACGAAGCGTAGATCGACTCCTTCCGAGTAGCCAGACAGCTTTATCTCTGTCCGGCCCCTCCACGAAGCCCCTCGCCTGCCTGCAGCCACCAACCGAGCCCCAGTGCCTCTTCATTGCTTCCTCGGTCCACCTGTCTAAGGTCTCTGTTATGATAATACCAGGCTTCGTTACCGTTTCGATTCGCTTTCTTACTAGAGAACGTTTAATTTTTGTTGCTGTAATAAGATCAACCGAACCAATAACCATTTTGCTGTCGGTTTTTTGATCTGTTACAAACTCTCTTTCCCTGGAGGGTACTTTTATTTTGCACTTGCATAACAAAAATCAACACATTTACAAGTTGAAATGTCAAAAAGCCTACCTTCTGCAGTTTGTCTAAACTCTGCTATTTTGGTTAAGAGAACTTCACTGTTCCTTGCCTTTATAGGTTTTGTTATGATTCTGACTTTCTCATGATAATTTCTGATTAAATGTATGATTTGTTGATCCGAAATGATTGGTATGGAGGATTTCGCCCATATTACTTTAATTTCAGCAAGTAAGATTGTTGATATATGTGTCAATGTAGGCTCTGCTTTATTTTACGAAGCATCTAATAAGGACTGCCGTATAAATAGATAGTTTTTTATAACGTCCGCGTATGTCGGTAGCACATTGTTTTTAAATTTGGACGGAGCTCCAAACACAGGACACTTAACGTCTTTCCTCGTTTTTGGCATGTTATTACCACTTGAACAACTGATAGTAATGAAACTAACAAAACACACACGTACAAGCTAAAACCTGTCGTAGAAATGATGCATAGACGAGCCTTATATGAGTGTGCCCGAGAGCGCCGAATTTAAAGTGGTGGGGGCACCGGTAAAAAACAAGCGACCGCCTTCAAATTTTAAAGGGGTTATTAACCCGTTACTACTCCACTTTTCCGCATACAGGAGTTTAAAATTTTAAAAGTTGATATTTTCGCTCCACCCTTAAGCACGGCAGCGTTTATACCAAGTTGTTAGACGTGCACATACGTTATTTTGTCTTTACGAAGGCAGCGTAATATTACACTTGCATAATTTTTTCCAGAAAACATTGCTAAAACGTAATGCCCTTTAAAAAGTTCACCGCTATGTTGCGGAAATATCTATTTTAATCTTTTGATTCCTTCGACAATCTAAAGTGTTACCACCCCACCAAAGCTTTTATCAGAAACAATCTTCCAGTACTTATCCAAGCAAAGAAATAGGGATTATACACCGATGCATTACCACGCTGCAATTCTAACCAACACCGCTATTTATCTTGTAGCAAAGGATTTTCAAAAGAACAATGGAATTATGTTCTTTTGTGGATTGAAACGTTGCGTGCAAAAGGAACGGCTGATAGTGCCCTCGCCGTCCAGTTGCTGTTGTATAATCGTGAAACACGAAACTGTTATAAGCGATAAAATTTTATTGCAAACAATAATTATGTCGGAATTTCGTTGCATGTTATACTCCGGACAGCTTCGTGGATTGAAATGAAAATTCATTAGCCTTCAAGTACCATGTGCAATAATGTATGACCTTTTTGATCGCACTACTTTAGGTTTCAGGTGTAACAACATTGGAGAATTGCAGTTTTAATTACTTGGATTGAATAAAGCTCTTTAGAGCGCCGTCGGTTTCATATAAATATGTCCTGCATATAAGCAAACCTAATTTTATGTCCTTGCGCTCAGGGAGACAAATTGGATTTTAGATTTATGACTCATAAATTAATATTTAATTTATACCACCAAGCCCTCTAATTTAGCATTTTGTTTGTTCAAGCATATTAAATTTCTTTCTAGTCAACAATTTAACTTTGTATGTGTGCCGAGAACACGGAATTTAATTCTTCTTTACAAAGAATATTTCAGTGTATTTCATAGCCTCGGTGTTTCAGTGCTAAGAACGTCTGCCTCTAAACCGAAGGGTACTGTGTTAGATCCCAGGGTACTCGTTTTTAGTAAATTTTCATTAAGAATATTTACTAATAGAGAGGTATCGATGGTGACACTTTCGGAAAATTTCTTTAAATGAGCACGAATTAGAGCCACTGAAACTTATTTGTATGGTCAGTTAAAATGTATATATATATATATATATATATATATATATATATATATATATATATATATATATATATATATATATATATATATACATATACATATATATATATATATATATATATATATATATATATATATATATATATATATATATATATATATATATATATATATATATATATATATATATATATATATATATATATATATAAACATATAAAAATTGAAACTGACCCCAGATATGGGTTCTAGGGGTTCTAGTTGGCGCTCATTTGCAACAATTTTTTCAAAATTCAAAAGTCGGGATCTCCCCATTAGTGAATTTTTTCTAGGAAAATTCACTAAAAGAACATATGTTTGTGTACCAATTTTCAAGTCGTTTGATTAAAGGAAAATAAAGTTCATCGAAATTAGTGTTAAAATAATCCTTGACATCACTTCATATTCTGTAATCCAATATCTACAATGTTGGACAAAGACAGATTACATTATCTCTGCTATGCTACTTAAATAAATCGTAGATAAAAATCTAAACAATTGAGTTATTGCAAAAGCTCAGACATTGAGAGATACGACAGAGACGCGATCTCGGTGCAGGACCACGTAGTATGTGGTCACGACGACTCTAGTTTACACAAAATTTTATAGATAGTGCTAGTTTTTATCCAAAAACACTAAATATTAGCATGCGAATTTACACTAATAAATAAAAAAATTAATGAATGTGATTTTTTTTTCGCTTAAACATCGTTAAAAGTGTCAAAACATATAGAAAAAATGATTTGGAAACAAAAAATGTTTTTTTGTCGTTCTGTCGGTCTATCGGTCTGACGGTCTGTTAGTCTGTCATATATGTCTGTCTGTTTGCAACCATGATAACTTTAGAGCAAATTGAGCTACTGCCTTCAAATTAAGTACACGGATAATACCCGACAAACGAACGGTTTTTATTGTTTTTCGGTAAAATCGCTCCAGGAGTAGGGGATGAATGTGGAGTGATTTGATGAAATTTACATTATTGTTGTAGGGTTCGTTTATTAGAAAACTTTCGATTTTATCCAACATCTGGTGTTCAGTGCTGAAATTAAATTAGGGTTACATGTGGAGGTAGAATATCGGTGATAGAAATTTCAAAGTTTTTTTTTGCTAAAATGTGATAAGAAATCTTTTTTTTTTCACAATTATTTTGGCTGCGGAATCAGTGTCCATTCGCCCAGTTTTCCATTACTGTGAGTGTAGGTCCAAATCAGCGTAAATTCAGTGTCATATCACTTTTGCCAACCATTTTGTTACTTACAAGTTATTATAGATAATCTCTTGCACTCTCTCACTCCTCTTTTTATCCCTTTCAATCCACTTTCACTCCTCTCTCATTCCTTAATCCTAAGAGTAATTACATACACTCATCTATATATACCTATATATACACCCACATGTATATATCATTCTGTTTTCAGTTGGCACTATTTTTCTGCTATACATTCTTTATTTTATTTATTTATTTATATTGTTCAATATTTTAACTTTCTTCTATTTTTTTCCAACAATGTATGTGATATACAATGGACACATAGCTTCATGCCCTGCGGCCGATCAGAGCAACTTTAAAACGTGCACAGGTGAGCCTTAGGTAAAAGTCAGGTAATACATATAGGTTGGGAAACAATATGTCAACTTAATCTACGTTGTATACGAGATTTACATCAAATGTTTTTACATATATCTTTTTCGTGTTTAAATACATCTAAATAAATGTCAAAGTCTCTAGTGCTAACGACAAATTGAAAGGCTTTGGAACACTACTATTCCTATATAATTTATTTACAAATTGACTGATTTTGCTTTGCTTCAGTGTGCATTCTAACAGAACATGTTCCAAGTCCCCGAATTCGCCACAATCACAGAAAGGGTTATCTTTCATACATATTTTATATAGATGACTCGGGAACAATGCATGATTGAAGCGTAATCTACACATAGTTTTTGTGAACATTTTACTATTATAAGGGCAATCGCAAAACCAAGGTTTTCTTGGAGGTTCTTCTACAATACTCTTATAAGCACGACCCTTGTTGCTATTCTGGTACTCCCCCTTCCAAAGTTCTCTTATTAGAGTTTTATATCTTTGAATCTCATCCCGGTGAGGTATCATGTATTGTGTGTTCTCTCCGTTAGCTGACGCCGTTCTGGCCATATTATCTGCTGATTCATTACCACTTAATCCACTGTGACCTCTGACCCATATAAAACAGATTTTTCTATTTGCTTGTCTTGCTTGTACATACAGCTTTACGATCTCTACTATTAAATAATTTGGTTGCTTTGTGGTGATACTGAAATTTTCTATAGCCTGTAGAGCGCCTTTACTATCGCTAAGAATAATTACTTTTTCTATGTTACAATATTCGGCGTACTTCATTGCTTCCAATATAGCAACACATTCTGCTGAAAATATAGACATTTCTGTCCTTAATTTAATTTGTTTCCCCGCTTTTCTCTGTGGATCATAATATGCACAACCAACTGATCCTTGATTTTTGGACCCATCTGTGTATAATAAATACGATCCCGCTTGTATTCTGTTCAGGTCTTGTTTTAACATTTGGTCTCTAAACTGGCTAGGGTACTGGGAGTATTCAATCATATGCTCTACCTTAATTTTATCTATGATGTGCCATTTAACTTGAAACACTGGATTTACCTGCACCGAATGTATAAATGGTTTTCTTTCCAAAAATTTGGCAAATTCATCCACAATAAGAGGTGTTTTCTTTTTCTTCCAATATTCCTCAGTTAGGTCTAGAATGTACAGTTGAAATAAGTTATCATTGAGATAGCTACATTTGTTATGCATTTTAATTATAAATCTGTTTGCCAGAAGCTTTCTTCTCATTTCCATTGGTGTTTCTGATACCTCCGCTAACATCCTAATAATGGGTGTGGCTTTTTAGAGCTCCTAAGCATCTTCTTATGCATTTGTTCTGCACTTTATTTATTTTATTTAGATGGTTTTTTCCAGCTTGGTCGTAAAATATTTCGCCGTAGTCCAGTATGGGTCTGATATAATTTTTATAAATTAGCAAACTTGTTTCGCGATCCGCTCCCCAGTTATTATGGCATAACATTCTTAATATATTGATACGCTTTTCAGATTTGTTTAACGCAAGTTCCAAATGTTCCTTTCACAGCAATTTTCTGTCTAATATGATACCAAGATATTTTACTGAGTTTTCAATGGGGTAGATGTCTTCGTTTATTACTATACTGTCTGGAATTGTTTGCTTTCTATTAAATAAACAAATTTTAGTTTTGGATTTAGTCATTTCCATTGCGTTCTCATTTGTCCACTTTCGGAAAGAAAAAACAGCTCCTTTTAATTTCCGTGAACCTTGTTTAATGTCCGCGGAGTTAACATATAGACAGATGTCATCGGCAAACTGTAAGACTTTTGCTTCTTTCACGTATTTGTTGATATCTAAAGAGTATATTAGAAAAAGAAGTGGTGACAAGGCACTTCCCTGTGGTATTCCAAAGTTTGTACCTGTTTGTCCAATAAGAGTGTTGCTAACTTTGTACTTTATTGTTCGATCCTGGTATAATTTAATAATTCTCCTGGACATAGTTGATGGTACGCCTATCTTGTTCATTTTATGATATAGTATATTGAGGTTAACTTTATCATAAGCACTTTCGAGGTCCGTGAAAAACGCTATCGTAGAGTTTTTTCTTGAAAATGATATGTATATTTCAGAAACCAGTGCTGCAATAGCTTCCGTCGTCGAGGAACCTTTTCGAAAGCCGAACTGATTTTGTGGTAGTTTGTGTTCTTGTTCTAACCATGCTTCCAGTCGATTTTTTATCATGCGTTCCAAAGTTTTTAGAACACATGACCCTAGCATTATTCCTCTATATGAACTAGGAGCTTGTGGATCCCTATTTTGTTTTAAGAGAAGAATATATATGTACGTTTTCCAATCACCAGAAAACTCCTCTGTTATCCATATGTTATTGAGGATTGTTAAAAGTTCAATTTTGCTGGAGAGTGGTAATTTGTAAAGCATGACATAGTATATATCATCTCCTCCAGGAGCGGTATTCTTCCTACCTTTTAGAGCCATTTCAAATTCACTCATTGAAAACTTCGTGACCAAAAAATGGTTTTCATCTTCAGTTTTAAATTGAATATTTTCGGCTGCTTGTTGCGGCACAAGATGATCCATAATTTCTTCAAATTTCTGTTCAGTGACATTTGGATATTTATTTTGTGTCTGGGTATTTTTTAACCTTTTTATGCTGTCCCACACTTTTTTTTGCTGGTGTGTCCTTGTTGATGGTCTCACAGAATTTCTTCCAACATATTTTCTTACTTTCCAGGATGGTCCGTTTTGCGAAGGCTGCTGTTTGTTTGTAATTTAAGTAGTTGGTATCGGTTGGAGATTGCAGCAGTAAATCCATGGCTTGTTTCTGGTCTTGTATTGCCCTTTTACAATTGTCATTCCACCATTCTTTCCTAAACGACTTATTGGGACCTATACTCTTTTTTGGAATAGCTGCTTCTGAGACTTCGTTAATGTTGTTTATAATGATAAGAAATCTTAAAACGTATAAAAAATTTCTTCTGGATTTTTTTGTGTGTCAGTCTGTTGGCTTGTACGTCTGATTGTTAGTACGCGCAATAACTTTAGAATGAATTGAGATATCACCTGCAAATTTGGTATGCAGTTAGCTAGCACGCGACAGAGGAACGCTTCGAATTGTTTTTGGATAAGATTGTTTTAAATGGTTGTCTTTTGAATTTGTTTAAACTATATTTATATATACTCAATTATTTTTGATTTTTTTATGTATTTATAAAAGCTATTCTGTCCAAACATTACATCATTACTCAGTGAGTGGTGGACGTGCCGCCACCTAGTTGCGAAACTAAGTAGTATGTTGTCACGTGAGCTCCAAATAATACAAAGTGTTAAAAAAATAGAGATTGTATACAACCAACTAACAATTTAGTAAATTGTTAGCCCTGGTCCATTTCTACCCTAATATAGGGACAAAGTATGTAATGCTAAATGCATTCTCGCAACAATTAGAACCGTAGACCGGTTTCGCTCTCATTAGAGGTCTTCTTTTGGAGCTGGCGTGACAACATACTACTTGGTTCCGCAACTAGGTGGCGGCACGTCCACCACTCACTGAGTGTTGAAAGGCTGGCTACTATAGCCCTATTAATTTATAGGTGTATTTTCGCTGCAATTAGTATGCCGCACTGAAGAGCACTAATGAGAGACAAACCGGTCTACGGTTCTAATTGTTGCGAGAATGCATCTAGCCTTACATACTTTGTCCCTATATTAGGGTAGAAATGGGCCAGGGCTAACAATTTACTAAATTGTTAGTTGGTTGTATACAGTCTCTATTTTTTTAACACTTTGTGATATTTGGAGCTGGCGTGACAACATACTACTTGGTTCGGCAACTAGGTGGCGACACGTCCACCACTCACTGAGTGTTGAAAGGCTGTCTACTATAGCCGTATTACATTATAGGTGTATTTTCGCTGCAATTAGTATGCTGTACTGAAGAGCTCCAATGAGAGAGAAACCGGTCTACGGTTCTAATTGTTACGAGAATGCATCTAGCCTTACATTACATCATTAAATAACCTACCTTAACCTTAATTTAACTACTTTTTACGCAACCTATTTTAATTTATACATTAAACACCTAACTAAATTTTTCACTTATTGTCTGTTTCCGGTGACATTTTTCTCTAACTTCATAACAATAAGTCCTACACTGGTCTGCTATTGTCCATATACAGTCAATACAATATATTTTTAAATTCTTTCTTTGGTTGAATTGTCTCTCTCACCTTTCTTTTTTTGATGTGGCAAACAAATTCATAGCCTCAAGCATTTTACCATTTTATTTATGTATATTTTATACTTAAATGTTTCTTATACATCTAAAGCCCTGCCTATCTTATAATTAGTGCTAATTTCTCCTTTTTAGTGAATTTTCGTAGAAAAAATTCACTAATGAGAAGATCTTGACTTTTGAATTTTGAAAATTTTTTTTGCAAATGAGCGCGAACTACGACCCCTAGAACCCATATCCGGGGTAAGTTTTAATTTTTATGTATTTATATATATATATATATATATATATATATATATATATATATATATATATATATATATATATATATATATATATATATATATATATATATATATATATATATATATCACACCGATCACATAATGGGCCGATTTTGATAAAATTTGGCGCGTACCTTCCTTTTGTAAATGGATTGGATAAGTTTGTTAGTCAGGAAAATCGGAAGAGGTTTTCCGGAAAAATTCTGAGTTTTCATTCGAAAAAAAAAAATTTATCTCAAAAAAAAAACATAATAACCAATTTTGGTAGGTAGGTAGGTTTACGCTATAAAAAGTAAACTATACACCAAAATTTAGATTTCTATGTTGCAAGAAAAGAAGTTATAATAAAATATTTTGTGCCAGATCATTTCTATGAAAATCACTACCATAACGCACTTGCTGCGTCCAGGCATTTTAATTATACTTCATACATTTACTATTAATATTGGCGAAGTTATCCGTTAAATTTTTCTATTTACATTTAAACATCAACCTTCTCATAACCTCTTTGTTTGTATCTTAAAACTTGATGATTTCTTTAACACCAGCTTTAATTATACATGGATGTATTAAACCCTTTCTATGCATGATATGGAGAATTATTCCAGCTACTTTATTGTATAAACCTATTCTAATAATGATTTACCAATAAGTGAGAATTGGGTTATTTATTCTCAACGTAGTAAACTTTTAGTTCTTCAAATTTGTGTGATTAATTTTGTAATTATTGTTTTTAAAAACGTTCTATTCCTTTTTTTCAAAATTATCACATTATACTATTTAACTATTCAGACTTGATATGTATTTGTTGTATAAGCTCCTAACTGAAGATTGAAACCTGTGTTGATCACTGATAAGCACACTTGGAGAACCCAAATCACCACAACACATTTTAAAAAACTCTGGACGCAGCAAGTGCGTAATGGAAGTGAATTTTCATAAAAATGTTTTTAATTACAAGTATATCGATCTAATGCGAGCAGCCATCAATTTGGTTACCGGTATAACCTATATAGTAGGAACAATGTACCATATTTTATCAAAATAATTATTTGAAATTTAGAGCTCTTCAGTACGGCATACTAATTGCAGCAAAAAATTTTTGGTGCATTTTTGCTGCAATTAGTATGCCGTACTGAAGAGCTCTAATGAGAGCAAAACCGGTCTACGGTTCTAATTGTTGCGAGAATGCATCTAGTCTTACATACTTTGTCCCTATATTGGGGTAGAAATGGGCCAGGGCTAACAATTTTTTAAATTGTTAGTTAGTTGTATACCGTTCTCTATTTTTAACACTCTGTGTTATTTGGAGCGGGTGTGACAACATAGTACTTGGTTCCGAACTAGGTGGCGACACGTTCACCACGCACTTAGTGTTTTAAGACTGGCTATACGATAGCCGTGTTATTTTTGGTGCATTTTTGCTGCAATTAGTATGCCGTACTGAAGAGCTCTAATGAGAGCGAAACCGGTCTACGGTTCTAATTGTTGCGAGAATGCATCTAGTCTTACATACTTTGTCCCTATATTGGGGTAGAAATGGGCCAGGGCTAACAATTTTTTAAATTGTTAGTTAGTTGTATACCGTTCTCTATTTTTAACACTCTGTGTTATTTGGAGCGGGTGTGACAACATAGTACTTGGTTCCGAACTAGGTGGCGACACGTTCACCACGCACTTAGTGTTTTAAGACTGGCTATACGATAGCCGTGTTATTTTTGGTGCATTTTTGCTGCAATTAGTATGCCGTACTGAAGAGCTCTAATGAGAGCGAAACCGGTCTACGGTTCTAATTGTTGCGAGAATGCATCTAGTCTTACTACAGCGAAAGCATCAACTTTACTAAACCGACAGCCAAAACATCAGAGAAAGGGTCTATTTGAAATGAATTTTCTCTAAATATTTTAGTAAAATGAAGTACAATGACGGTTGAATCTGAAACTTAAGGGTGCGCAGAACACTCTTCTTGCAACATTTTCTTTTCACAATCCGTATTTGTTTCACGTTCTTTGCCTAAACATTGCCTCTTTTGACATTTCAAATTGCTAGTTTGACGTTTTGAGGATAACTCCAAAATTTGTTGCTTTAGCTGCCTGTAACTTTTTTGTCCTTAAAGTTAGAGACCTAAATTTTGGTACATGGTTCACTCTTTATAATACAAATACGCGTACCAAATGTGTTTGCCCTCACTCACTTTGTTATTTCCGGAAATATGATTTTTTTAGAAAGAAAACACAAAATTTTCCAGAAAAACCTGGTCGGATTTTCCTGCCTAACGAACTTATCCAAGCCACTTTTAAAAGGAAGGCACTCACCAAATTTGATCAAGATCGGTCTATTATTTTTTAAGTTATTAGTACGATATATATATATATATATATATATATATATATATATATATATATATATATATATATATATATATATATATATATATATATATATATATATATATATATATATATATATATATATGTATGTAAACACGGATCTCCCCATTAGTGAATTTTTGAAAGAAAATTCACTAAAAAAGAAAATTTGAATCACCAACGACTTATGGGCCACCTGTAATTGTAGAAATATTTTTTAAGATGTAGCTCAAGACACAAGATTTTTTACGAAAATTCGACAAGAATGATATACCATTAACCAATAAACTCTATATCCAACACTACTACCAAAGCATCAGAGAAAATGTCTATTTGAAATGATTTTTTTTGGAATATTTTAGTAAAATGAAGGACAGTGACGATTGAAACTAAGAGTTCAGGCTTTGCAAAACATTATTCTTGAGACATTTTCTTTCCATACCCCGTATTAGATGTTGCCACTTTTGACGTTTTAAATCGCGACTTTGACGTTTAATTATTAATAAGTAAGTAATTAGTAAATAAGTACTCAATGTTTATTAATAAAACGAAAGTATATTTTGAGCTTTTATTGGGAAATAACACAATAATTGTAATAAGCTACGAAAATCAAATTTGGCAAAACAAAACAAAACTGAACAAATTTCGTTAGCAAACAATATTCTTAACGTCAGTCATCTTTAACCTCTGATTGGGGACACACCTACTGGAACAATCGGGTGCCAATTACTTCAACAAGGTGCCAATAATTGGTGCATATGGAAGACATGCAATATAATTCAAAATACTCAATCACTTTTTACCTAAAAAAATCTGAATTAATTTTTTAATAAATAAAACGTAATTTATTCATCTAACAATATTTTGCATAACAAATTAAAAGACACATTTCTGTGCATGAAATAGTCTGAACAGTGCCTTATAGTGCCAACAATTGTGTCCTTTACCCTATGTCTATAGTAAACTGTTATTATGTTTAATTGCTGCAAAAATAAAAACATCAACAGAGCCTCGTTGTCTCAGTGGTAAGAACGTGTGCATCTGAACCGAAAGGTACGGGGTTCCATCCTAGGTTACTCCTTTCACTTTTTCAGTACATACTGTACAATTAACATCAACCGAGGTTGTGGCATTGTATTTGAGCAAGTTGAATGTCTGCACGTTCCGCCCTTCGGAGGGGGCGTAAATCCATCGGTCTTGTGTCCATGCGATGTAGGTCACGTTAAAGATCCTTACCCTCCTTACAGAGAGGCAGGGGTTCCGCAAAATTTCCAGGATAGTGGGGTGAGACTGCTCCCTGGTGTCGGTGATTGGCCATAGTCGCGGAAATAGGCCGACGTTAAAGAAACAAAACACACACACACACACACACACACACACAGATGCTGAATATATCTGAACTTTATTATTTTTGTTTCCTTTTTCTTAAGTCTTAAGCCAAACTATAAACAGTTTACATCCTTTCTGTTGTGAATACATTTAGAGGATTTAGTCCTCCTGAAAGCAAAAAGTTCTTGCAGCAAAAAGCTTTGATGGACTCGGAATCTTATCGTCCGTGATTTTGTCTCAAGCTATTATTGATATCTCATGCTTACGGCCGTGCCTCAAGTGAAATCTCTGTCTGATTGGCTCCGATGTTGAGCAGCATAACTCCTAAACGATGAATAATTCAAGGGAAGGCAGGAAAAAGCTTCCCCTCTCTTCTTTCATCGTTGTGTACAGCAGGTTCTACTTTTCCTGCGATCAAAATGGGTAAGTACTACATTTCTCATAGTAGCATAATGGATTTGAAGTGGTGTAGGCTTATCTGACGAGAACAGCCAGCATATAATAAACAGCGGCCTCCCAGGTCTTCTTTACACTCTCCCCATTAATATCAATGTGTCTCGTGTGTTTTTCAGACTAAGCAGGATGCGGAAGATTAGAATGTGTCGACGAAAAGGCACATAAATAAATTTTAAAATTAAGGCCAAAGCTTTCCATGTCCTGCAATAACATTGCCTAGAAACCTAGATAAAATTAATAAGCTATAGCTAAATTTGATTGGACAGAAATACACAGTTAATATTAATTGTCGTTGCTCTTACTTGGTGAAACCATTCCTAACTTAATATAGATATTGACTTTTTCTGAAGCTTCAGAAGTCCTTGTTAGTGAATTTTTATTTTAAAAAATTCACTAATAGAGAGGTATCGATGGTGAGACTTTGCAAAAAAAATTCTAATGAGCACGAATTTGGGCCGCTAGAACCCATATCCGGGGTCAGTTTCGATTTTTATATGTTTATATATATATATATATATATATATATATATATATATATATATATATATATATATATATATATATATATATATATATATATATATATATATATATATATATATATATATATGTGTGTGTATGTATCCAATCCATTACTCAAAAAATATTTAATCTATTTTGATGAAACTCGCAAGTGCCTTTCTTTTATTAATAGCTTGGATGAGTTCGTTAGCCAGGAAAATCGAACAAAGTTTTCCAGGAACATTTTGAGTTTTTTTTCGAAATTTTTTTTTTCTTCAAAAATTACAAACTTATTTCAATGAAATTTGGTGTGCATGCTGACTTAGGAAAGACCTAACTATGTACCAAAATTCAGCTTTCTAAGTTTACATAAAATTGAGCCAATAAAATTTGAAACATTTATTTTTAATATCACCGCGTTTCATTGACAATCGCAAACCCGGCTTGGTATATGAGGTCTAGTATGTCTGAGTGGTTGCCTGGTAACGGATCATTTGATATTATTGCGCAGGTCTGTTACACGCTGTAACTGACGTTTATCGTATGGTATTAAATTGTTTATCACAAATTATTTGTGTTATTTGGGAATTTTTATATACAACAGCAAATTATTCCATTACGATTTTATTAGTTAGTGGGTGGACTAAATAGTGTTTGTTATGTTTTGTCAACACATATGAAGGATCGAAGTTTTACAATAAGGGTTGATATGCAACAGTTTAGTTATTTTATCTGATGCTTTGGCGGTTGTTTTAATTATGTACATGGTTTAACGGTCCATAATTTTTAACTTATTTTCGTACAAAAAATGCGTCAATGAGAAGACCGCGACTTTAGAATTTTAAAAAGATTTCTTCAAATGAGCGCAAACTAGGCCCACTAGAATCCCTATCCGGGTTTACGTTCAGTTTTTATCTGTTTACATATATACAGGGTGACGCATTTCTACGGTAAAGCTCAATATAATAATTATTATACAAGAGACGAAAATAAATTGTATAAGTTAATTATAGGGTGTCTTGAGCTGCATCTTATAAAATTATTTTGACAATCACAGGCTGGCCCATAAGTCGTTGGTGATCCCTACAATTTTTTCGAACACCCTTATTTTATTGCATTTTTTATCTAAATATGTTTGTAACAAAAAAAATCGAGACGCAGTAAGTACCTTTTGGTAGCAAATTTTCATTAAATGCTTCAAATTTCAATAACTCAATTTGCTATTAACCTAAGGTTTGTTGGCTTATGCACAATCAACCAAGGGTTGCGGTGCTATCGGGGCGGCAAGGCCGCGGACGAGCCCTGAGGGAACAAAAAAAAGGTTTGTTGGCTAGGAAACCAACATTTAAAGTTTATTGTCGGAAATTTTTTGTACATTTTCAAACAATAAGTTATTTTGATAAAATATTGCACATTGTTTCTACTATATACCGGTAACCAAATTGATGACTGCTTGCATTTAATAGACATATTTGCTATTCAAAGCATTTTTATAAAAAATCACTTCCATAACGCACTTGCTGCGTCCAGACTTTTTTTAATTCCTGTAGCTGGTTGCACATTTTACGGCATGATTATGCAGGAGAAAATTAATATTATTTATGCGCATTCATGACCACTATTAACAAAATCCGTTATAATGTTAGTGTAAATAGTTTGATCTAAAAATTCTTTAAAAATAAAATAAGAATGACAGATGACATCTTTGAAATGTCTATGTGATACATGTCAATATTTAGCATGAAAATAGAATCAACTTATAACAATAATTACCATAACAACAATACTAAAAATAGAATAGCTAGTTAACCATCACAGTTTTTGTCATTTTAGTGAATTTTCTTTAAAAAAATTCACTATTGTGGCGATCCCGACTTTTGAATTTCGAAAAAATTTCTTCAAATCAGCGCTAATTAGGCCCCCCAGAACACATATCCGAGGTCAGTTTCAATTTATATATATATATATATATATATATATATATATATATATATATATATATATATATATATATATATATATATATATATATATATATATATATATATATATCACACTGATAACTCAAAAAATAATGGGTCGATTTTAATTAAATTTGGTGAATAAATACCTTTCTTCTGCAAATG
The DNA here is from genome assembly GCA_964006375.1 of Tillus elongatus. Taxonomy (NCBI): domain Eukaryota; kingdom Metazoa; phylum Arthropoda; class Insecta; order Coleoptera; family Cleridae; genus Tillus; species Tillus elongatus. The sequence continues at coordinate 92,628,231 of OZ023263.1, read as the reverse complement.
GCTTGGATAAGTTCGTTAGCCAGAATCGGCCCAGGTTTTCCCGGAAAATTTTATGTTTTCTTTCGAAAAAAAATTATATCTCCGGAATTAACAAAGTAAGGGCAACCAAATTTCATACGCAGGTTTACATCCTTATAGGTAAGCTACATACCAAAATTTGGCTCTGTAGATCAAAAGACAAAAAAGTTATAGGCATTTAAATAAAAGTAAATTGAGGTTTTCCTCAAAACGTCAAAGTTGCGATTTAAAATGTCAAAATTGGCAACATTTAGGCAAAGAACTTGAATCTAATACGGGCTATGGAAGGAAAATGTGTCAAGAAGAATGTTTTACAAACCTTGAAGTCTTAGTTTCAACCGTCATTGTCCTTCATTTTAATAAAATATTTCCAGAAAATTCATTTCAAATAGAACCTTTCTCTGATGCTTGGCAGTAGCCTTAGCTATAGAGTTTATCGTTTAATGGTATATAATTTTTGTAGAATTTTCGTAAAAAATCAATAAAGCTCAATATATCTGTTATTATACAACATATGAAAAAAAAATTGTATATAATAATTATAGGGTGTCTTGAGCTACATCTTAAAATAATATTTCTACAATCACAGGCTGGCCCATAAGTCGTTGGTGATACAAATTTGCTTTTTTTTTTTGATCAAACACGCCTTATGTTATTGTTTTTTTTTTTGCATTTTTCATCGAAATATAATGCGTGTTTGTAAGAAAAGAAATTCTGGACGCAGTAAGTGCGTTATGGTAGCGAATTTTGATCAAATCCTTCATATATGAATAGCTCAATTTGCTATTAACCTATAAGGTTGACCAACAAACGAGTTTTTTCGAGAACACTTTGAGTTTACTTTCGGAAATTTTTGTACATTTTCAAACAATAAAGTTATTTTTATGAAACATGGCACATTATTTTTACTATATAGGTTATACTGGTAACCAAATTTGATGCCTGCTTTCTTAAAAAAACACAGATATTTGCTATTAAAAAATAATTTAAAGAAAATTCACTACCATAACGCACTTGCTGCGTCCAGAGTTTTTGTTGTTTTGTTTTTGGATACAGGAGAGGAGAATCCATCATGCAGACCTCATTTCCAACACCTTAGTGTGTTGAATATCGAGGTGCTGTGAGGCTCGTACTCACTAAACTCCCGTTCGTGGAATACCGGACCTTAGCCCATACCTCCGTCGGGAAGATTTTATAAAATGACGTTTGGGTTTGAATGTTTCCATTCTGTTTTTGCCGCGGGGGCGTTAGCGGGTAAGTATTAGCTTTGGACGCTTATGCATACGTGGAAGTTGATCATAGTAGTTGGTGGCATCACGGAGGAGAGCATTTGAATGAGAGGCGGCTTTTGCCAAGTGAGTTGTAGATAGTTGACTTATAAACACAAGTATCGAAGGTATTTCCAGATCAGAGTAAATCTGACTGTTTCTGACAAACCATGGCGCTCTGGTAACCATTTTCAGCAATTATGGATGATTTGAAAGGTCTTGATGGGTGTGTCGGCCACGGTGGCCTATGCAAGGAATGTGTAGGTCAAGACTGGCCAGATTATAACTTTGTATATGAGCAGTTTATTGTTCGTGGACAATTTTGTGTTTATATTAAGAAGTGGGAACAGCTTCGAGATGAACATCGAGGCTTTTCGTCGGGCATGTTGGACATGGGAGTGCCATGTTAAGCCTTTGTCCAGAAAAAGTCCGAAGTATTTGGCGGAGTCTTGCCAGGGAATTAGACGGTTGTCTAATGATACGTGTTCTTGAGGTGCGTGCCTCCTCTTGGAAAATAGGACTGCTGAATAGTTATCGGGGTTTATGGCTTCCTATACCAGCATTACAGCTCGTCTACAACAGTCCGTAGACCTTCGGCTATTATCCTCGGTTAAGTGTAGCTGCTGAGGATGGTAGTGTCGTCTGCGTACAGTGCGTATGTCAAGTTTAGGGGCGGTGTCGATATGTCTGCGACAAATGTATTGCACAGCTGGGGGGGGGGGGGGGGGGAGTAGGTATAAGAACCCTGCAGGAGACCAGCCGTGGCTTAGTAGGTTCTATATCTGGTTCCCAGATGTGTGACCTGGAACTTCTTCTGTTGCAGGTATGACCTGATTAGCAGAATCAAAGGGAGAGGATAACTAAATGATAGAAGCTTGTTGAGGAGGTTCGCATGCCAAATCCTGTTGAAACATAGAGCAATGTTGAGAAATATTGCACCAGTTGACTTGTTTTTATTAAATCTTTCGCTGATGTTTTCCACCACACGAAGCACTTGGTCTGCGGTGGAGTGCTGGTGTCTGAAACGGAATTGTTCGTCAGGAATGAGGCTAGCCTTTTCTGAATCAGTTTTTCGGGGATTTTACAGATGACTGGCAGTAGGGTAATGGGCCTGTAGTTCTGAGGGAACAGCGGATCTTTGCTGGGTTTTGGGATGTTGATAATGTCGGAAAGTTTCCACATGGAAGAAGAGTGAGATCGAAGCATGGCATTCATAATCGTAACGATGATTACCATGGCTTTGCGGGGGAGGTTTTTCAGGCCTACGTTGGAGATTCCATCGTATCTCTAAGCCTTCCTTTTTTTAATGATTTGATTATTTGGGAAACTTCCTCAAAAGCTGCGGGCGCGATAACTGTGTCGCGAAGCACACTCCTGGTATAACGGTACCTTCTTGCGACCTGCGACAGATCAACGTTGTTATAATTAAGGCTGAATTGCAACACTAGATTAACCGCGAATGCACTTGCTTTCCCGCAACCGTGTATACGATGCCGTTACGGCCGTGAAGTGGGGTTATCTGAAGTTTTTTGGAGTGAAGGGCTTTTGAAATTTGCCAGATGGAATTGTCTTGGGAGGATAGGGATTGCAGCCGTTCCTCTCAACAGTTGCTACGGAGTTCTTGTAGGGCGTATCGTACTTGTTTGATGAGTCTGTTTCCAACTCATTTGTCGGTAAGGTTTCCGGTGCGTTGAGCTAGTCTACACTCGCGGTTCTTTTTCAGTATCATTTCTCTGACGTAAATGGCGGCAGATTGCTTGGGGCGGGATCATTTATGCAAGTTAAATAGAACATTGGAGTTTGGACTGTAGATTATCCACTGCATCCTCGAGTTCAGGGATGTCGCGGATAACCGGAATATTGCCAAGGGTGTTTTTAAGAAGTTTTGTGAAAACTAGCCACAGTACCTTTTTCCTTGAGAAGTCGGGTTCATCACTGTCATATCCGCGCTGCAAAGTGACTGGGTTATGGTCCGATGAGAGCTCGTTTAGGGTTGTTATTTCATGGAGAAGGGTGGTGTTCGACATGATTGCTATGTCGAGCACTTCGGGGCGACCCACACAGTCGAAGTGTGTAGGTTTCTAGGAGCGTCAATCATGCAAATTACATGGTTGTCTACATAGGATTGGAGGCTTTTCCTATGACAGCAATAAAAGCAGGTTACAAGTATTTAACAGGCCGAATAGCTCATTGTGAGATGTAAGACAGGGGCACCATCTCGGTGCGGAACCAGGTAGTATGTTATCACGACAGCTCTAATTAACAGAAAAATAGATAGAGACTGTGCACAACAAACTAACAATTCTGTAAATTGCGAATGGGTTTGTATTTGTAATACCTTTTAGACCATGAGCAAAATTTTAATGACTTTATCTTGTCAATAAGTGCTGATGACGAAACTCTGTGGGCAATATTATGTTGACTTTTTCAAGGATATCAATAACTCAGTTGGACAGTTTAAAGAGCCAAAGTAAATACAAACCTGTACAGTGAAAACAAACCGGAACAAGCTCTATGAAGCAATAAAACAAAACGTCCAGGCAAACTTTTACGTTATGTTATTCTGATTCACCTTAATGCTTAGACTTATGTCCTCAACGTGGCAAAAGAAAATATTCAACACAAGAAATAAAGGATTTTAGATCATCCACCTTAAAACCCTTATCTATTGGGTCATATTTTCCAAATTTGTGGGCCACTCCAAAACTTGTTAAAACGTAGACCTTCCAACCCACTAAGTAAATATTGTAACTTGTAAGGAGCACTGATAACTTGGATAACCCAAATCACCACAACACATCTTTTAAAGATTTGACGATAGTTTCACCAACAAAATTAGCGTCGTCGGAGGATGAAAAATTCTAAACTACTTAACTACTAAACATCACATTTATACTACGTGTTAGGTAAAGGACCAATACAGACAGGGAAGAATCCCAGGCACATTTTTTGAGTTTGTGTGTTAATTTACGGACGGCGTTTTCAAAACCCCGCTATAACTGTACCTATCGAGTTTCGGAATATCTTGTGTATCAGAAACGCAGTGTAAACAACGAGTTATTGATAAGTGATATATATATATATATATATATATACATATATATATATATATATATATATATATATATATATATATATATATATATATATATATATATATATATATATATATATATATATATATATATATATATATATATATATATATATAATATAATCTGGATTTCATCAGAAGATATCCACTTTACTATACCACAGAGGCGTATTGAAAGTTAATATTAGGTAATAAATTACTTTAAAATATGTATTTAGGTACTTGGATTCAGTAGGCAGTTTTTAGTCCAATATAGGACACACTTCGACCTAAAAATCACCAATTCTGGAACTGAAACTCAAAATTATATTTATATATATATTCTAGGTAAAATTGCATCAAAGTTTTACCGATTTAGTTACTTGTAAGTTAGTGACTGGAGTAATTTAATAGTCAAAAATAGGCTAATTGGAAGCTGCATTCACAAATTTATAGTGATTATAACAAGCAAGCCAACATTTTGGTTAATTATTACCAAATAACAACTTGGTTAGGTTATTGGACTCGAGTGCTGGTTAATGTACCTTAATTTGTTGCTTGGGTTGTCTACACTACTGTATTTCAGTGTTTCCTTAAATGTTCCTTAAATCAGTGGTTATTTTAGTCTGCATATTTAAATTTACATCCTTTACAAATTATCTCATAGATACCCGAGATTTAAGTGGTTTTATCCATATCTTTTGTATTACCTAATAAAATTTTCAATTTTTTTTTTTTTCAAAAAGTTGACTGGAAATCAGATTTCTTACAATTTCTTACAATGCTCTCGAGACCTCTTGGAATTTGCTGTTTAAGTCGTAAGCAAACAATTTTGTCTACTTTATCTTTTCTGAATATCGTGGATTCCGCTAAATGTACAACTGTGTCTACCTTAAGCGAAAGTAGATATAGCAGAGAATAAGAGTACATTAAAAACGTGGCCAAACATAACGGATACTCGGATGTAGTGCAAAACTTAATTAATAGACACAGAACAAGGAAAATGTTAGCCGAATCCAAGACATTCAGGAAAGATGAAGTATAAAAAAAATTTTGTTTGTTTACCATTTGAACCGTAAATCACATGAGCTCTCGAAAGCATTTTTAAGACAGCTAATTTGCAACTTCTTTGAAAAAAATAATAACTTAAAAAATGTGTTAGGTAATACAAAAGATAAGAATGAAGCCACTGAAAGGTCTGGTATCTATGAGATAATTTGTAAAGATTATAGTCTTAAATACGTTAAGCAGATTAAACAAACAACTAAAACCAGATTTAGCAAACATTTGGCACAGCCGAGGTATGGTAGGATACAGGCCATGCGGGGCACAACATTTTTGGGATAATAATCACCAAATCTATACGAAAATTTGAAGGTTATCAAAAATGTTAGACAACCGGTGAAAATAAATGTCTACGAGAGTATTTATATCTCTAAGACCATAACTTTTATAGGTCCCTAAGTCGCCCATTGATTAATCGCTCGCTTCTTGCGGTGCCTCTTTGATATAAAATATATTCCGAAACTCGGCAGGTAAAGCTATAACGGGATTTTAAATACAAACACAGAAAATGTGCCTAGGATTCTTCACTCTCTGTATGTCTCTTTATCTAACACGTAGTATAAATGTGATGTTTATTTGTTTAGTAGTGTGGAATTTTTCATCCCATGATGACGCCAAGTTTGTTTGTCAGGTCTTTAATAATAATAATAATAATAATACCTTTATTATCCATTTTGACAGCATACAAGCTACATGGGATTTGTCAGCCTTTTACAACAATTAATTTTTCACTACATTAAAATATTCATTTAACGTATAAAAACACTGGTCTGATAGAAAAGAAGAAACTTGACTTTCAAACACCTTAATATTTTGGATATTTTTTAAATTATTAGGAAGATGATTAAATATTTTTAATCCAATACAGTTTGGAGAGTCTTTTATCATCTTAGTTCTAGCATACGGAACATAAAAGTTACAAGCCTGTCTGGTACTAAAGGTATGAACATCACTGTTTAGTCTAAATTTATCACTATTTTTAAAAACATATATACACAACTCTAAAATATATAAACATACCACAGTTAAAATTTTATGATCAGAAAAGTAGACCCGGCATGACGTCATCTTTCCTATGTTGAAAATAGAGCGTATTATTCTTTTTTGAGCGATAAAGACATCATGCAGCAAGGTAGAATTACCCCACAGACATATACCGTACCTCAGTCTAGAATCAATATAACTGTAGTATAAAGATATTAGTTGCTTTTCAGTCAAAACATTTCTTATATTTATAAATAAAAAATTAAGAGATGCAAGCCTTGAAACCAATGTCGTACAGTGCAACTTCCAGTTGAGATGTTCATCAACGTGTACTCCAAGGAACTTGTAGTTATTGACACACGTTAGGTAAGTATTGTCAACACCCACACTAAGTATATCAACTTCCCTCTGACGCGGATGTAATCTCACCATCTGTGTCTTCGAAGAATTAAAATATATTAGACACCGAGAGAACCAACTCCTTAAGTTATTAAAAATGTGATTACATTTATTATTCAAAGCATCCTCTGTCTTTTCAGAAACGATTAGAGACGTATCATCCGCATACAGAGTAAAATGCGCATCAGGGGATACTTTATCAAGCTCATTGTCGTAAAGGGTAAAAAGAATAGGGCCCAGTACTGAGCCCTGAGGCACACCAGTAGGAACAACAACACGCTCAGAACATACCCTACTTAGTCGTTCTGATGTCTTGAACTTTATCTCAGTATACTGTTCTCTGTTCGTCAGGTAAGAGTCAATCCAGCCAAGCGCATTACCTCTCAAACCATAACAATAAAGCCTGTCACACAGTATCCTATGGTCAACACAATCGAAGGCCCTGCTCAGATCACAAAAAATCGCAACAGGGCACTCACCAGCCTCCAAACAAGTGACTAAGCCCTGATAGAAGTCAATGAGAGCCGTTGCAGTGGAGTGGCCTTCTCTAAAGCCATGCTGACAGGCAGACAATATACCACACGATTGCAAAAATTGTTCCAAGCGATTTAAATAGCTATATTCAAATACCTTTGAAAAAGTCATAGATAATGTAATCAGCCGATAGTTGTTCAAATTAGTTGGATCATTCTTTTTTATTAAAAGAAAGCCCTTACCAACCTTTAGGTCACTAGGAAAGATACCCGACTCAAATGAAAGATTTACCAAGCAGGTAAGAGGCTTTATAATATGTCTTAAAACTTTCTTAACTAAAAAAGGTGGAATTTCGTCTCGACCGCACGAAGACTTGTTTTTTATTTTTTTTATTAACAAAATATACAACTCGTTTTCACTAAAAGGCAGTAAATACATTGTTTTGTTATTAGGTTTTGTCGAAACGTTTAAAGGAGGTAAGTCCTTAGGAATGTTTTTGATAATATTTATAGGTGCTTCTACAGAGAACGAATTGAATAAGTTAGCGATTTCCCGTGGATCGGTAACTAGCCTCTCTTCGTGTCGTATTACAATATTGTTATGTTCATTGACCTGCTTGCCATTTAGTTCCGAAATCAGATGCCATGCGGCTTTAGTCGGATTGTCAGAAGCCAGAATCATATGTTGGCAGAAATTCCTTTTAGTACATCTTACAAGTTTTTTATGAGCAGCCCTTGCAGCCCTGTAAGAATTATCCGCCTGGGGAGAAACACTTCTCAATAAAAATAAGTCTTTAAGTCTTGAACTAGAGGCTCTGACCTCAGAAGTAACCCACTCACGGCCCTTTGATTGTTTCCTATATATCTTACGGAGTGGAAAATATAAATGAAAGTAATAAAGAAACAACTCATGAAAATTCTTATACCCCTCATCAATGTTGCTGGCAGCAAAAACATTTTCCCAATTTTCACCAATAAGGGCACTCTCAAAGTCAAAAATAGATTCCTCATCAAAAACTCGCGTCAAAGAAACAGCGCTATGATTCGACTCAACTGAAGCTGTGTCAAGCTCCAACAACACTGTCATGTGGTCAGAAATATTATTGCAAGTCGCAAGGCAGGCACCCTTGCTAGAAAAATTAAGAAAAGCATTGTCGATGGTACTAAGAGTATTATCCGTTACTCTGGTAGGCCACCCAACTACATGAGTCATATTAAAACATTTTAGCATGTTAGAGAACATATCAAACCCTTTACTTACAATTCCATAGCAATCTAAGTTGAAATCACCAGTAAGAACAAAACGTACACCGGGTCTGACTAAATAGTTCAGCATATCAAAAAGCTGGTTAATAAAAACACTAACATTACTTGAAGGGGAGCGATAACAATTTAAAATACAAGTTTTAACGTCGTTATAATAACAACATATACCACAGACTTCAAATTATTTCTCAATGCAAAATTGTTCTACATTAATTTTTTTAATGGACAGGTTATTCTTAAAATAAATCGCTACCCCTTCTCCCTTACTGACACTTCTACAAAAGAAACTACCCAGGCTGTAACCATCGAAGTTTAAATAATTGATCGAATCGTTAGTTTGCCAAGTTTCTGTGAAACACATAAAATTTACATTTTTAAAATGTAGTCAATTAATAGTCAATTTAAAAGATGTGTTGTGGTGATTTGGGCTCTCCAAGTGTACTTAACATTTTTATGGATCAAAGATAAGTTTTAATTGAACACGCCTGGTGTGGTCTAGCTAAGAAGCACGTTTACAAGCTATTACAAACAAAATCAACATTCAACATGCTTTGCATTGTAAATTGCTTCTGTGATGACGTTAACAAATTACTATCATATTAAGAAATCATTATTACCTATAGAGGCTGTACAAATGGAAATAGTTAAAGTATTTATCAATTAATAATCTTCTGAACTATTAGTTCAAAACTTTGAGCGATCGATTTTCCGAAGACAGGAGACAATTTCAAGTCAAAGCTTGCTGACCTATTTTATATCAAATCACAATTGTGGACGAAATTGTCGTAAATGCCTTTTCGAGACGGGTCTGGTAATGATTCTCAAAATTACCATTATCATTTGGTAGGTTAAATTATGTTCTCATTCCGTAGCAGTATTTAAATTAGGGGACTTTTTCTCGTCCCCAATGTCGACATGTTCAGCTTAATCATGGTTATCCAGGCAGTGAGGTGACTGGAATTTCTCATTCTTAGTGGTTGAAATGCACACTGAATTCGAAACGAAAGGCGCAGACAGCACTTCAACCAAGCACATTTAAATTTAGTCGAGGAGTTAATATAATACTGCAATTCACAAAGAATGTATTAACTTTTAGACAGAAATTAGCATATCAAAATGCATTTGAGGAAAACCGACGAACCAAAAAGTATCAAGTGTCGAGATCTTGCATTAAGACATTTTAAACTTGAAGGGAAAGCAAATGGATTTCCTTTCACAGTAATTTACGTTCCTCTCTTGCACCGTCTGCATTTATTTACCTTGTTTACCTACAGCACTAATACGACAGTTACGCAAATTGCATGTACACTTTACTAAATACGTTTTACTTATTTCACATACGGGGTGATTTAAACGCAATGGCTAATTGGCTAATTATTTGAAAAGAAATCCTTATTCAAGTTAATAAGTTTTTAGTCATAAATTTTATATTAAGTAAAAAAAGAGGCGAGTAGTCGAAAGGAACGACCTAAAAAGCACATGAATTACAAACGAACCAAATCTTTTTTACGACAGGTTGAAGAGAACTTGGACCAAATAACTCAGCTGCTAAAGAATAACCATATAGTCACAGCCTTTTACTTATATGAATATGTATAGGGTGATTTACGTGTAAGTTTACCCATTCCTTAAGTTTTTAGCGAATTTTCGTAGATATAACTATCTATTGAGAAGATCTGTGTTTATACACACCTGTCTCCCACCTAGGGTGCCTCACTCTCATTTGCTTAATTATCAGCCTATCGAAACCCAAAGTCTGGTTTTGGGTTACCAGAGTTATTATTGTCTGTTGACTATTAGTAACTTTCGTAAAAAAAATCCCTAACGGGGAGATTGCGCCTTTTGAATTTGAAAACAATTTCTTCAAATGAGTGAGAACAAAGCCCCTAGAACGCATATCCAGCGTCAGTTTAAATATACATATATATATATATATATATATATATATATATATATATATATATATATATATATATATATATATATATATATACAGAGTGATTCATAAGTGGTGACCAAAAATGAAACCCCATGTTCTTTGAACAACTTTAGAGAGGGTATGTTCTATAAAAAAATTTCCTATAATGTTTCATTAAAAAGATACAGGGTGTTGAAGTTGATTTTCAAAAAATTAAATTACCCAATTTTTTAAAAAGTAGTACATATATTTTGCTGAAACTTCGCATGAGTAGGCTGTTATGGAAGGTGCGTATTCTTCCATAACAATTGAATCGGCTAATCCAGCAGTGGCGCGCGTACCCACATGTCATTTGTTATCCCTCAAGAAAAGAACGGATAAGCCATTGATAATTTTTTTATTTTTCATTTTTTAAATCTTACTTTCATTTGTGAACACAATGACTCTCTTGATAATTTTCTGTACGACGCTTATTTTACGAGTAAGCAATGAATCACTTAAGTGTTTTAGAGCACAGTTCATGATTTTTAACCAGTCGTTGTTTGGTAGAAAATCGCAATGATACACTTTTATCAGGCTTATAGTAATTTATTTATAACAATAAATGTTCAAAATGCCTCCATTGGGCTGAATACACGCACGACATCTTTTTAATATGGAAAATTTAATGTCTTGAGGATTCATTGTTGCTTGAATATGACGAAAAGCATTATTTATCAGTTGTTGTAGCTGCTCTGGTGTATTTATTTGTTAACTGTAGACCAGTCGCTCAAAATCACTCCAAAGATAAAAGTCAAGTGGGTTTAAGTCCGGTGATCTTGCAGGCCAATGTATTGGTCCAGTTCTGCCAGTCCATCTTTCATTATAATGTTCATGTAGCCATGTAACAACGTTTAGACTATGATGCGCTGGTGCACCGTCATGCTGGTACCACATTATACCTCTTGTTGCTAGTGGAATGTCATCTATAATGTTTTATACACGGTTTTCTAGCAGCGCTAAGTACCAAGATCCATTTAAACGTTGTGGCAGGACTTCCATGAACAGTGAGCCGTTAAAAATACCACACCATAAACTAATGGAAAATATATGTTGAAATGTGCGAGTCCTTGTTGCATGTGGATTTTCCAATGACCAGACATGCTCATTATGAGAATTATAAATACCATTTCTTGTAAATGTTGATTCGTCAGACCAGAAAATTAGATTAGGGAATAAGATACTTAAATTGTTCATTTCCAACATCCATTCACAAAAGACTCGTCGATGCACATTATCTCCAGGTAGAAGGCAATGAACATTCTGTCGATGATAGGTATGTAAGGCTTCTCGATGTAAATTTCTCCAAACAAAGCTTAGAGAATATTGTAACTGCGTGGCAATCCTCCGACTACTTGTAGAAGGTTGATCCATTACTGCAACCACCACTCTCTCTTCGTCTTCAAGTTGATGTTGTCTTCTACCATTAGCTCTAGCGTCAGGACGTTGTCCAATACCGCACTGCCGAAGTCTTAAAAAAGATCGAGAAAAAACCCTTGGTGTAGGTTAACGGCGAGTGGGAAACCTACGTTGATATTCCCGATAAGCAGCTGGAGCATTTCCATCAGCATATCCGTAGATAAAAATTATATCTGCATACACTTCTGAGAGAAAGAGTAGAAAATTTTGCAATTTTATAAAGTTTACCACTTACACCTATTCAAAATAATAACTTGTTAACCTTAACGTCAAGTGACACTTAATGACAACTTTGACAAACCAGACTACTACTTACTAAAATACAACAAAGATAATCGTCGTACAAAACATTATCAAGACATTAAATTTTCCATATTAAAAAGATGTCGTGCGTGTATTCAGCCCAATGGAGGCATTTTTGAACATTTATTGTTATAAATAAATTACTATAAGCCTGATAAAAGTGTATCATTACGATTTTCTACCAAACAACGACTGGTTAAAAATCATGAACTGTGCTCTAAAACACTTACCTGATTCATTGCTTACTCGACAAATAAGCGTCGTACAGAAAATTATCAAGAAAGTCATTTTGTTCACGAATGAAAGTAAGATTCAAAAAATGAAAAATAAAAAAAATATATCATTGGCTTACCCGTTTTTTTCTTGAGGGATAAACAATGACATGTGGGTAGGCGCGCAACTGCTGGATTAGCCGATTCAATTGTTATGCTAAAATACGCGCCTTCGATAGAAGCCTACACATGAGAAGTTTCAGCAAAATATATATACTACTTTTTAAAAAATTGGGAAATTTTATTTTTTGAAATTCAACTTCAACACCCTGTATCTTTTTAATAAGGCATTATAGAAAAAACTTTTATAGGATATACCCTCTCTAAAACTATTCAAATAACATGCGGTTCCATTTTTGGTCACCACTTATGAATCAGCCTGTATATTATATATATATATATATATATATATATATATATATATATATATATATATATATATATATATATATATATATATATATATATATATATATATGTATGTATGTGTGTGTGTGTGTGTGTGTGTGTGTGTGTGTGTGTGTGTGTGTGTGTGTGTGTGTGTGTGTGTGTGTGTGTGTGTGTGTGTGTGTGTGTGTGTGTGTGTGTGTGTGTGTGTGTGTGTGTGTGTGTGTGTGTGTGTATCTCATTGACAGCTCAGAAAATAATAGGCCAATTTTGATCATATTTGGTGAGTAACTTTCTTTTGCAAGTTGCTACGTTTTTTTTAAAACGTAGCCAAATAAGCAGGAATGATCAACAAATCAACCGCAGAGAAAAGAACAACTAGCCATCGACGAGGGAGGCTCTATGGCTCTTCGTCGATCATAATATTTATATTATAATTCTTACTACTATTACTGTTCGAATATCGAACACGTCAGGTGACAGTGACAGCGAGGGTATATAATAGGTTATCTTTTAATTTACGTTTAACAAATAAAGGTCTAAAACAGTTAGTTACGAAAATGATTAAACACTTTGGTTGGCTTCTGCAGAAAAGTATTACGCAAGGAGAATTTCATCAAAAGAAAAAGGTGTTAGTTAAAGTATTACAAAGACAACGTGATTTTAAAACGTATAATCTGATAACTGATGAATAATAACTTGTAAATACCATAGTAAGTTATTTAAATTTTCTGGCCTTTTTTTATTCAGTTCCAAATTAGGTATTAAATAGCATATATACAAAAGTAAAAGGTGTTACCCTTTAGCAGACTGCGACGGTTTACATTCAGGACGACGAGAATAATTCTTTATATTATTATTCGATTCTTAAAAAATAAGTGTAATATGTTAAAATGTTTTAACATCAACAGGTTATCAAAGGTAAACGAATTAATTAAAATGATGTCACCTAAGTGCACAGGACATTGGAGTATAATTTCTGAATGTAAACTGTGAAGAATGGCCCTTGTAGGCAGATTACTTCTGATGGAGTTGGTCACTTGGATACTGTGTCAGTGCTCTACGGCAGTTTGTAGTACAATTTCCAACCAAGAGGACATACCAAACTCAATAACAGATTATTCGGGTATATAAAGTTAAAAGAAGGACGGACAGAATGAATGAGGTAACGAAAGAGCCCTAAAATACAATATCCAGTATTAAATGTATGCTTACCAGAAATTTAAAATTATAATGATATATCCGTAGCTTACGAGGCTCTGTATTTACAAGTGTTTCTTCACTTAATCCCAACAAAGGATATTACAACCAAAAACCGGTCTGGAATTTAACTAAATTGACAAGAGCTTAATCCGATCTAAATCAAGACCATAAAAATTGTCTAACAAAGCACTTGCACTATTACAGAGGAAATCACCAGTGAAAAGAATGAAACGGAGTTAAATGTTAAGTTGTAAGAAAACAAAATTAATTTTTTTTTGTACACTGATAAGTGGATAGTGAGAAAAAAATATTCTGAATTTTACATGATTTAAATATTTAAAACTTCCAAAATTTTTAATGAGTGGAAAAGACATGAACATTGAAAAAGATGGAAAATACCCCCTAAAGTCTGGCATGAAGTTAGGTATGACAAATATGTCACTGTCGGATTTCAAAAATGTAAACAACAGAAAATGTAGGTTAAACTTATTCAAAAGGTGTTTGCATGATTTAAAGTGATTTTGTGTTGGTGGCATATATTTTATAAAGTCAAAATTAGAAATTTATTTAAGAAAAAAGGTTTGGAAATGCAGAACCGTAAGTTCATTTCAAATATTATTATATATAATACTACAAGACGGAAACATTTACATCCTCCCTTTTTAAAAGCAGTTTATCGGACTAGTTCTTCTGAAAAAATATTAGGGTTTCTTTTGGAAAAAAAATCATATCTCCAGAAATAACAAAGCTATGGCAACCAAACAGGTTTGCATTGGAAAAACTAAACTATACACCAAAATTTAGATCTTTAAGTTAACAGAAAATAAGTTATATGCATTTAATGAAACAAAATATAAGTGCCACTAAAAGTCGGAGAAGACGTAATACAAAAATTATGTATTAATTATTACAGACAACGTTTATTTTTTCATGGCGCAAAAAGATCAACAAGTACGAAAAAAAATACTTTGAAAATGTTATGATTTTTTTCTTGTAAATGTCAAACTGGAAATTTGAAGCGTAAAAATTAGTAAGCTATTGCGGTTTATGAATGCCAAACATTGGAACAAATGTGTACTAGAATGTTCTAGATTTATGCTACTCTTTTCGTTTGTTAAAATAGATGCAAAAAATGCCCCTAAAATAGACCTTACTTATTATTACAAATAAACAACTCCATTATGCGTTATCTACCTTTTATTCTTTGGCAAGTCAAAGGTATAGGTTAGACGGCTGGCTCATGAGCAAAGGGACGTAGGTTCGAATCTCATTGCTGACCGAATTTTTCCTTCAACTTTTTTTGTTTCTGATTTAATTCTAACGTTATCTAATCTTCTCATTTGTTCAAATAGTTAAAAAATGTCGCTTAAGTAGACCTTACATATTACAAATAAATAAATTTAAACTTTTTTTTCTTTCTCAGTGTTTGATTCAATTCTAACGTTATCTGATCAGATTGTGTAATTCTAATATTTTTTAGCAACTTTTTATCGAAAAGATCACTAATGAAAGATAAGTAGTTTAAAACTTTGAATTCAAGTTTAGTAACAGCTGTTGTTGCCCTAAGTTGGTAAAACCGTTCCACATTTAACACAGACGAGGATATTTGTGACCTCAGAAGAGTTTGTTCTCCTCTCTGCAACCGGTGGACAGGCAACATAATTTTCTCTGTGAAGCGAAGCAGAAGTATCTACTCTGTATCTATTCTGTATTTATATAACATTTTAAATCTTTTTTACTTTATTTGATTCACTTTTATTGGCAAATTTTCTTATACAAAAGGTTCTTTTAATAGACAATTTTCTTATAAATAAATTTAATGAATTTTCTTTGAAGAAAAATTGGTGGCGAATTTTTGTATGAAAAATGGTTCAATCGATGAAACATTTTTAAAACCAAATTCGTTGAATATAAGAAACCACAAAATTTTCCGGGAAACATGAGCCGAATTTTCTGGATAACGAACTTTTCCAAGCCACTGCCCAAGTGATGCGAAATTATTTTCATCGAAATTCAAATTTAAATCATCTTACGGATACCTTTCACTATTGAGAAACACTCTAAAGTATCGTGAGCTGCAATGATCAAACTTGTGCATGTCTTTTGTTACCATCTCCTTTCCTAGCTGTTTGAAACCCTGCAATTATGTGGCTTGGAAATTCGAGTTTTGTGCTTGACTTCGCCGGCCAAATATGTCTTGTTGTTTGAGGTAAGGCTGTAAATTCTATTAGTTCCCAAATTCGAAAAGCGAGGGGAATGTCAATACCCACATGGGTATAGGGAACCTCAGTGTCGTATGGTAGGGAATAACTTTTTCTATAAGATGTATCAACAAAATACATGGAAGATGAGATTTTTTTGAAGAAAAATCAAGATTACCGACAATGGTGTTCCATAAGAAAAAATATAACTTTATTGGAGCACTCTGTATATTTGGAAATAATTTTAAATTGTAGCCCTTGTTGACCTACATAAATCATCCGTCATTTAAAATGTAATATAAAGAAATATATAGACGTGAGACTCCGCGCCGTTAGTGATAAGAAACCCTATTAATATATATATATATATATATATATATATATATATATATATATATATATATATATATATATATATATATATATATATATATATATATATATATATATATATATATATATATATATATATATATATATGTTCATGTTCCGGTCTTTAATGTGAGACATGCTTGGTTCTCGGGTTAAACCGCGTCCAGATCTCTCTGAGGCCTAGGGTTGAACACACTGAGACCTCACAGACGATCTCCGGCGAGATTTGGGGAGTAGGCAGATTGAGGCCCCGTAATCGAGCTACAACAACCCAACCTACCTTTATCCACCACTCTAAGGAGTAGGCAGATTGAGGCCTTAGAGTGTCCTTACATATTTCCTTTACCTACCTTTGTCCACCACTCTAAGGAGTAGGCAGATTGAGGCCTTAGAGTGTCCTTACATATTTCCTTTACCCACCTTTGTCCATCACTCTAAGGAGTAGGCAGATTGAGGCCTTAGAGTGTCCTTACATATTTCCTTTACCCACCTTTGTCCACCACTCTGAGGATTAGGCAGATTGAGGCCTTAGAGTGTCCTTACATTTTTCCTTTACCCACCTTTGTCCACCACTCTAAGGAGCAGGCAGATTGAGGCCTTAGAGTGTACTTACATATTTCCTTTACCTCTTGAAAATGGCTCCAAAACAGGAGCCGAAACGTCGAGTTTCCATAAAGTCTGGACGCGGTTTAACCCGAGAACCAAGCATGTCTCATATATATATATATATATATATATATATATATATATATATATATATATATATATATATATATATATATATATATCCAAAAGATGACTTAGTTGAAGGAGACATACGTCTTTCATCATTTATTACGATAAAATCAGATACTCTCTAATTAGGGTTGTAGGTACCAGATGTCACGTTCCTTCAGGAAGCATACAAATAGGTAAGTATATTATACTATAATTTGTTAACCATCAAAGTGATATGTGGTATGACTATTTGTCACGGATACTATAGTAGTGTACTATAGTGCATATGCATTAGTATTCAGATTGATTTCAGAAAATACAATTATATCTTACCATACGCGTCAGTAACATAAAGGGGAGACACGGTACAGGTAGGGCAACAAATGTATCCTGTGGCTGCACACAATGCTCTTGTGTTTACTTTTGTGTTGCTATAGAGAGAATCGTGTTTTAGAAACACATGATTTCGTTTCGTGGATTATAATTTGCTCGTGATATATCCAACCCAACTTAACGCTGTGTGCCATGGATATAATTTATAAATTTTTATCTATATATATATATATATATATATATATATATATATATATATATATATATATATATATATATATATATATATATATATAGGGTGATTCGCATAATGACCGACACAGAGCAGAGGCATGTAGGGTAACACAAAATATTGTGATTTACCGCAACTTTCCCCTATACTAAGTTGCATCCCTGGGAAGTTATAGGCATTCAAATTGGGGTTTCTAATTTCGAAAAAATTCAATATCTCAGTTATGCTTGAACTTAGAAGAACTAAATTTATACACGTTTTGAATGTATCAAGAGCAATAATCGACAGCAATAAGAATTCAATCAAAGCATTTCAATTGTTGATAAGGGATGATTCACCACGTAAATGTGACAGAATTTTTTAACCTATTTGCGGATTTGAAAAATTATTTCACTTTAAGGGGAATTTAATTATTAAACTTCTATTACTCCTATTATTTTTCAAAAAACTTTGTTGCTTTAAACAAAATTCAGAATAACTAAATACGCGTATTAGAGCTGTGTTATTTAAAATCATCGGAAATTCAAACTTTGACTATGAAATTTAACGCCAGACTTGACAATCAGGAAAATAAGTCATTTTATTTTAGTAATATTTGCTGTATGTCGTGAAAATGGCCCGGAAGTTTTCACTTAGCGAACAAGTTGACATGCTATTAGTGTTAGCTTTCTGTAAAGGAAACTACAGAAAAATTATTCAAGAATATCGGAGAAGATTTCCTAATCGTGTCATCCCTCATAGCGAAATATTTGACAATATTGAAAGACGGGCTCGAGAGACAGGCAAGTTTTTTAGTAACATTCGAGAACGTGCTAGCACAACCAGGGCACAACACGAAGAACTTATTTTGAATACAATTGAAGATGGCTCACATATTAGTACTAGGAATCTATCTCGACAAACTGGTATATCTCAAGCTTCTGTTCACCGAGTAATAAAACGCAATCTACTGCACTCATATAATATCCAAAGAGTGCAAGAATTGTTATCGAAATATTTGGTTAAACGAGTGAATTGATGTCAGTTTATTTTGCATCAAGAAATTAGTTTTCAAAAGAAAATTGTTTTTACTGACGAAGCTTGTTTCACCCGCAGAGGTATTACAAAGTTACATAACCATGATGAATATTCTGATTTACAACTACAACTTAGACTGGAACATTCGTTTGTGCACGATGGAGCACCGCCTTATTTAGTATTGCTGTTGGAGGCTATTTAAACCACCAGTATCCAAACAAATGGATTGGAAGAGGAAACAATTGCCCACAGGTTTGGCCTCCACGATCGCCAGACGTCAACAAATGTGACTTCTTTCTTTAAGGAATGTTAAAAGAATTTGTTTGTTCCTCACCACTTGCATCTCGCACCGGATTGTAGAATCGCATTACACATAAATGCACACTCATTAGAAACAATTAACAGTTGTTGGATAGAGTAGACTTCAATTTTCGACGAAGAATAAATTTATGCCTGAGAGACAACAGTGATTATTTTGAACAATTTCTATAATTTATCGGTGCAAATGTTATGTTATTTCTATTGTTTAAGTTGTTTGTTTTTCTTTTAAATTATTCTGATTACAACCTTTTTAATTACTGTTAATAATTTGGCCGGTCTATACATATACTAATCTCTACGCTTGTCTCGACTTAAAGACCCTTTTGTTTTCTTTGTATCTAAGAACTCAATATAAATACTGTTTTTACAAAGAATTAAAATCAATATAAATATAGTTTTTATGTAGTATTTTAGTTGAATTATTTATCCTTTGTAAGAGTAAACATTGTGAGCCAAACACCCGGGTTAGTTTTTTATAAAAAAGGTGAGCGGAGGTTATAGTGTTTGTTTCGCCAGATATGCTTGTTGGCTTACTCCAATATCCACATAGTAAATTTCTAGATCAAAAGGAACCTGCAGATTTCTTAAATAACTCGGTACCTTTCCTTTTAAGCCTATTATCCTTACGTTAGATAAGGGCTCATAAATTTGCCAACCAAAAGATTAAAGCAGGTCTTTTGTTTCACTACACAATAAACAAACAATGGGTCTTCGACGACAATTTTACTTCGGACTAGTTCGTTTACCTAGACGCGATAAAAATACACTGTAGCTTGTAGTTTAATTTTAGAATTTTTCTTCCTCTGAAGTTGATATGGTCAACGAAACGATCGTAAGGTCTCTGAAATGTGTGTTGTGGTGATATGGGTTCTCCAAGTATACTTTTCACATAGTTTTTTCCTAATTGTCAAGTCTGACGTTAAATTTCATAGCCAACGTTTGAATTTCGGATGATTTTAAATAACACTGGTCTCACACGTGGAATTAGTTGTTCGGAATTTTGTTGAAAACGACAAAATTTTTTGAAAAATAATAAGTGTAGTAAAAAGTAAAAAAGTTTAGAATCAGATTCTCCATAAAATAAAATAATAATTTTTTAAATCTGCCAATAGGTTCAAAAATTCTGTCACATTTTAAGGGCGAATCATCCGTTATCAACTCTATAAAATAATTCAATTGAATTCTTATTGCTGTCGATTATTCACCTTGATACACTCGGAACGTGTACCAAATTTAGTTCTTCTAGGTTCAAGCATAACTGACATATTGATTTTTTGGAAATTAGAAACCCTTATTTGAAGGCCCTGAACTTCTCAGGGGTGCAACTTAGTATAGTGGTAATTTGCGTTAAATCACAATATTTTGGGTTCCCTACATGCCACAGCTCTGTGTCGGTTCTTATGCGAAACAGCCTATATTATATATATATATATATATATATATATATATATATATATATATATATATATATATATATATATATATATATATATATATATATATATATATATATATATATATATATATATATATATATATATGATGTTTCAAGGGTAAAGAGATACCTTATCTCAGGAATGTGTCATCCAGGAGATCTGAGAAAAAATTTGTTGAGACAAGTAGCTAAGAGAAAAGGCTGAAAATAATTTGTAAGCTCCTAACTCTGCCGCTAGCGGGCGTAATTGCTATGGTCATCTCCAAGAAGGTATTTTTATGGAAAATATCTGTCTTTTTATGGAAAATATCCCTCTAAAATCTGTCAAAAAAAAACAATACACTGTTAGTCTTACTAAAATTCTACGTCCTTTTGGTTTAACGCTTTTTGCTGTAAGTCGTAAAATGAGGGCAGGAGAGGAGGGGGAATGTCTACTGATGAAGTGTACATAAATTTTGGTTTGGGTCAACCAAATTGAATAAAATCTATATTGTTTAAGAAAGGGAGGTCTGTTGGTTAAAAAGAAATGGTAGCAAAAGCACATTGATTTTGGCTGTTCTTGCCTTGCGCTATCTGAAAAAATTTCCTTCTTTTCAATTTTCCTTCGAGATTTTAAATAGAATAACATTGTCACTATACCACAATCGGAAAGTATAATAAATTTGTAAGGGAACACGGGAAAGATAACATTCTAAATCTCCATTAGTTTCGGAATTATAGCCAAAAGAATAATAAATGTTAATTGATGAGAAACAATAGACAATTTGCATGTTTGTTTTCTTATCACATCTGATAGACATATCACAAAAATGATTTTTTATATTTTTTTTTCATTTCACATACTACAAAAATAACGAAGCAAAAAAAGTATTTGAAAATGGGCATTTCATACTTGTTTTAGACACCACTATTTTGCTGCTATGATCTCTCTGTCACGTCACGGGACAGTACAATAGTCAACAATAAACTTGCTTCTCTGAGTTTACATCCTGTGTTGCAAGTTATTGATTGAATCTTGGCCTTTGCACGTAATTTTCTTTGATAATATGGAAAATAAAATATAAATAAATACCGTATAGTACCAATGTGTACAAATACGTGTATAAAAACTCCAGAAACATCTATTGTTGTTCCATTACGGAAGCAATGATACAAAGTTATTAAGCGGGATGAAAGGAAAAATCCACAGTTATCTGAGAAAACCGCCTTATATTGTTGTAAAGAACTCGTCATTTTCACAATGAAGATTAGTGTTACACCGTTAAAGTTCTTATCATGCGTTAAGTTAGGTTGTAGTTTCCATGTTGTCAAGGTATGTTTATGTGTACATAATAAGTATTTATTTTAGAAAGTACAGTCAAGAACGCAAGCGTGTTACAATATGCAGATGATATTTGCATCTATGTAAAAAATAACACCATCGAAGAAGGGATAAAAAAATAAACACCTCAGCACATGATGTAGAAATGTGGTGCCAAAATAGTGGTCTATCGCTGTCAATAAACAAGTCGACTGCATGTATATTCTCAAGAAAAAGGAAAATTACGCAAGAAAACATCAAACTGGGAAGCATACTATACCCTGTCAAATCGGTAATTACCTACTTGGGTAATACACTCGATAGAAAATTGCTCTGGAGGGAACATATAAACAAGTTAATTCCCAGAACCGAAAAAGCTATCAATGTGCTACGCATGGTGAGTCACATAAATTGGGGAGCCGATCCAAACGTATCACTGATGATGTATAAAGCATACATAAGGTCCATTATTGACTATGGATCTATCCTCTACGATCAAGCTGCAAAAACACACTTAGACAAAATAGAAAAAATCCAAAACAAATGCCTTAAAATATCAATTGGGGCTCTAAATAGCACACCAACAAACAACTCGCTAGCAGAATGTGGAGAAATGCCCCTTTGATATAGAAGAAAAATTCTAGCAAGCCGAATGATTATTAAATGGTACGCCAAGGGCAGCCAGCTTACGGGAAAAATACACCACTGGCTTATAAGTGATCTTACAAACAAGTATTGGACCAAGAAAAAATCAGTATTGCTGACACAAGTATACAGTGACCGTCAAGATATAAAAACTCAAATTCACATAGATAGGCTAAACCCGATTTTTGAAATAAATTCTCACCTGTCAGAAATAAACACCAAATATATCGAAAACCTGCTACCATTTCCAATCCACACTAGAACTATAATACTAAACCTCGAGCAGGACAAGTACAAAAATCCTGACTGCATATATACAGATGGCTCAAAGCAAGAAGATGGTACAGCATGCGCGTTCTACGACCCACAAATCAAAATTTGCAAAATGTTAAAATTAAACAGCCATATGTCAATATACACGGCGGAGATGATTGCTATCTTAGAAGCCCTGAAATATATCCTATCAATCCAACACACTGCGTTTGTTATCTTGTCAGATAGCCAAAGTTGCATAAGAAAGTTAGAACACCTTTATACCACCAAATCAACTAACTACATTTTAAAGGCTATCAATGATTTCCTTGTGAAATTTTCAAAACAATCAAAACACATAACTTTCTGCTGGATCAAGGGTCATTGCAGACTTAAAGATAATGAATGTGTGAACAGCTTGGCAAAATTTGCTATCGAATACGGGGAAGAAGGACCTTATTTATGCCTGTCAACCGATATTGACATCTACGCGAAGAAAATGTACTTTGAAAAGTGGCAGAAACATTATAAAGCAGACCGAGTTGGTAAATTCTACAAACAGCTTCAGCCAGACTCACCGAGAACGCCATGAGTCTGCAACACCGATTTAAAAAAAGAATGGATATGCATTATCTGTAGACTCAGGTTTAACCTTTTGCTTGTTACAGCATATCTAAACAAAATCAAACTAAGAACGAGTCCTTTGTGTGAGTGTGGTGAACTGCGCGATTCAGAACATATGTTGCTGCAATGCCCCTTGAATCTTGCCAAGATGGATGCCTATGTGAGTCATATCTATAAAATGAAAATAGTGCAAGTACCATTCAATTTAATCAATTTACTACAGGGAAGAAACTTAAACATGTACAAATTGTTAATAGACCTGATAAAAGAAATTAGAATAAAAATATAAAATTGTCTGCCTCCTAGTAGAAATAAGAAATAATAATGTGTAATGTATATGCGTTTATAACTTTAAAATATTAAATTTAACTCCTTCTGTCTACCCCACTGTGATTATACCTGTGAATCCGTGGTCCGTCTTGTGTGTCTAGAAGTGGCCATGACAGACCCCTTGGTCCAAGTGTCCCCGTTTATAATCCCTGGTAAATAGTTTAAAAAAAGTGTAAACAGCTCAAAAAAATATCTGTCATATTTAAAACAAACAAAAACACAGAGGCATTGTTAAAAAATATATAAAAAGTATCACTAAATGTAAACTAATATCTCTGTTATATATGTATGTATATATGTGTATATATGTATATATCAAAAGAAAAGTAGGATACAGATGGGATCCAAACCAACAAGCCGGGAAAAATGTGCGAATGGGCTGACGACCGCAGCCATGAACAGAGACAACACACACAAGTATTAATTTTGCCTATTAGTCTTGGTATTAACAACGGGCAAAAATCACGGTTATTAATTAACGAACGGTTTAGTTACGTTAATTATCTGTAATTACTTCAGGCAACATTGTTCTATCAAAAAGAATGATGTCGTCATAGGTGAGTCAATTCTTGGCAAATTATCTGATTGCGCTGTTGAAAACCATTGTCTCCCATTTTATTACGCACACATTACATTATTCAACCATAAGAAACATAATAAACGAACCAAATTCACCACGATGTTGAGAAACAAGCGACCATACTTATCATACCATAAGTCAAATGTAAACACGATATTTATTTACTATCCAACTACCTCACGACCATTAGTCGAACGTTCGCGGTCACATGATAATAATTTGAAATTTTTTGATTTTCAAACTATTTTTCTGTCCACTATGTATGTTTTTGGGTATTTTCATGCACGTAATAATGTTCTATGTATGACAAACTATTAGGTAAATGTTAAATTAATGTTATGGAAAATACACGCAAATTGTCTACTGTGCGTGGTCAAGCGTGCTGTGACAAATAATAAAATCTTCACAATAATGATGCATTTTACCACTATTTATTCCGTATTTTAACTCATTCTATTATTTACACTATTATTATGTTCTGTTGTTTTATTTTTGTATCCTCCCTTACACTTTATCGGAGCTCAGGTCTGGTCCAAATCACGCGGGCAGCAAGATTCGAACCGTGCTTAAGGCCAACGGGCTAAAATAACAATAACAATACCGAACACCTTGACATTATTGATCAAACAGTAGCAAGCTTGTTCAACAAACAAAAAAAACAGAAACTTGAAAAATATTCAAAATGACCACCTTTTTGCAAAATACATTTATTATATTTTTTAGTGCTGGAAAAGGCAGCTTAAATTTCACCTCGTGTAATCATGATAGGCGTACTTAAAATTATATTATTCATATCCTCGCGTGTTTTTGGTCGTGTTGGATACACAATATCTTTTAGTCTTCCACAGAAGTGAAAATCAACACGGTTAAATCTGGGGATCTAGGTGGCCACGGAAACGAACTACCCCTTCCAATCCTACAATTTGGAAAAGTAGCATCTAGAAAATCACGGAGCCGTTGTGAAAAATCTGCCGGGCATCCAGGATGGCGATACCATAAAAATCTTCTTATATCAAAAGGCACATCTTCTAAAAGAATAGACAGGTTCTTTTGTAAAAAGTTCCAGTACGAGTCACCATTTAGATGGCCATCAAAGATAAACGGTCCGATAGTTGTGTCTCCCAAAATCCCGCACCACCCTTTGACACTCCACTGCATGTTTTGATGATCCACTACTTGCATCTAACGAGGATTTGTTTCTGACCATCAATGCCTATTGGGCAAATTTACTTTGCCACAACTGGTGTAAGTTTCTTCGCCAATCTATAAAATCTGCGAGAGAAATTGACGATTTTCATTTCGCATACACCATACCAATAAGAATAATTCAGGCGCCTGTCAAAATCGGTATCTGAAAGGGCCTAGTGTAGAACTACATGGGAGCGGTATAGCTTAAAATCCTTTAGAATGCGGAAGACTGTAGTGCAACTTATACCTAAGTGTGGAGAAATGTATAAGATGTTCATGTTCACCTGCACGTACGCGAGAACGGTTATAAGGTTCTCTTCACTCCTTGCTGGAGGTCTACCGATGTGCACTGGAATGGAATGTTCACGACCCGTCTGCCTCCAAAGTCATGCCAATCGTTGAAACACATTTCTGCTGTGAAGTTTCGTTCTCGATACCTGACATCGTATTCGCGTTCTGCAACAGGAGCATATTCAAAACACTGTAAATATACGGCAGAATATGGTCAGACTCGACATTGGTATAAGTCTTTTTTGAAAGATGCACAAGATAAAGTTAAGAGAATATGCTAAAGTTTGATTGAAATGACGTTTCAATTCGTTTATTTTCTTGGAAATCAGCCGATTTAAAAAAAATGCTATTGCCAACATGATAATTTCTCTAGTATTTAGCCTTTTCGGTGAAAGGGCGGATAGCGTATCTTTAAACAATTGTTTTTCATCAAATAAGATTAATTAATCCTTTGGGTATAAATCCAAAACTAAAGGAGATATCGAATCGAAACTTGCACATATTCGTTTGCAAATTTGTTTCTTCTGAATATGACATAATTACTATGTCTCTATTTTAAACTTTAAAGGAAAATTGAACAGAAAACAAGTTTTTTAAAGAGCGTCCTCTGGCGAGGGCAGCAATTATAAACGTGACTTAGTTATCATTTCATTTTAACCAACAGACTTTTCTTTTTTAAACAAGGCAGAGTTCATTCAATTCCGTTGAGCCAAACCAAAAGTATGTACACTTTTATGAGTAGACTTTCTCCCTCCCCTCCTGCTTTACTTTTACGACTTACAGTAAAACAGTGTTTAACCAAAAAGAGGTTGAATTTTAGTAAGATTAACACTGTATTATTATTTTGATAGCTTTTGTAGTGATATTTTCCATAAAAGTTCCATCTTCTAGATGACCATATCAGTTACACCTTGTAGCGGCAGAGTTAGGAACTTAACATTAATTTCCAGCATTTTTGCTTAGCCACTTTTCTTAACAGAATTTTTTTCGGAGATCTCAAGGTCCATCCATTCCTGAGATACGGTACCTTTTAAACTTTAATGAAACATCCTGTATAACAGAATAAATTTAGTATCTTCTGAATTATTAGTGTATATTTCTAGAAAGTTTCGAAATACGTCAACTGTAGATTTAAAAAGTTCGAGGCGCAGCAAGTGCGTTATGGTGGTGAATTTTTATTAAGTGCGTCAAATTTGAATAACTCAATTTTCTATAAACTTTGAAAATTTGTTTTTAGTATGTAGTAAGGTCCTTTCCAAGGAAACATATTCACTAATTTTCATTAAAATAGCTGTCTTATTTTCGGAGAAAAATTTTTTTTCCGGAAGAAAACTCAACATTTTTTCAACTCAATTTTATATAGTTAGAAAGTTGAATATTGGTGTGTAGTAAGGTATTTTATAATGAAAGATATCCCTAAAATTTTTTAAAATACCTTTGTAATTTTCGGAGAAAATATTTTGTTTTTTAAAGAAAACTCAAAACTTTTACGGAGAACCTTGTCCGATTTTCCTGGATAACGAACTCATCCAAGCCATTAATAAAAGTAAGGCACTTGCCGAGTTTAATCGAAATCGGCTAATTATTTTTTGAGTTATCGGTTAGACATATATATATATATATATATATATATATATATATATATATATATATATATATATATATATATATATATATATAAGTCTGGCCTTGTCACAGGATTTAGAGAACCAGGGCTTTTAAGTGGCCTGAAGAGGTTTTCTGCGTACGTGGAATAAACATTTCCATGCCAGCTTGGATAATTTCGGTGACGTTTTGTGAGATATATTTTGTGAGGGGTTAGAATGAGAGAAGCAGACAGACGCCCATGGAAATGAGGAAAGTAATCCCGCATTTCGTCCCAGTTTGCGGAGTTGTAGTGCCAAACGATACGTGGGTGTGATGACGTGATGACTGTGTGACCTCGGGTTGGATTGCGCAGGAAGCAGTGACCATGCCGTAGTCTGAGCGACCAAGGGCGGCGGTGACTGATATCTTATAGCATTCAGGTTTTGTAGTAAGAAGGAGATATAAGGGATTTTAGCTGTGTGTTGGGATACGAGTAAAGTAAGTAGGTTGCTGAACCATATGGCTAAAGAATTGCTGACTGCAAAGGCCTCCGATGCTCTCCCTTGTGGATCGGTGTTTGAAGATCCTAGCCATTCCTTATTATGGACATTGAAGTCACCAAGAATAGTGGCCTCGGAGGAAGGCTATTCAGAAATCAGATAGTCGGTTTTTTTCAGAAAGGTGGTCAAAGAGCTGTTGTCAAAAGGTGACCGGTAAATGCAACAGGTGAATTTAGTTACAGCACTGAGAGAGAGTTTTATCCATAGTATGTCTTTTCTTACAGCTTCTAAATTGGGGAGTCTGGTGCAGGGTAGATTTTTGCGGACGTATACGCACACGCCTCCATGCAATCTAAAGGAAGTAAAAAGCTTATATCCCGGGAAATTAAGGTGATTAGTGGCTGTTTTGGCACTGATTTGGGTTTCGGTGGGGAAGATGAGATGAGGCCTGTTAGCCTGGAGGAAATAGTGGACGGGGTTCAGGTTAGAATTTAGGCCACATATTTCGAAAAGGATATGTTAAATCCTGATGTTGGCGCTCCCTGTACACCCCTCTCCCGGAGAACCGAATGGAGGGGTATTTTACCTCCGAAATCTTTTGTACAAGGAGGAGTCATCATTATTTTTGCTTATAAGGGAAACCGACTCATACACCAGAACCGGAAACCTCCGTTGGGACTTCACCGGCCCCTTGATGTATGGGGTAGTACGTCCTCGGGCGTGAAAAAATCATTTTCTATTACCTAAAGGAAAATTCTACTACCACCTGCTATGGATTGGATTTGATCAATGTCTACCCCTTTAAAAATAAGATTAATAAAGGGACTATCAATAGTCCAATAGTTATGCTTTTCGACATAGTAGGAGGATACAAAACATTATCATTTTTCATCCATGCCTATTGTCGGCGAATACCTTACTTTACACATATCCTCATGAGAAGTCTAATAGCTTAAGAACGAATCGTACTGACCATTCTAACGCTCTTCGCCTCCCTATCCACCGATTTTAAAATATTAATTAGAGGTACTGCCGGACGTTGATTTCGTAACGTACTAGTAATCCATCCTACTGGAACCATATATCCATGAAATTTGTGGGTTCACTCGATCAGGATCTAAATTTGCTAAAGTTGGCCTGGCATTATTTTGGAGCAGTGCTAAATAATTATCTTCATTCAAAATGCCATCAATAAAGAAAAGGCACAAATGACAGGGTTTCCAACTGTTCCTGCACAAACATTAATCTTTTTGTCTCATCCAGTGTGGATTTTCTTCAGATCAGCGGCGACAATTAGAATGGCCATGAAGTGTAAAACTGCAATCATCAGAAAACAAAACATGTTCTAGTTGCAAAGTCTCACCATTCTTGCTTTTCCTAAATTTGTTTCAAATTATGAGTCTGTATTTTTTGGTTTATTTTAACAAATATTGTAAAAAAAATTATAAAAAGTAGTTGCTAAAGGTGTGTATTTCTCTGGAAGTAACATAAATGGTTGGAATTGAAGATGGGGTAAGCAAATGGTGGAATAAAAATCAAGGGGTTTATCATGTGAAAATTACAATTGGCAATGTTCTGGAAGTTTTTCTAATACCCTTTGGACACAACCTAAAAAAATTTGCATCCTGAACAAGCACCAGTTTAAAACTTCTTTGTTAAATGATGCACTGTAAAATTAACATCAATAAAGTAATGATAATAATTAGTTTTCTATTTTCTCTTATTATCAAGGATCAAACGCGATTGGTTATCAATCGTTTATTGTGTTGTGGCGACGTTCGTCAGTCAGCTGAATTTTTTTACTGTTAATGTTTGCAATACATTTAAACCTATGGCATTTTTAAATAGAGAATGAAGAGATCTTTCAGATGAGGTATTACAAATTCCTACTTCCTATTTAAATATCTACGGGTTGCAATAGTCACTTGGAGAGGGCTGAATAAAAAAGTGAAGTTGCAGAGTGTTATTTTCCAATCTAAAACAGGCGTGTTTCTGTATTTTCTATAAATATGCACAATAACGGAGATACTGAAATTATTTAATTTGGCTCTTCCGCACTGTCAATATAATAAAGTATATATATATATATATATATATATATATATATATATATATATATATATATATATATATCACATAAATATTTTTCATCATTTTAATACCTATTAGAAAAAAATATTGTGGCGGCACTGCATATGTTACTAATACAGAAGCCGGGTTCGTTTGTTTCGATGTGGATGGACATTTCACTTTACATGGGGCTGACAACGGCATCCCAAACATTCTCTTTTAACATCGCATGTCTTAGGTCTTGCCCTTGTCGTCGTTGAAATGCGTGAAATATTGAGACGGCCCCACACAACACGAATATCTATTCCCATCAGGATAACTACAACACCCTACTTATACCTATTTATTACACTCCTAACGTTTTTTATCACCCCAGCTCGAAGAATTTTATTTGTAGTTCAGTCAATAAAACAGTTGTTTTCCTCTCCCAACCGACTATAATGTTATTAGGGTCATGAATCATTGAGGGGTTTCAATATGTTATTTGACGGGGTCATTTCTAATACCGGTAATTTGGGTAATACGCGAAGTATCCCAGATTTTTTGTGCTGGTTTTCGCACCCGCTGTTAATAATTTATACACATACTGGTTACGTTTATACTAGTCTGGACGCAGTAAATACGTAATGGTAGCAAACTCTTAAAAACATTCCTAATTCTGGTAACCTAATTTTACATTAACCTGAAAACTCCGAGTTTAATACAGATGTAATAAGACCTTTATAAATACTGTAACAACTTCCATCAAAATTACCTTATCGTCAGACATACATAATTTGCAAAACATATTTACTTGTCTAGTCGAACTAAACAAAATTCATGTGACAGATTTGATTTATTTTTTGTGTTATTGCTATATATATATATATATATATATATATATATATATATATATATATATATATATATATATATATATATATATATATATATATATATAGGCGGCAAAATTCTGGATCAAATTCATTAAAATATAAGCGATTTGTGCTTCGGCAAAATGCTCGGCCACGTCAACCCTAGTGTTCAAGATACACATTTTGCACTCTCTTAACGTTTCTCCCAATCTTGTTTCAAATATGACGTCATGGACATATTTTTTTAAGGACAACCCCCTTTAGTTAATTTTCTTAAAACGACATTCCCTAATGAGAAGATCTCGACAATTAAATATTGAAAAAAAAATTCAAATAAGCGCGAACTAGGTCCTCTAGAACCCACATACAGGTGATTTTAAATTTATATATATATATATATATATATATATATATATATATATATATATATATAATGTATTAATATTTAAAAAATTTAAAAAGTAAAGCAAAAACGCTAACGAATTAAAAACTTCTTGAAAAGATAAACAAATATAAGTATACTCACATCACATCAAAGAAAGGTTCAATAAACTTTGTCCAGTAAAAGGAACATATATATATATATATATATATATATATATATATATATATATATATATATATATATATATATATATATATATATATATATATATATATATATAGATATATAGATATATGCATGTGAGGTATCTACTAACATCTTGATAAATAAGGCACGCAATACTTAATCAGGTAATCAAATACGTACCAAAGCTATAGGTGTACTTACTTGAGAAATTATGTATATTGGTAGCTTAACATTCTCTATAGAAATATTTTGAGATTGACTGAAACAACGAAATATTGTTGTTATCATCTAAGTGTGTGTGTTTTGTTTCTTTAACGTCGGCCTATTTCCGCGACTATGGCCAATCACCGACGCCAGGGAGCAGTTTCACCTCACTATCCTGGAAATTTTGCCGAACCTCTGTCTTTCTGTAAGGAGAGTAGGGATCTTTAACGTGCCCAACATCACATGGACACGGGACCGACGGCTTTACGCCCTCTCCGAAGGGCGGAACGTGCAGACATTCAACTTGCTCAAATATGCCAGAACCTCGGTTGATGTTAATTTTACAGTTTGTACTGACAAAGTGTAGGAGTACCCCGGGATCGAACCCAGTACCCTTCGGTTCAGAGACACACGTTCTTACCTCTGAACCATCGAGGTTCTTATCATCTAAGTATAATAAACATTGAAAAAGCTTGCCATTAACAAATTTAGTATAAAACGCTAAAATAATAAGTATGAACGGAGACTTAGTGATGAAAAGCAAAAATGGTTTCTGTAAAAGGGGTAGGGCTACGTAGAGACAATATAAAATCATGTATGAGCTCATTTAAATTGAAATAAAATGAACGAAAAGTTACTTTTAAAGACTCACAAAACAATCCAAGGTATTTTCAGCGAAATAAGCTAACAAATGTATAAACAAGTTAATGCATGTATAGGAGCCCTAAAATTTAAAGAAAATGAGGTAATTTAACGAATTGTTAGAAAATATGGGCACAAATCAAAAATGTTAATAGTATTTTAAGATGTCTGTTAACTATACAATTTCTTTTGAAAAATGAATGACTAAACTTAGATGCATATAAATGTAAATGAACGCCCTAGCAGATGCAGTAAAAATAGGGCCCATATGATGTTTTATATGAAGTTTATTAGAAAATCTAGATCAAAATTAGAATCAAAACAATTAAGAAATCAATTTTTAAAACACAAGTGTTCGCCTATCTACACCATCTTGCGAAATAAAAGCCATACTAAAAAATTGTCAGAAATCCTATTTTAAAATATGTGGGAAATTTTTTTCAACAAATTTGCATAAAACCAAAAAAAAAACAAGAAAAGGCTTTAAAATTTGGTATAAAATGGGGGATGTCAGATGTCAAGTTTGTTTTTGCCAGATGATGTCATAAACGGTCATTAAAATATTAAAAACTTTTTTTTTACTTTGAGGATGAACTATTAAATAAAAATAAAGCAGAAATATTAATAGCTAGCGTCATATTTTGATTATTAAAATATCGCTTGGCTGCAACATCCAACAAGAAAGAACGTATCCTAAATGATCCTGTCAAAATTAATTAAAATCAAGAAAATATTGTATAAAAAGTCACAAAATAGTTGAAATTGACCAGAATTATATGTTGAAGAGCTTCTGAGTCATTATAAAATCATTTTCAGTAGGCAAGTACTTACAGTTTTTAAAATATCGAAGTATATTACTGTATATCAAAAAGCAAGGTTAGATAGTATAAAAGTAAAAGCTTCGTTTTGGTTTAATAAACAATGTGCATCGGAAATAAGTGACGTAACAAATCAGCTCAAACGTCATTTGGTGTTATTATTTTTATAACCCAAGAGTAAGAAGTCAACAGTATTCTGATCATAAAAATTACTTCTAACTGTATACACATAGAAATTAGCAACATTGTGGCAACAAAACTTAAAAAGTAGAGAAGTTATTTAGAGCGCGTTAGCAGTCATAAACGTGATTTCATCATCATGTCAGAGCAGTATTCTGATCACAGAAATACTTCTAACAGTATGCACATAGAAATTAGTAAAATACATTTATAAAATTTCATAAAAACAACAGGTTCGTAATTTCTTAAGAGTTATGAGATGATGAAACGTCAAACACACTGTACCACAGCTAATATTATACACTGATTTTGATGCTATGTTGCTACTGTACTCACACTATGTCGCGTGCGCGAGTTAACACACAGCTTCCCACAATAAGTCACGTAGGTGATAGCGAGTTACATTCCCATGAAGTAGTTCCCATTAGCATATTCTGCGAATTATACCAACCGTTGCAGATACGTAAGCAGTGCGAGTTCGTGTAGAAGGAAAAACTCTGGACGCAGCAAGTGCGTTATGGTAGTGAATTTTCATAAAAATGTTTTTATTGCAAATATGTGTGTTTTCTTTTTAAGAAAGCAGGCATCAATTTTGGTTACCAGTATAACCTATATAGTAAAAGCAATGTGCCATGTTTCATAAAAATAACTTTATTGTGTGAAAATGTACTAAGATTTCCAAAAGTAGACAAAGTGTTCCCGGAAAAACTCGTTTCTTGGTCAACCTTATAGGTTAATAGCAAATTGGGCTATTCAAATATGAAGCATTTGATCAAAATTCGCTACCATAACGCACTTGCTGCATCCAGAATTTCTTTTCTTACAAACATGCATTATATTTCGATGGAAAATGCAATAACATAAGGCGTGTTTGATAAAAAAAAAAGAAAATTTGTATCACCAATGACTTATGGGCCATCCTGTGATTGTAGAAATATTTTTTAAGATGTAGCTCAAGACACCCTATAATTAATATATACAAATTTTTTTCAAATCTTGTATAATAACGGATATATTGAGCTTTATTGATTTTTTACGAAAATTCGACAAAAATTATATACCATTAAACGATAAACTCTATAGCTAAGGCTACTGCCAAGCATCAGGGAAAGCATCTATTTCAAATGAATTTTCTGGAAACATTTTAGTAAAATGAAGGACAATGACGGTTGAAACTAAGACTTCAGTGTTTGTAAAACATCCTTCTTGAGACATTTGATTTCCATAGCCCGTATTAGTTTCTAGTTATTTGCCAAAATGTTGCCGATTTTGACGTTTTAAGTCGCAACTTTGACGTTTTGAGGAAAACCGCAATTTATTTTTCTTTAAATGCCTATAACTTTTTTGTCTTTTAACATACAGAGCTAAATTTTGGTAGGTAACTTACATATAAGGACATAAACCCGCGTACCAAATTTGGTTGCCCTTACTTTGTTAATTCGGGAGATATAAATTTTTTTCGAAAGAAAACACAAAATTTTCCGGGAAAACCTGGGCAGATTTTCCTGGCTAACGAACTTATCCAAGCCATTTGCAAAAGGAATTTATTCACCAAATTTAATCAAAATCGGCCCATTATTTTTTGAGTTATCGGTGTGATACATATATATATATATATATATATATATATATATATATATATATATATATATATATATATATATATATATATATATATATATATATATATATATATATATATATATATATATATATATATATATATATATATATATATATATATAAACATATAAAAATTCAAACTGACCCCGGATATGTGTTCTGGGGGGCCTAATTAGCGCTCATTTGAAGAAATTTTATCAAAATTTAAAAGTCGAGATGTCCTCATTAGTGAATTTTTTTAAGAAAATTCACTAAAAAAATCAGCATGTTCTTGTAAGAACCTGTAACTGACACTTCTTTCATTTATTATATAAAGCCATTATTTTGGATAAAATCTGTTCAGTTATAGTTGTGCAGTAACTATGTCAGTTTGTTTTTTTAATAGCTTACATAGTTTAATACATTTTTTTTAAAAAGCAACATAAGTACAAGTGTTGTTAATTGGCGCAGTCGGTGACGGATCTCCAGACAAACTAGGGCATCAAAAGAATATAGGTTCGTTGGTTTTCAACAAGAAAAAATGGTCATCTGGTTCATAATATTACTGTAAATTGCTCTTCTATATTTTTCCGTTTGATCGTCATATATATGTTCGATATATGTCGGATTTGATGAATTGATAAGCAAACTTAAACAGTTTGATTTGAGAAATAACTTAGCAATTATTCCTGAAGAAAATCATTTAGAAAATAATTATGTTAAAGAGGAAGTGTAAAATAATATAACTCATAATAATAACAGTATTAATCTTGTAGAACAAATGGATACTAACTTAATTGGTACCACAGAAAATAGCATAAACATAACCCAAGCTAACAATATGGCAAACAACCTTAGTAGATTCTATTTAAAGACGATACCTGCGTTCAATGGGGAACCGGCAAATGTTGGTAACTTTCTTAAGGCATGCGACCTCATTATGAACATATTTTATAATGCTGAAGATGAAAGGTTCTATGTAAATGATTTTTTAGTTAATTTTATACAGTAAAAATTAAGCAGTCAAGCTAGACTCATAATAAGCACAAAAATAATTAATACTTGGCAAGACCTAAGGCAGGCTATAGTACAAAACTTCACCGGCCAACTACACGACACTGGTCTTTTAAGTGAACTTTTAACACTTAAACATAAACATAACGAGGATGCTTTTACCTTTAGCAATAGGTGTATTGAACAACCGCTGGTTTCTAATTTAATTTGTAATAAAAATAATCAATAAATACTAGAAATGAGAAGAAAAATGTATGCTCAACAAACATTAAAAGCGTTCCTCGGAAGACTTAGAAACCCACTAAGAATCGTAGTAAGATCCACTGCTCCTGCATCTATTGAAGATGCTCTTAAATTTATAGTTCTGGAGGAAAACTATGAGTATAGGGATAGGACATTTCTTTAACCAGGCAATTATACATCGCCAAATAATAAAACCCCCAATCCACAAACAGAACTCTTAACAATCGTGCTACCCCCCAAA
Organism: Tillus elongatus; assembly: GCA_964006375.1. Lineage (NCBI taxonomy): Eukaryota > Metazoa > Arthropoda > Insecta > Coleoptera > Cleridae > Tillus > Tillus elongatus. The sequence continues at coordinate 92,591,780 of OZ023263.1, read as the reverse complement.
ACTTTCCAGTAATGCAATCCCATAAACCAGTTAGAAATAATCCCCAATATCAAAGCCAAAATAATCAAGCTTCACCATTTAGGAAGACTCCCCAATATCAAAGCCAAAATAATCAAGCTTCACAATTTAGGAATACTCCCCAATATCAAAGCCAAAATAATCAGAACTCACAATTTTCTAGACCGCCCTCTTTTAAACCAGAAAACCCACGAGAAAATTTTCAAAACGGATATCCTGAACCTCTGGACACTTCAAGTGGCAACACGTGATTTACAAGAAATTCTATACGTTTTTCAACAGAGTCAAGAAGAAACAACTTTAATGCGTATCAGCAAAGGTCCACAGTTCCAAGAACAAGGTTTAATTCTGAGGAACTATTTCCCCATAAGATAGATACACATTCTGAAATTTACGATCGTGGAAATCAAAATTTTCCTACACCGAGTACATCAACTGGAAATCCTTAATATAAATAAACAATATTAATTTATGTCAACTTCCTTGTGTTGAAATCCCCGAAATGCTTGGAAAATTGCTCATAGATTCGGGAAGCAGTAAACTTCTTCTGAAACCAGATATTGGTCAAGAAAAATACAAAAATAAAGTCTTTCAAACATTTTTCACATTAAATCAGCTCATGGATTCTCCGTGCATAAACTTAGGGCAAATATTTTACTAAATTCAATTACTAATCGCCCGCACGAAATCTGTTTATTCAGTTTTAATGATAACTACACAGGTTTGACAGAAGCTGATTTTCTTCTTTGCAAGTTTATTGCTAGGCTACATTTTAATAATATGAAATTATACTTAGGTAGGTTAGAAATGAAAACTAAAATTAATGTTCCTGTTGGTAAGTCCAATGGATATGGATTTGTTAACCAAATGTTAATCAATAATTCATTTATACCCGACTGTTTAGTTAAATTTTCTGATAGCCAGGCAAGTGTTAAAATAACAAATCCGCCTTCTGCACAAATTAATGTCAGATTTACGAAACCGTTAGAGACTATTGAGTTAAATAATAATGCAATATATAGTAGTTATAATAATAAATATAATTATACTGTTAAAAAATTCTGTGATAATTGGGCCTTAAAAGAAATACGTATGGATCACCTAAATCAAGAAGAACGTAAAAACTAGTAGCTTTATGCAAAGGTTATTCAGGTATAATTTATAACGAGGACGAAAGGTTCACTTTCACACACGTGGTAAAGCAGAGGATTAGAACGACAGACGATATACATGTACACTCTAATATATATCGTTACCCACAGGGACATAAAGAAGAGGTAAAAAACACATGGATAAAGAAAGCAGATGCCAGTGGGAAGCAGAATTTGATGATCGTGTTAGCCTACAGAAAGCTCAACGACAAAACCATACCAGATCGCTACCCCATACGTAAAATAGAAGAAATATTGTATAAAATTGGTAGATCTCACTATTTTACTGCAATTGATTTGGCAACAGGTTTTCATCAGATAGAAATACATCCTGACGATATTGAAAAGACGTCATGCTCAACAGATTTAGGTCTTTATGGATATAAAAGGATGCCATTTGGTCTTAATAATGCTCCAGCGTCATCTCAGCGCCTTCTTTACATGAATGACGTTATTGTGTTCTGGACATCTGTACAGGAGCATCTTTGCAAGCTTACACAAGTATTTGAAAGGTTCAGGAACTTTCCGCTAAATGTGCAACTGGGCAAAATTGATTTTGAAGGAAGGAGGCTGAGCTTTTAGGACATGTGGTCATCCCACAAGGAAATAAACCTAATCCACGAAAACTCGAATTAATACAGCCACCAGAGTTCAAGAAGAAATTTATGTTAACCACGGACGCTTCCAAAGTCGCACTTGGAGATGTTTTAAGCCAGTCGATCCGAATTCAGACCTGCCTGTAGCTTACGCAAGCATAGTACAATCCAAAAGGAGCCACTTGCAATAGTGTGGGCTGTAAATTACTTTAGACCCTACCTTTACTGCAAAATATTCACCATAATGACCGATCACAAACCACTGAAATGGTGATTTTCATTAAAAGAGCCCAATTCGAAGCTAGTGAGATTGCGTGTAAAGCTGGAAGAATATGACAATTGACAATAAATAACATTACCACAAAATGACAAATGACAGCGGAGCTCCAGCACATTCCAAGATTTTCAGATCGAGTCAATTTGGATTGGAGGAATAAATTAAAAATCATGAGAAATTGGTATTTCTAAACTGCAGGTAATAAATACAGCTTTGGATTGCGGTATTTTTTAACTAACAATAAATTACAATCTTTATTATCAGAAGTGCATATTTTATTATTTTATTATCAGAGTAAGGTGTAACGTCATTTGTCTTTGTCCAACAGTGTAGATATTGCATTACAGAATTTGAAGTGATTTTGGGGATTATTTTAATACTAATGTCGTATAAGTGTTTTTTTCTTTGATAAAAAGACTTGAAAATTGGTACAAGACCACGTCTATCTATGATCTTTTAAGTTGTAGATTTTCGTTTCAATGACTTAAATAATTTGAAAGCTATTGCGCTTTCAAAAATGTTTCTTAATTTTTTGTTAAGAAAAATGGGGCGTTAAGATATATATAACATTCTAACTGACCGTGGATGTGGGTTCTAGGGGCCCAAATTCGCGCTCATTTGAAGAAATTCACTAATAACCATTCAACTTAAGCCATTACAAAACTTTTTCAATACAGACATAGAAAAATTTAAAAATCTACCCACCGTAATTGCTGTGGATCTAAGTCGCAGTTTTCATAACAAAGAGAATGTTTTCGAGGCTAAAAATAGCTTAAGTGGATACTTTGACAGCAAAATTGTAATTACTTATTTTCAACTAAATGACCAGTCAACTTTTAGAAAACTGATATACTCAATAATCTTATGTTTGCTTAGTCATGTCATAACATCATCTATGCAAATGTAGTTTACATATATTTCTTGTCAGTTCTAATAAAAAATCACTCAGGTCTGTATACTTAGAAATTTAGTCATTCACGACACAACTTTTTAGTAGCACTTTCTATTCTGGAAAAAAGTTTGTCGAGGGATGATGGAACATTATGAGCGTACACAGTTATAAAATTTTAAAGTAGCTTCACTGTCCCGAAAGTTCTGCCCAAATCTGTAACATTTATTATTGACAAAGAATCTTGAAACTTTTAATATAAATATTAAATCTCAAGCATCTTTTGACAAGAAGTTTTATTTTCGTTTCTGTTTCACACAATAACAGATACTGTCCTCCCTTAATGATATAAATTAAATTATGTTTCCGTAGGTGCGTGTTTTGTCATCAAAAATGCTGGAAGGCACGCACGCACAGATGTTTTGGTTACCTATTCATAATTTAGTATTTTCCTGGTTGCTTTTATATCACGGATAATGAAGATATATATACACACAGACGCATTGTGAGTAATGAAACTTTTATACGATTCAATTGAGATCGTCGGCCGAAAGGAGCAGCCCATCCAATTAAAAGTTTGTGACGCAGTTTAATACGGATTTCGTATATTTTATTTCTACTGCTAGTTTAGTGAATGTTCTTACAAAAATGCACTAATGAGGAGACCAGGACTTTTAAATTTTGAATTTTGAATTTTTTTTCAAATGAGCACGAACTATGAACACATATCCGAGATTAGTTCAATTATCATATGTTTATATATATATATATATATATATATATATATATATATATATATATATATATATATATATATATATATATATATATATTGCTATGGTATTTAGTGTAGTTTCTTTTATTTAATTTATTTTATACCTTAATAGCACTTTTAATTTTAGAGCATGAGAATTCACTTGTGTCTTAAAAAAATATTGAAGATCCCGAAATTATGCCAAAAATTGTTTACTTACTGCTATGATTTTGAATTTTTCTTTCATCTCATGGGTAGGGCTCACTGATTGGGCTAGCATTTTTGTAAAATATATTGTTTTTATGAATTATAGTATTCCTGAGTGTTTGAAATTAAAAAATAAAAGTTATGTATGATTGGGTCTTTTGATTTTACTTTTTATTTAACGCTGAAAAATAGGCTTCCTTTTTATATTATTAATATTTGCTTGCTTTGAGGTCAAAATTAAACAGATTGATCAAATTAATAAATTTCTATTAAAAAAGGTTATATCAAATTTATCAAATCAAATTTAGTTAACACAATGAATTATTTAACTATGATATAATGATTCGGCATTTATATAACATCCGCCTTAGTGAACTAAAATTGACATTAAAATCCTAAATGGGACAAAAAAATATCTTTAAAAGCTATTCACACTATAGAAAAACAGTCAGCATGTTGATTTTGATAAAGCTCCTAACACGACTTACTGAATTTTGTCTTAATTGCTCCTTCCATTTTATGTGTATTTATTACTTGCCATTTGATGTATAATTATTACTTTCCATTTGATGTATAATTATTACTTACCATTTGATGTGCAATTATTACTTTCTATTTGTCATTCTATTTGGATTTAGCAGCTTGTCGGTGATTATTAATTAATTTCCACATTTTTCAGTCGTCGCAGCACGGTCACTAATTTCTAGTTTCACTTCTGGCAGCTCAGTTACTAATTGTCAATTCTTCTCGCAGTTCTGTTACTAATTGTCCCCATCGACCTGCCGTCGACTCCTTAAATAAACTATCCCTCTGTCACAAAAAAACCTTTTCGCGCTGTATCTCGGTGACAAAGTTCATAGGCCTTTCGTTATGAAACTTTTTGTTCGTTGCACTACTCTTTTGAAACACGCACAAAAAAAGACCCTTATCAACTAACACTGCATCTTTGCTTAAATTGGTATTTATAAAAACCTTATTTTTCCTTAATATTATAAATGTATAATATGGTAAATGTGCCTACTGCCTAAGAATAAAATAAAATCCTTATATTCGAGTAAAATTCTATGAATAAAAACAAGGCTATTATTCTATTGTATTTTAACGACTACATGTAAGAAAAGAAAATCATTGTTCTGTTTTCAGCTACCTAATGCTATTTCTTATTTAACCTAAAATATTTTACACTCACAATTATACAGCGAAATTAAATTTTAGGATGTAATAATTTTATGTACATTGCCCGTTTTACTCCACATTAATGATTCTATTTTCTCACATATTTGCTATCTGAAGCAATATATATATATATATATATATATATATATATATATATATATATATATATATATATATATCCCAAGCAACATTTAAAGTCAAACTGACGTAAATCGCCATAACAATAGGTGCGTCACCAAATCACCACAGGTCATTTTCAAGTAAAATTTAAGTATATTTCACCAATGTGGGGAATAAACTCAAAGTAATAGAGAAGTCATAATAAGTCCAGCAAGGCATTCCAACCAACGTGTTTTAGTTAAATTTGGGGCATTTTCATTCTACATTAGGCCAATGGATGTAATTTATTGTTACAACCATGCAACGCTTTACTTGAATCCGATATCTGGGCGCAGGTGCCGAAACAACGCACTGCGCAAAAAATTCCAAGATGAACACGAATATATTTTCACCTTTTGATATTTTGCCATCAGGATTTTCCTCAACTGTGATATTATTCTGTATGATCTGTGTTTACGTATGTATAAACAAACAATGGATATTAAAAACTACGTATGTCCATCTTTGGTAAAAAAAGCACATTTTGAATCACCAAAGAACATACTTTAAATATTTGGATCAATGATGAAGGTAATTCTTGATACTTTGATATAATTCAAGTTCCTCTGTAAAAAGTAAAATTGGTTAAAACTAAAAACTATTCAAAATTCTTGAAATTCGTATCTTGAGCATTGCTGATGTAAACAATCTATCCTACACTAAGTGAGATATAGGACAGGAAGCACGTGCCGCCACCTCGTTGCGGAACCAAGTAGTATGTTGTCAGGGCAGCTCCAAATAACGCAGAGTGTTGAAAAATAGACTGTATACAACCAACAATTTAGTAAATTGTCAGCTCTGGCCCATTTCTACTCTAATATAGGGACAAAGTAAGTAAGGCTAGATGCATTCTCACCACAATTAGAACCGTAGACCTGATTCGCTCTAATTAGAGCTTGTCAGTACGGCATACTAATTGCAGCGTAAATACACCTATAAAGTAATACGGCTATGGTAGCCAGCCTTCCAACACTAAGTAAGATATAAGACACGAAGCACGTGCCGCCACCTCGTTGCGGAACCAAGTACCATGTTGTCACGGCAGCTCCAAATAACACAGAATGTTAAAAAATAGATACTGTATACGACCAACTAACAAATTAGTAAATTGTCAGCCGTGGCCCCAAATTGTGGTGAAAACTATTTTAATAATCACAGCGTGGCCCATAAGTCGTGTGCTACAATTTTTTTTATAGTAAAATTTCATTAAGAAAATCCACTAATAGAGAGGCGTCGATGGTAAGATTTTTGAAAATTTTCTTCAAACGAGCGCGAACTGAGGCCCTTAGAACCCAAATCCCGCTAGAACTCAAATCCAAGGTCAGTTGAAAAGTTAGTGTACGTTTATGGCGATGAATTTTTTATAACGTTGGGATCTCAGCTTTTGAAAATCTCTTCAAATCAGCGTGAACTAGGTCCCCTAGAATCCATATCCGCGGTCAGTTTCAGTTTTTATTGGTTTATGTATATATATATATATATATATATATATATATATATATATATATATATATATATATATCCAACCGATAACTCAAAAAATACTTCACCAATCGAAACCAAATTTAGCGATTTCCTTCATTTTGCTAATAGCTTGGATAAGTTCGTTAGACGGTCTTGACACTCACATACTTTCAGAAAAGAATGCGAAAAACTGTTCAAAAGCACAACACCTTTGAAATGAAGTATGAAACCAAAACTTTAGGCGCACGTAGATATCCTATTAGTTTTCCACTACCAAATTTGAATTTAATCGGTTCAGTAAATTCTGAGTTCACTCTTTAGAACGTGCTCTGCAGAAATTATTCCCAATAAATTTAGCAAGAGTCCAAAAGGGTTTTCTGTCGTTGGAGCTTAAGGGGACTTTGTTTTTGATGTGGTTATTAAACGAGTTTTTTGCCGCAGAAAGAATGCGGACATAGCGGTCTCTTACGTCGTTAAATGCTTGACGGTTTTCTTGACTGGGATTGTGTAAAAACGTTTTGTGAGCTTTGACCTATTCAATTCTGGCCTTGTCACAGTATTTGGAAAACCAGGGCGTTTGAGTGGCTGAAAAAAGCTTTCTGTGTACGTGAAATAAATAATTCCATGCCAGCATGGATAATTTTGGTGACATTTTGTGAGATATCAGAGGGATCAGGATGAGAGAAGCAGGCAGACGGCCCTGGAAATCAAGAAAGTAGTCCCGCATTTCGTCCCAGTTCGCGGAGTTGTAGTGCCAAACGATACGTGGGTGTGATGACTGTGTGACCTCCGGTTGCATTGCGCAGCAAGCAGTGACCATGCCGTGGTCTGACCGACCAAGGGGGGCGGTGACTGATATCTTATAGCAGTCAGGTTTTGTAGTAAGAAGGAGATCCAAGGGATTTGAGCTGTGTGTTGGGACGCAAGGAAAGTAAAGGTTGCTAACCATATTAGCTAAAGAATTGCTGACTGCAAAGGCCTACGCTGCTCTCCCCTGTGGATCGATTTTTGAAGATCCTAGCCATTCCTTATTATGGAAATTGAAGCCACCAAGAATAGTAACCTAAGAGGGTATATTCAGAAATCAGATGGTCGGTTTTGTCAGAAAGGTAGTCAAAGAGCTGGACAAAGTTGTTGTCAGAAGGTGACCGGTAAATGCAACAGATGAATTTAGTTGCAGCCCTGAGAGAGAGTTTCATCCAAAGTATATCTTTTCTTCCAGCTTCTAATTTGGGAAGTCTGGTGCAGGGTAGATCGCTACGGACGTATGCGCACACGCCGCCATGCAATCTAAAGGAAGTAAGGAGCTCATACCCCGTGAAATTAAGGTGATTCGTGGCTGTTTTGGCACTGATTTGAGTTTCGGCGAGGAAGAGTAGTTGGGGCCTATTAGCCTGGAGGAAATGGTGGACGGAGTTCAGGTGAGAATTTAGGCGACATATATTCGAGAAGGATATATTAGATGTTGATGCCGGCGCCCCCTGCACACCCCTCTCCCGGAGATCCCAATGGAGGTGTATCTTATCTCCGAAATCTTTTGTACAAGAAGGAGCCATAATCATTTTTGTTTATAAGGGAAACCGACTCTTACACCAGAACCGGAAACGTCCGTTGGGATTTTTACCGGCCCCTTGATGTAAGGGGTGGTACCTCCTCGGGCGTGAAAAAATCCTTTACTATCACGTAAAGAAAAAGTCCACTGCCACCTACCTACCAATATAGTAGAAACAATGTACCATATTTCATCAAAATAACTTTATTGTTCGACAAAGTGCAAAAATTTTCCGAAAACATACTTAAAACGTTTTCGAAAAAACTGGTCCGATTTTTCTGGCCAACGAACGATTTCAAGTTTTTAACCACCTACCAAAATATAATTTTTCCCAAAAACTTTTTTAAAGCGACAACAAAAATTTCATGAAAATTTGTAGGCAATTGTTTCAAGAAAATCCATAAACATTTTTTATATAATAACTTATTAAACATTTATCTTTAATTACCAAAATTTTACAAAAATATCTTACAAAAAATGATTTCTACGGAAGCACAAAAAGATTTCTGCGAAAACTGGTTAAATATATTTTATACAAAATTTTGCTTAAAGGATACATAAAATTCAAATTATACACCTAATATGTACTTAAAATTGAAAATAAAATAATTTGTTGCACGAAAATCCATTAAAACTTTATTTTCGACGAATTCCATTTCAAAAACTTTCCATCAGTCGAATAATTTTCACACAAAAATTCTCAACAAATCTTTCTTCAAAGAAAATTCATTAAATTCATTTATAAGAAAATTCTCTATGAAAAGAACATTTTCACAAGAAGATTAGCTAATAGAAATAACTTGAATAAATCAAAAAATACTCAAAATATGATTTAAATACAGAAGTAGATACTTATTCTGTGGCTCGACACAAAAAATACTTTTGCCTGTGGATGCTGTAAAAATTCAATCCGGTTGTAAACAAGAAAACTGTCTCTTCTAATGTCACAATTCTCTACGTCTATGTTAACTGTGGAACGGTTTTACCAACTAAGGACAACAACAGCTGCTATTAAACTTGAACAGAAAGTATTCAAAGTGTTTATCTTTCATTAATGATTTTTTTCAACAAAAAGTCTCTAAAAAAATATTGGAAATACATGAGATAACTTTAAAATTGTATCACAGACGAAAAAAAGTTAAAAAAAACTGCGTGATGGTCTCCAGTCACTTGTTTGTAATATGTAAGGTGTTTAAGGGATTATTTTGCAACTACTTGAACAAATGAGAAGTATAACATAAATCTAAAACATTCTAAAATACATTTTATGCAATATCTACGATTCGTAAAACACAATAGTTATACTAATTTTCACATTTCAAATCTCCAGTTCGACATTTACAGGAGAAAAATTATAAAATTGTAAAAGTAATTTTGCTGGTACGTCTTAAACTGTTTGCGGCATGAAAAGATAAACGTTGTCTGTAATATTTAATAGATTTTGTTTAACACATCCAATATTTTGGTATTGCGTCTTCTTTGGCTTTTAGTGGCACTAAAGTTTTGCTTCATTAAGTGCCTATAACTTTTTTTTTCACCCTGGGAAAAGGTGCAGAGTTTGGTTTGTGCAATATAAACTAGGTTGCCAAATTTGGTTGCAATAGGCTTGTTATTTCCGGAGATATGAATTTTTTCCAAAAGAAAACCCAAAATGTTTCCGGAAAACCTAGCTCAATTTTCCTGGCTAACAAAGCTCTCCAAGCCACTAGTAAAAGTAAGGGACCTGCAAATGTTATAAAAATCGGTTTATTATTTTTTGAGTTCTCGGAGTGAAATATATATATATATATATATATATATATATATATATATATATATATATATATATATATATATATATATATATATATATAACTTTTGGAATGTTGCACTACACTGTAAACACTTAAAATTTTATAAATTTGGTATAAACATGGAAAGTAAATGAAGAATGATGATGGAAAAGTAATGATGGATGTGTAAATATTAGTATGAAGGCAGTGATTAAAAATTTAAGATGGAAGAAAAAATGGTATAAAAACTTTATTTAAAATGGGTTGTCAAAATTTGAAGTATCATATTTGGATAATGCAGTGTCAAGTATTTTTAGAATAAACTGTTTAAATTATGTCACTATATACAGCACAAGTTAAAATGGACTTACTGTATAGACGTATTGTGTAATTTCAGCCAATAAAGTATAAGTTTAAATATACACTTTACTTGTTTGCTGTACTTTGTGTGTTTTTTATTTGTTTAGGTGGACTGCAGTTTCGAACCTTCCTGGTTCAACACCAGCACGCTACTGACTCGTTCCTGTGTGTTTTATGTCTAAGGTTGTACGTGATACCTGCGTGTTTAGCTTCTATTTGTCGGTTTAAAGTTGTTTGATTGGCTGTGATTTCGGTCTGTGTCGATTGTATTGGTTTCCTGTTTTCAATAATGTGGTATGATAATTTGTCTATTTGTATCGCCTTTATTAGGTTTTGTTTAAATGTTTGCACTTGAATCTGTTATATATATGTATATATATATATATATATATATATATATATATATATATATATATATATATATATATATATATATATATATATATATATATGCGTTTGTGTGCGCGCGTGTGTGTGTGTGTGTGTGTGGATGTCACACCGATAACTGAAAAAATAATGATCCGATTATGATAAAGTTTGGCATGTACCTTCCCTTTCTAAGTGGCTTGGATAAGTTCGTTAGTCAGGAAAATCGTACCAGATTTTCCGGAAAAATGTTTGCTTTTCTTTCGAAAAAAAAATGTATCTCAAAAAATGGGAAAATGCTGGTAGCCAAATTTGGTACCTAAGTTTACGATATTAGAAAGAAACTATTTACCAAAATTTATATTTCTATGTTACAAGGAAAAAACTTTAAAAAAATATTTGGTGCCAGATTACTTCTCTGAAAATTCTCTACCATGACGCACTTGCTTCGTCCAGACTTTTTTTAAATGTCATTATCTCCATAACTAGGCAACGGAAGTAAAGATATGCAACACTCGCAAATAGAGAAACGAGGTGTTACAAGGTGCTCGTTCATTTTGAAAAATTAGGAGTTGTAAATGTCACACTGAAAGGATTAACGCAAGCGGTGAAATTTGAACGCTACTAAATGTAACTTCAAGACAAAAAATCGAATTGTTTCAGGGGTTTTAATTATACAAGTATTAACTAAGAAAATGAATTCATTCATTACATATGGTGAATTATACATACTTAAGTAAAAAATTGTTTACTTTAATTAGTTTGTTTACAGCAGATCTTAAATTAAGATTCACGTTTAAGGGTGAAGCAATGAGTTTCAACACTGATTAATTCGATCAGGAATCAATTAGCTATTAATGCATCGCGGTGAATAGAAATTATTCAAATCCTTAATTTTCAGTCCCTTTTTTATCTTATTACGGTCGACTGCTGGTGACATAAAACGAATTAAAACTGTTACATATTCAATTTAACCAAATCATTTAATTTTGAATTATGGGATTTGTCTCAACACCCCCATTAAAATGTATAAGCCATCTGCATTTCGAGGCGCAAGGAAAGCTTGGAAAAATAGTCAAGATGTGCCAAAAGAACTTATTAGTGGAACAAAGATCAATAGTTGTGGATAAAGAAGTTTACTCCAGAGAAACGCTGTGTTTTTCTGGCAAATAACTTTTCGGTTCTCAATCTCGAGGGCTATTTATTTTCTTTCCTTAATTAATGATTTCTCGATAGTTTACAATTGTTTGAGCTATAACATTTACTTTTGGCTGAACGGAGCTAGAAGTCAAAATATTTCATTTTGTTTTTCTATTGTTCTGTCTAGAAACTTTGTGCGATTTTAACAGATATACCCAGTCGAATTATAAAAATGTTCGGAACGCAGTAAGTGCATTGTAGTAGTGAATTTTCATAAAAATTGCACACTATTGGTAAGCTAAAACTAATTCTTTGGGTTTAAATGGACCTGGGAGACCGGTTTTGGAGGTCCCAGTTAGCGATCATTTGAAAAAGTTTCTATTTTCCATGGAGCTAGAGAATTATAATCTGGTAGAGATATATGTTAGTACTGCAAGTCTCTTTAAAAAAATGTGTTACAAATTTCATTAAAGTCACAAAAGTTTTCTAGAAAAAATTAATTATTTACAAGGGGAATGTACCTGCCAAATCATAAGTATGGCAGGTATCCTTTTAGTTGCTTGGATAGTTTTGTTTTAGTCAACCCAGCCGAAAAAGTTTTTGGAAACAAAACAACAACAAACGTTTTTTAAAACCAACTTATAGTTATCTGCGAATACCATTATGTTATTTTTCTTTAATTTAGCACCCACGCTGCGTTTACATGGATGTTACTATGGTTCAAGATTGAAGATTCTGGCTTAATAGGAAATTCAGTTATCGGATTTCAAATATTTTTACAAAAATTCTCTACCATAATGTATTTGCTGCACCCCGAACTTTTTCAACACATATTTACTGTTGCTGTATCCACACTTTTTGAAAATGACGAAATATTATAGCTCTCTATGTAAGACTGACAAACCAGACAACCTAAATTTCATTTTTGGAAAAATATTTTAACAAAATGAAATGGGGTAACAATTTAAATATAAATTGGAAATATTGATTCGCTGATATGTCGCAGGGGTTCCCCTTTCCCTTCTGCATGCCTGCAAGCACCCTCAATGGATAAACAAGAACAATTTAAATAGGAGAAGTTTTTTGGCAACGACCCACAAGAAAGTTACGGCACCTGCGTAAGTATAGGAGTTCTGGGCGGGATAAACATAATTTTAAGGAGGTATAGCTGCAAAATGGGATGAAGGTACCTTATAAAAAAATCCAACTCACCTGGTTTTTTCGCTATTTCCGCTCGTATTTCCTTTTTATCCTCTTCCGCGCCCAACACCCCTATTCACTCCAGGTCCCATTACTTTCTTGGGGGCTGTTTGCAAGAAATATTTCTTGTGGTTTGTGCATTCAGAAGGAGATCTAAGCATGTTTCTGAAATTTTTTTCTAAAAATCCCCCGTGTGCTAATCTGCAAATCTACGAAAATTTAATTTTTATTTACAAAACCAATGTACCTGCCAAATTATAAACGTGGGTAGTAGTTTTCTTAAATGAGTGTGAAAAGTGACTGAAGCAATTTCCGTTGCGAATTGCCGATGATAAATACAACCCTGTATGCTAATAGCAGACGGTATCCAATATATTATTTCGAAACGTCGCAATGTTTCACGGTAATGAAGCAGTTTCTACTGACAACTGTCGATGATAAATATAACCGAGAAAATAGCCAAAATGGGCTTCCCTTCGAAGTGTTTGTTTATATTTCAGTTTCCAACCTGTCATGAGTAGGAAATTGCTTCATTCACTTTTCATACTCATGACAGGTTGGAACTGAAATATAAACAAACACTTCGAAGGGAAGCCCATTTTGAGCCATTTTCTCGGTTATGTTTTTCATTGACAGTTGTCAGTATAAATTGCTTCATTACCATGAAACATTGCGACTTTTCGAAATAATAAATTGGATACCGTCTGCTATTAGCATACAGAGTTGTATTTCTCATCGGCAATTCGCAACGGAAATTGCTTGAGTCACTTTTCACACTCATTTAAGGTTGAAAACTAAAATATAAATAAACATTTCGAAGGGAAGCCATTTTGAGCTATTTTCTCGGTTGTTTATCATCGACAGTTGTCAGTAGAAATTGCTTCATTACCATGAAGCATTGCGACTTTTCAAAACAATATGTTGGATACCCTCTGCTATTAGCATTTAGAGTTGTATTTATCATCGCCAATTCTCAACGGAAATTGCTTTATTGACTTTACTAAAGTGTGATTCATTCACCTCACTGTCTGGGAAATTTGGGTCTTTAACGTGCCCAAGATCGCATGGGCACGGGACCGACAGCTTTACGCCCCCTGGGAAGGGCGGAACGTGCAGATGACCTTGCTCAATCACAATGGCACAACCTGTGTTGATGTAACCGATGCACTTAAAAAGGAAGGAGAGAGGAAATCTGTGATTGAACCCAGTATCCTTGGGTCCAGAGGCCCACGTTTTTCCCCTGGACCACCATGGCTAAAAAATATCTTTTTACATTTCCGTTTTCCTACTGCTGTCCGCAAAATATATCAAACATCGATTTATGTAGATGACGCCATATTATAATTTATTTACATTATAAAACCATTTGTTCGCCCCTTGATTTCCTTCTATATTTAAAATGACCCTTGCTAATACTCATCTGGCAACAGTGCACATCGTCCAGCGTCCACTTCATGTTCCGATTTCACCCGAATTGTTTGTTTACTAGAGATGTGTCTTCAAGACAGGATTACCCAAACAACAATTAAAACGCAAATTGGCTCAAATGAAATTCACTGCCAATTGATAAAAAAATCGGTGATACTCAGGAACTCTTTCTGATTAACGTAAGAACCGTCTCAGGTCGGGAACAAAGAACCACAACTTAACTCGCGTTTTTTTGCCAAACACGACGTTTATTTAAACTCAAAAACCGCTCAAATAACTTTAAACAGTCACTAAGAATGATTATTGGATAGTAAAGATAACAGAAAGGGTTTTATCACACTTTTTTAAGATAATTCTTAGCCAGCGCAACTAAAAGGTGTTCACACGGCACCGTGCCAGCTCCGACTCCTCTCGACCTAACGTCTGTTCTTCCCGAGATTCAAATTCCCTTCCCCTTAACACCTACGTTCCTCGCCTATAGTTCAGGACTTCCAAGGTTAATTTAATGACAGAGTTGCAGATACATTCTCGACTTCCCCTTAACATTGAAAATGGACTCGTACCTTACCTAACGAATTTTCAATAAGATGAAGTAATAATTTGTTCTAGAACATTCTCAACGGATATTTTGTTTACTTAAACGCCATTCCAGGAAAATGCGACACATCATTTACTAACAAAGCTATATTGCGTCTTTAGATATTTGAATTTTAACGTACACATTTAAAATGCAGTACGGTGTTCAGGGTAGTTAAATGTTGGCGACTTTTCATCAAATAATTTTTGAAATCCAAAACTTGAAGTACTTAATATAGACAGGGTTTTTGGTATTATTTAGATGCTTGGGGGCTTTCTAAGTGTTTTTAAGCCAGTAATGATTCCAGGTAAAAAGTGAATCGTTACACATCTTTAAGACATTACTTGCGATTAAACTGCTATTTCGTGCAAAATAAACATTACAATAAAACCGTAACTGATCGTATTCGAAAATTTTTTAGCAAAGTTACACAAGTTTCCAATAAATGTTGTTTAAAACACCAAAAATGAAATCTGAAAATATACGTATTATCCGCATTTGGAATACACATGACATATTACCCTACTCTCGCGTCTCTTCTCCCTCAGAGTTACCAGACAACGTATCTTATCTGTTAACCTTGCTACAATCTGCAGTCTACATGGTATTAAAAAAGTGTTTGTCTCTAGTTTCATATTATAGCTGGTATAAATAATAGAAAGAATACATGGTTATAACCTTTGCTTCATTAGGTAAAACATATAATTGTGAGATTTTAAGGTGATGCGTGAGAAACTCCCATTTCATTACACTAACACAACTATTACTCATACATTACCAACAAAAAGTTCTGTTCTTGTGGATGTGATTTATAAATTATTAATCTTACTATTCAATTAAAATAATAGTAGCTATAAATGATGTCGTGTCTGACTAAAACAAGTATCTCCGTGGGGCTTTTATGAAAAATATAAATTCCAGTACAATTGCAACAATCAATAATGTCTGTAATTTGTTTCAGTATCACGGAAACAACATTTATGGTATAATTTTATATTATTTATATTCATTATTCAGTTGCAACTGACACAAATACATTCAGTAAAACCATTTATTTGATTAAAATTGCCTCATTTACTAGAACAAATGGTTTGGTCCTTTGAAATATTTTTAATAGCTTTAATATATTATTTAATATGTTTCGATTAGTAATCCATTGACAATTTCGCTTGTGGACAACATACGTAATTAAATCCCTAACTAAAAATTTTAATATAACTCTTTAGTAGAAAGAACAAAACATTGTTAGGGATTAACAAAAAGTTTGTACTCAGCAAGTGCGTTATAGTAGTGAGTTTATATATAAATGTTTTTAATAGTGAATATGTATTTTTTTAATGAAGGGAGTAATCAAATTTGGTTTACGGATACGGTTTGTACCGCCCTACAGGAAAGGGGAACGCCGAAGTCCCTAATAAGCTGGGCGGCGAGCATACTGGAGGACAGGAGAGTTTCGCTGACCTTGGGTGGCCGGGGGCTGGACGTCGGGGTGACGGGCGGCTGCCCACAGGGCAGCTGCCTTTCGCCCCATCTATGGTGTCTGGTCATGGACGGCCTCTTGGAGCGGCTCTCCGAGAACGGCTTCTACAACCAGGCGTACGCTGATGATGGGCTGGTCTTAGTTACCGGTAAATTTCTCGGCGTCGTTTGTGAGTGCATGCAAGCTGCCTGTAGCACAATCGAAAGGTGGTGTGGTGAGCTGGGACTCTCCGTAAACCCGGCGAAGACGAAGATGATCCTATCTACCAAAAAGAGGAAGGTAGAGGGGTTCAGGGCGCCCGTGATGCTTGGAAAACCTTTAGCTTTAGGGCGTGAGGTCAAATATCTGGGGGTGATCCTGGACTCCAAACTAACATGGGGGGTCGCAAATAGAACGGGTTGTAAGGAAGAAAGTAGCGACTCTCTGGCAGCTGCGTCGAGTGAGAGGAGGATCTGGGGAGTTAATCATCAGATCCTTCACTGGATCTACACTGCGATCGTCAGGCCGAGAATCCTCTATGGGGCGTTGGTCTGGTGGTGCGGTGTGAACCAAACTATCAGCAGGAAGCTGGCCAAAATACAAAGGCTGGCAATCTGGACATCACAGGCGCTATGAGGACGACACCCTCAGCCGCGCTAGAGGTCCTGTTGATGCTGCCACCGCTTCCCATCTGTGTCGCATCTCAGAATGCGAGACGCGGGAGACTGGTGCGGAGAGGGAACAGTAATACGGCATGCAAGAGTCGCCAAGGAGGTGGAAAAGGAAATTCCCATTTCAGCCATAAAGGTGCGGGATGCCGAGGATGAGATTAGGTTGACTAGGCCATACACCCTCAGGATCCCCAGTAGGGATCAGTGGAGGGAAAATGAGGTTGAATTCCAGCCCGCAAGCCTGGTCTGTTTCACCGACGGATCGCGGCTGGAGGACCAGCAATCCTACGGGGCAGGAATATACATCGAGTGCCTGGGGGTGCGCGAGAGCTATGCCCTTGGCGCATATACCATGGCATTCTAAACAGAGGTGTACGCTATCCTGTCTGTGGCCAACAGACAGGATATGAAGAGGAGTCCAGAGAATGTGTGTACATCTGCTCGAGCAGCCAGGCAGTCTGCGCGCCCAGAATCAAGTCGACACTGGTTCAGGAGTGCGCTGACGCCCTCAGAGAGCTGGCCAGGACAAAGGAGGTGGTACAACTAGTGTGGGTTCCGGGACACTGTGGCGTGGGTTTCCGGCGGCCGTTCTGTGGCCCGGAGCCGGCCATAGGTATAAGTAGGGAGTCGGTGTCCGTCGCCTTAGACAGATGGACCTAAAAAGCAATGAAGAGGCACTGGGGGTCGGTTGGTGGCTGCAGGCAGGCGAGGAACTTCGTGGAGGGGCCGGACGGAGATAAAGCTGTCTGGCTACTCGGAAGGAGTCGACCTACGCTCCGCCGCATCCTTGGGGTGCTCACAGTCCACTACGCCCTTAGAAGACACCTCACATTGATAGGCGTAGAGAGGGATCCCATTTGCCAGGAATGCAGCGAGGATGAGGAAATGTCCTACCACTACCTGTGCGAATGCGAGGCTTTTGGGAGTCTTCGAGCAGAATTGTTCGGATCGAGGACTCTGCAGAGGAATCAGGTAAGTACCGTCCAATTGAAGACCGTCACGGCCTTTATCTCGAAGTCGAGGCGGCTTGGCGACGGAACCGAGGAGGAGTAGAGCATGGTTGCTGGGTTGCTGGGGTTGGCAAAAAGGGCCCATGGTGGTCTACTTGCTTGGCGTTGGCCTCCCCACCACTACTACTACTGCTACTAATCAAATTTGGTTACCGGTATAGCCCATATAGTAAAGACAATGGACAATATTTCATCAAAATGACATTATTGTTTGAAAAAGTACAAACATTTTCCGAAAATAAACCTATGTTGTTCCCCAAAAAACTGGTCCGATTTTTCTGGCCAATGAACCTGTTCAAGTTATTTACCCACCTAGCAAGATATAATTATTTACAAAAAGTTTTTCGACTGAACTCCCAATACAAAATTTGCACAAAACAGATTCACGGAAATCCGAAAAAAATTTTTTACAATAACTTATTAAACATTTATTACCAAAATTAAACAAAAATCTTACAAACAATGATTTCTACGGAAACAAAAAATTTTCTGCAAAAATTGACTAGTTATTTTTTACAAAACGTTTGCCTAAAGAATACATAAAATTTAAATTATATACCCAATCTGTAACTAAGCTTAAAAAATAGGAAAATGCAAAAAAAATATTTTCGAAACTAGAGTCTGTAGGTATAGGGGTTGTTCAATTTGAAAAAATTTAGTTACGACACTTCGATTTTTTCCAAATTCAGTCACTATTTGAGAGCGCTCTGTATACGGCATCTCGTTTTTTTCCCCAATAATATTAAACGAAAACCTCTCTGAATGCGTTGTTTTCAAGAGACACTGATGAGCTTTACAGTAAAAATCCACCACTCTGTAGATATCTAAACATGTAAAAACTGAAACTGACCTCGGAGGCGCCTAGTTTGCACCCTTTTGGAGAAATATTTTAAGCATTTTAAAGTCGCGGTCCTCTCAAAATGAATTTTTTCTATGAAAATTCGTGAAATAGACAATTAAACTACAAAGTCTATAACTGAAACTACTGGCAAATCATAGAGAAGGGGTCTATTTGAAATTAATTTTCGGCAAATATTTTAGTTAAATGAAGGGCATTAATGGTTGGAGCTGTAAGTTTAGGCTTTGTAAAACACACTTATTATGACACTTGCTTAAATAGCCCGCCCGTATTTGTTTCAGGTTCACCGTCTAAAAACTGCAAATTTTGACATTTCAAGTCGCGACTTTGTCATTTTGAGAAGAAAAACTATAATATTTTTAACGTATTTTTTCTGTTATTTCTTGACTTTTCGTGTCAAGAAAACCTAATCTTTGTCTGTAATATACGATAGATCTTGTTATCTACACAAAATATTTTGGTTTACTGCATTTCTCTGGTCATCAGTGGCACGCAATTTTTTTTAATGTCAACTTAGAGAGCTTAGCTTTGGCAGGTAGGGTAAGCCTAATAGCGTAAACCTAAGTACCAAATTTGATTGCCATAACTTTGTTATTTTCAGAGAAACAAAAGTTTTCCGAAAGAAACCCAAAATTTTCTAGGAAAAACTGGCCCGATTTGCCTGGATCACGAACATATCCAAGCCACTTGCAAAGGGAAGGCACCTACCAAATTTTATCAAAATCGGTCTCTTATTTTTTGGGTTATCGGTGTGATATTAACAATACAGGGTGTGGCGACAAGATCTTAATTAGCAGTTTCTCAATTACTGCTCCGATTTAAAATTTGAAAATTTACACGCAGGCGTCTGAGACAAATTTCAGTTCAGTGAAAATAACTTACTTCGTGTCAGACTTCTGGTTTAACCGGAAGTGACCATCAACTTGCTTATCTGAAATAGAATATGGCGATTTTCATTATATTTTTGAATTTTGCATTAAATTTGAGATAAATTATGCCTAAGATACCATATGTGAAAAATCAACCGTTTTCGAAAGTTTCTAACTTTTTCAAATTCTCGCAAAAACCTAGGTGCAAGTTACACGTTTTCTCTCTAAGGAAATACAACCGAGAAGACTCTGCTTTTGCACGGATGACCCTAAGATTGTCACCTAAGCGACTCGTTTGATGGCGTTTCTTTAAAATATAGAGGGTGATGAGAATTAGCTGTGCCATTTGGTAAAGTTGAAATCATAATTACTCGCTTATTTCAAATAGGACATCCTTTATTTTATGAGCTATTTAGGTTCACATCCGGTTACCCTTTCAACGCGTATTAGTATTTCCTATACCCAAAATCCATTGTTTCCCGAATATTTAAATTTTATTGGATTAACTTAATTAAATTTGTCACAATAGATTTAAACCAGGCTTTGGAAACTGATAATATGCTTGTTGACGTCTATATCTCAACAAATGCAAACATAACATTTGTTTGGCCTTCACGAGAAAGAAAATTTTATATTTGCACCGAAATCGCTGCATTTTCCTTATTTTGTTCTGTAAAATTAATGTGATGTCAACTAACTTGTAAAATCAAAATACAACTCAACAAGGTGGGTAGTTAATTATTGTAAATGAGTACAAAAATTAACCCATAGCTAGTGCGAAATTGAAACATAAAAGCAACAGAAAATCATGTAAAAATGTTCAAAATTACCGCCACTGACATGGAGGCATTTTGTTATTCGTCTCATAATGTTATGGTTCGTAGCCTTTCTGATTTGTCTTGAATTCAGTGAATTACAGGCATGTAAAACTCTAATTACCATTTCTTCTTTTGTGGTGGCAGGTTCGTGATAAACTTTATTTTTTATGTAGCTCCAGATGCTTGCATCCAAATGCGTTAAGTCAGGTGACCGCGGTGGCCATCTATGTGGGCCGTTATTGGCAATCCACCTGTCTTTAAAAGGTTGGTGCAAAAAATCATGAGCTGAATAAAAATTGTGGGACGGTGCTCCGTCTTGTTGATACCAACTTGTACTAGCTTCTTCAAAACCTAATGTGTTGGGAGAAACTAGAATCACTTCATGTAAAATATCATTATAACTCGCCCCAGTGAGATTTTCATCGTATATTTTAATCACAGAAATCTTATCGTTCTTAATTGCACAAAAAAAATTGAATGATCACCTGTTTTAGAAATAGTTGATCCTGGTAACATAGGCATTCTCATTTGACCAGAAATGACTATTGTGGCGATTATGCATACTATTTTTTGAGCAATTCGCCTCATCGGACCAAATAATTCTCATGCAGAAATTTTCATCTTCTTGTGTTTTCAATAGGAACCTTTCACAGAACTCAACATGCCTAGGAAGATCGTTTGGTTGCAAACAATGTATAGGGTGGTAAGAGAATGGTGCCCAGTGATGCTTTCTCAAAATTCCGTAAATCGTTCTCGTTGACAAATATAATTCTTTTTCTCAATCTCTGATGGCTGCCTTGGTATCAGCAACATAAAATTCGAATACGTTTACTTCGTTTACCTCGTTATCAACGAGTGGCTTACGCTTCTGTACTTTTGGCCCAAAACTTCCATGCTGCGAGCAATTTCTCAGCAACCTCTTTATCATGTAGTGACTGGGTTTCGGTTCCTTGGGGCACTTTTCTGCAAATGCACGACATGTTCAGCCCGCAATTTGTTGGCATTCACCATAGATAATTAGACGCTACAAAAAGTGTCGTTTGTGTACTGCAAATTTGCAATTCTTGCACCGCATTGACTAAGAGTATCTCTACATTCAGGACAGCAAGCTTCTCTTGACGGTCTTTTGACATGTGGACGTCAACAAGTATATTAATGGGTTCCAAAGCCGGCTATAAATATATTGTGAAAATTTGAATAAAGTGAATCCATTAAAATTGAAATATTCGGGATACGGTGGAATTTGAGTATAGGGAACGCTAATACACGTTGAAAGGGAAACCGGATGCAAACCGAAATAGCTTATAAAATGTAGGGTGTTATATTTGAAATAAGCGAGTAATTGTGATTTCAATTTTACCAAATTGCACGGATAATACTCATCACCCTGTATATGTAAAAGAAACGCTATTCAACGTGTTGTTATGTGCCAATCTTAGAGTCATATGTGCAAAAAATTAGTCATCTCAGTTGTATTTCCACAGAGAGATAACATGTAACGTTCCCCTTGGTTTTTGCGAGAAGTGTCAAAAAGTCGTAGAATTTCGAGAACGGTTGATTTTTCACAAATAGTATATAAGTAATAATTTATCTAAATCCAGTGCAGAATTGGAAAATATAATGAAAATTGCTAGTTTGACATAAAGTAGGCTATTTTAGCTGAATTGGAATTTATCTCAAACGTATAAGTTTAGATTATTGAGAAACGACTAACTAAATATCTTGGCACCCCACTATATATATATATATATATATATATATATATATATATATATATATATATATATATATATATATATAGATATCCTCATTACTGAATCTTTTTCAAGAAAATTCACTAAAAAGTGTAGGTTGAATAATATTACTAGTTATTATTTAATGTGTGCGCAGACAACAGATAGAGTAAAATGTCTGGACGCAGCAAATGCGTATGAAAATGAATTTTCAAATACTTTTAATAGCAAATAGGTCTTTTTTAAAAGGATATCAAGTTTCGTAAATAATTTGGTGACCTTTACATTAAAAACAATGTACCACATTTCACCAAGAGAACTTATTTTTTTTTACATAAATTTTCCGAAAACAAACTTAAAATGTTCCCAAAAAACTGTTCCAATTTTCCTGGCCAACGAACCTCTTCCAGCTGTTCACGCTTCTGACGAGATATAATTATTGACAAATATCATTTTGACAAAAATTTGAAAAAAGGTTTACATCATAATGGCAATTATTGTTTTATTGACTTAGGTAATGTTACACGAAAACTATATTTCTTAGCAAAATTTGCTGAATTTTTTTTTCACCCTGAGACATTTTTTAAATAACTAATTAAACATTAAATAATAACTACCAACATTTCACAAAAAATTTACAAAAAACGATTTCTCTGTAATCCGACCAAATTTTTGTAGACGATAATATGCTAAAAAAACATACAATTTAAATGATTTGCCCAATCTGTAATTTAAAATTTAAAGAAAAGAAAACGCCAAAAACTTTTCTTTTTTCTTATCACGAAAATTTAAACCACTCGAAGTGTGGACAAATATAATCGAAAGAATACTCATATTTTCATATCACAAGCTATCAGAAATGAAAACGTTATTTGCGAGAATTTTCAAAAAACCTCTTCAAGCTGTTTACATACCTGACGAGATATAATTATTGACAAATATCATTCTGACAAAAATTCGAAATTACATTATATTGGCAATTATTCTTTGAGTTAGGTAATGTTACAAGAAAACTATATTTTTTAGCAAAATTTGCTGAACAACTTTGTTCACCTTGAAACATTTTTTTAAATAACTAATTAAACATTAAATAATAACTACCAACATTTCACAAAAATTTTACAAAAACGATTTCTACGAAAACACAAAAAAAATCTGTGTAAACCGACCAAATTTTTGTAGACAATAATGTGTGAAAGAATCATACAATTTAAATGGTTTACCCAATCTGTAATTGAAAATCTAAAGAAAAGAAAACGCCAGAATTTTTTATTTTACTTTTCACGAAAATTTAAACCACTCGAAGTGAGGACAAATATAAGCGAAAGAATACTCATATTTTCATATCACAAGCTGTCATAAATGAGGCCGTTATTTGCGAGAATTTTCAAAAAACCTCTTCAAGCTGTTTACAAATTTGACGAGATATAGTTATTGACAAATATCATTTTGACAAAAATTCGAAAAAGATTTACGTTATATTGGCAATTATTGTTTTATTGACTTGGGTAATGTAACACGAAAAGTATATTTTTTAGCAAAATTTTCTGAACATTTTTTTCACCCTGAATTATTTTTTAAATAACAAATTAAACATTAAATAACAATTACCAACATTTTACAAAAATTTTACAAAAAACGATTTATACGCAAACACTAAAAGATTTTCTCTGAAAACCGACCAAATTTTTGTAGACGATAATATGCTAAAAAAACATATTTTCATATCACAAGCTCTCAGAAATGAGACCGTTATTTGTCTGTCACTTTGAAATCAAATATTTCTTAAGTCGAGGCACGTAAATTCTTGGGCATAAGCTTTGACTCTAAACTAAGTTGGAAGATTTATATCAACCAACTGAAAGCTGACTGTATAAAGGGCGCTTGGTCTTTTGAGAGCTCTAGCACATCAGAACTGGGGTGCTCATGAGACAGTGCTGCTGTCCATTTTTAGGTCAATAATGCAACAGCAACAAAATCAGTTCTGAAACCTCTGGATGTGATTGTAAATCATGCCTTACGGATAATAACAGGAGCCTTTCGAACAAGCCCCACGGACAGCCTGTATCGAGAATATGGAGAAAGACCACTCTGACTTCGAAGAGAAGCAGTGCTACTACAATATGCGGCGAAAATTTCGGCAGATAAAAAAAAACCAGTTTACCACCTAGTATCTCAGTCGGATACCAACAGATCTCAGAATAACTTCCTTGTGCTACTATCGATTATTCAACATATCAGAGGATATCAGCAAATACTCAATTTCAACGAAACATTACCCCTGCGAAATGGAAAAATACCTCCATAGATCATTAGATTACCATATACAGACACCAATATCACAACTTGTAACACAGACTCCTTGCCTACTGACAGTGTGAATACACTTTTTCAGGATTCTATATCAAAATATAAATTTGACCTGATCATGTACACTGACGGATCAAAGAGCACACGGGAAGGAAGCAGTGTTATACCTCTTAAAGAGAGGCGTATCACCTATGATCAGAGTGTAGCAATTACACAGCAGAGTTATTTGCCATAAAAAAGACAGTCCACACATTTATCGACTCCCTATACAAAAGTGCTTTAGTGTGCACAGACTCTTTAACCTCTATTAATTCACTTGCATCGCTTTATGCAAGAAACCCTATAGTAATTCAAATACAAGAAAGCGTCCACGGTCTCTATCATGCTGGCAAGTCAATCACACTGATCTGGACGCCTTCCCACAGTTGTATTGTAGGCAATGAAAATGCTGACGAATTCTTACGGAATGCGATACTAGAAAAGACAATAATACCCATACAAACCCATTCAGACCTTATTGCCAATATTAGACAAAGTTCTAAAGCCAAATGGCAAACCCACTGGTCATCCCTTGACAACAAACTATATATAGGCCATTGTAAGTTCACCCATGGATAACTACTTATCTAGAAACAACAACCTCAATGTGAAATATGTGACAGAGTGATTACTGTTAACCATGTGCTTCAATAATGTCCACTATATATCAATCCAAGACTCGGATACCTAAATGGGAAAACACTAGCCCAAATTCTTGACTTGAGTGAGCCAAATGTAATTTACTCTGTTTTTTTAAGACAATCCTCACTATTTGATAGCATTTCATTACAGATACTTTAATTAGCGAAACAAAATGTACCGACAGTGTCAATGACCTTAGATGTTAAGACACTTTAAACTTCCAAATAAAAAACTATTTCTTACTTTTTTGCACCAAAGTTAATTTAAATGATTTAATATTTTTCTGCGTATATTCGCTAAATAATCACATATTTTGATCGGTTATTAAAATTCATGAAATAACTTAAGGAATTTTTAAAACTAATCCCTACATGAATATGGTAGCGGCCATAAATGCAAATGTTTCCAAAACTAGAGTCTCTAGGTGTAGGGAGAGATATGCAAAAATTCAAGCACTCACGTATTAAACATAACAGATAAGCAGTGCCACGCCTTTTTTTGCAACAAATAATTATGATGCAACGCCAGCTGGAAGATAAATAACCTTCAGGGCTCTATACATATAATTTCCTATTGGTCCACGCGCTTGGAGTGGTGTCAACGTGCGACCGCTATGTGTGAAGTTGCATGCCAAGCAGCTCTAGTGGAGATGGGGTGGGTCTAAGAATAAAATAAAATAAAATAATAATAATGGCCTAGTGGCCGACCACCAATCTCAAATAATTCCGGAGCGGCGCCACTGACCAAAGCACCGTGGCCAGAAGGTTCCAGGTGGTACGGAGGCACACACGCAGACACAACCGTAATGTTGGAGCACAACACTACAAATCAACCCAGGTCTTAACAAGTCACCTTTACCTAAAGGTAGCACGCTTGCGGACCAAAAGAAGAAGGAAAAAAAAACATCAAGTAATAATCAAATGAGCAAAAGCAAATACTGGTTAAAAACAACAATTGGTACTTTTATTCACAACAACCAAAATCTGTACATCAATCGCAGACCAGATGGTCGCTAATAAATATATCACAACATATGAAAAACGCTGTGGGCGTCAGTGGGATATAGCACTTTAGTTACTTGTTAAGCATAATTATATCAATAAAAAAAAAGAAAAAAAAACACACCAAGGCGCTATCAAAAATACTTTTTAAGGTCTCAACCAATATTAACTTTATATTATTATAATTATATTAACATAAATATATATTATATTCCATTCAATAAGGCCATTCGAGATGTCGTAAGCTCTACACAATTCCTCACAATAAGTTAAATGCAATTATAATACAAAAAAAACTAACATCTAAATATAAATATTAAAAATATGCCCACTGAGACACAACAGTGATGCTAAAGTCTTCTGATATAAATAGTCATACACACGCGCACAAAGATAACTGGCTGTTCTAAAATAAAAGATTAGAGATAATATGGTTGCAAAACAACCTGAGCCGAATGCTCCTATAGCGACTGCTATTATTATGAAATCACAAAATTACTTATTCCAACATGTTGTATTTTATACAAATAGCGACAAAGAAATTAACTAAGTTATCACATTTGGCAAGATTACTAGCTATAAAAAATGAGAGCAGCGATATACAAAGACTTATAGTTTAATTGCTGCAATATTACACGATAAGTATAGCTTTTACCCCGTAAAAATAAACACGATATGATAATAATATAAATATAATATGATAACCATAATATCAGATATGATAAAAGTCCAAAAGGTCACACTGGGATGCCCTAGAAACTGCAGCGATATAATCACTGATAAAAAAAAAGAATTTGAAACGATCTAACCTGGTATAGTCCTCGTTACCTTCCTAGGTATACAGTCAGTTGAAATGGAATTATGCAGCACCTCTTGAATGGTCTGACGTCATGCGGACTTCCAGCAGGATTACTGAGATATCTATATCTAGGAGCGTGCAGCCAGTCACCATCAATACATTACTACTCCTAGAGTAACCATTAAATATACAGAAGATTATTTGAGCCGAGAGAAAAATAGCACCAGATGGAGGACGGCTTCAATGTCAAAAAAAAGAGAAGGTCTTGCTTCCTCGATTAACCCAGCAAAAGTAACTTGCGCCGTTTCTAATCCGATACTAAGATCGACGGAATGTGTTCTAAATAACAAAATCACCAAATGAACACAATTCCAGATACCATTTCCCCAATATCCCACTACGTGGATGAATTTATTAAAATTCCAGAACAGGACAACAGTATTCACGACGACCAGCCACTTTTCGAGTTAATTTATTTCTCTCTCCTATTCTCAATTTTTCCTACTATCAAAACCAAAAAAAGAAAACCCTAGTGCTTCGATTCCTCAGAGAGGACCCATAAATAGATAATTTGCATAGCAACAGGTAGAATTTCGCTCAAGTTTTATTTAACAAATAAATTATCGATGAAGAATAAAATTCGCCATGGGCGCGCCGATTAAGAGGCTGCATTTACCAACGTAAATCACACGCTCTTTTAATCGTAAAATAAGACCTGTAGACAGGGTACGCCATTGTTAATCAGGCAAATAGCTGAAATCAAGCCACAAATTTTCAGAGAACACTGAATCGGCGTAGGTAGAAAACCCGCTATACCCACTAGGAGTGTTTAAGATTGCATATAGGTGAGTTCTACTGGCGAGAATGCAAGCGGACAAATCTGCTCAGAATTCATGACTTTAACAGAAGTGCAAATTTGTGACGGTGTTTGAAAATAAACCGTTACAGCAGTCCGATTCGAAAAAAATTGTGTCGCGGTGGTTTACATTTTTTTTTTCAAATTCAGCCAGTATTTTAGAGCGGCATGTATGTGACATCTTGATTCTTTCTACAAATAATATAGACAAACACCTTCCTGGCTGCGTCAATTTTATGGGCGTCCGCTATCTATTTGTAAATAAAAACGCGCTATATAAATTTTTGATATGTGCCAAAAACGTTGAAAGTTTCAGAACAATTGAAATAAAGTGAAAACTATAAATGATATCAATTTTTTGTTTGCAAAACGGCATTGTAATTCGATGGAAAATGCAAAAAATGCAATACTGTAAATAGAGAAAAGTGGTATCACCAACGACTTATGGGCCCCCCTGTCATTGTCAAAACAGCTCAAGAGACCCTATAATTAACATATTATATTACTTTTCTGGTATTTTGTATACAACCGATAATTGATGTTAATCGTAGAATCAAATAATTTCCTTCCTATAAGTAGGGTAGTTATATTTAACGTGTCCAAGACCACACAAAACACGAGAGCGACGTGCAACTATTCAACTTGCTCAAACACAATGTAACAATCTCGGATGATGTTAACTTACAGTAAGTACTGAGAAATAAAATGACGTTGAAAACAAAAATTTAAACTACACACATAGGAAAATTCTAGGGATATTTTTAAATAATACAAAAAAGGGAACAAATTGATTTTGGAATCGGTCAAATTGCACTCACGATGTATGTATTTAATCACTCACTCAATATAAAACCATCTGTTGGTTAAAAAGAAGTTAAAATCAAAGATGATAAAACCGATATATCATAAAACTAGAATTTTCATATGTACCGGCGACTTTAGTTTCGACCTCAGTCATTATTCAGGTTTTGTTTAGTAGCTGCATTTAAAATATTGTGTTTTACCATGGAACGGCGACATTTGGCTTTAGACGAGCGGTAGGCCTTCTTCAAGCGGGCATGCGGCAGAACGAAGCAGCTGAGCGGATGGGTGTTTCCCAAGGTGTGACAAGTCGTGTATGGAGGCGTTTTAGGGAAACTGACAGTCTGTCCGAGCAACATTCAGAACGAGGACGCTCTACAACGGCAGGTCAGGATAGATTTTTATGTTTAACTGCCAGAAGGCAGCCTACAATTGGGGCACCTGAATTGGTTACGACCCTGCAAAGGGCGCATAATGTAACCATTAGCCGAAATACTGTAACAAATCATCTTCACGAAGCAAACCTATCTAGTAGACGTCCACTCAGATTTCCATCTATTTCCAGAGGCAATCGCGCTGCAAGATTGGATGGGTGTCAAAATTATCTTAATTGGACTGCAGATAACTGGGCTACAGTTTTATTCCCAGACAAATCTAGGTTTGTTTCCATCCGGATTCTCGTCGAGTAAGGGTGTAGAGACGATCTGGAAATGCGGAACGCTTAAAACATATTCAGGAAGTGTATCCATACAGAGGTGGTACAATAATGGCATGGGGCCGAATAATTATTGGTGGCAGAACCAAACTTGTTTTTTTAAATTGCTTCCTAACAGCTTAGCTCTATCTGGATACTGTTCTTAAACCCATCCCGCATCCATTTGCAGGCCCTGTTGGTCAAAACTTCCACCTAATGCATCATAATGCTCGTCCATATACCGCGCGCATCGTAACCAACTGGTTGGATAACGCGGGAATTGAAGTTTTACCATGGTCAGCACAATTCCCGGACCTGAATCCAATAGAGCATGTCTAGGATATGCTTTAACGAAAAAATACTCCACATATGGGCAACATCCGTAATGCGTTAACATTTCAGTAGCTTCTGACAGCAGAGTGGGCACCTTTACTACAAGGAGACCTTGACAATCTCATTTTGTTTGTGAGCAATCGACGTAGAGCTGTAATTACTCAACGTGGAGATCATACTTTGTATTAAACTTTTTTCTCACATGCTCAGAAGTTTTTGGAAAATTCTGAAAATTTGTCTTTCAGTATATATATTTTTTCAATAATATTCTAGGTTTCTTGAATAAAACATTTCATTTTATGTAATATTAAACACTTACTTATAAAATACATTTTTTGTTTTCTTCTTAAATCATATCAAGAAAAAAATACGTGCATTTTTAAAACTATCCCTAGACTTTTCCGATGTGTACATAAATATTCCAGGATAGAATAAGATATTGGAACGCTTCAATATCTTCAAGGCGGCTAAAGTTATGCCTACACAAATCGGCAGTTGGGAATTTCTGAATATGCGCAATATAACAATAATATCGCCACTGTTGCCAGATTTTCCAGTTTTGCGTTACACGTAGTCTTTTTTTATCTCGAAAAAAATTCCCCATTTATTTTTATTGCAGTGAATTGTGCGTTTTAAATTTAGCAAGATCTCAAAGTATCGAAAGTTTATATCTACTAATAGCTGAGATATGATAACATTTCATTTTAAATAGAAAAGTAGCGAAACGCTAAAATATTTTCAAAACCTCTAAAGTTGCGCTTACAAAATTCGCTATTTGGGGGTCTCTGGGCATGCGGAATTGTGCAATAATACCGGCACTGTTGCCAGATTTATTATCTCGTCAAATGCGGACATGTTATGTTATATTTTTAGGCGCCCGTTTAAATTAGTGAAAAATAATATTGAATTCGATTTACTGTTTTTTCCTTAATCGTATCCTCGATAAGCCTTTTTTTCATCCCAAGGATATGTTTTGATTACTCAAATTTAATTTTACAATAAAAATCAATAATGTTAATTACAGTAAAACACCTGATTCTGTTTACCTCCCCCATGCTACAACAATTACAAACTATGCACATCAACGTTAGATAAGCAGCTTTATATTGTATTGACTACAAAATTATAAAACATTGTGAGGTGTACGACAGGGTCTCCATCTCGGTTCGGAACAAGGTAGTATGTTGTCACGACAGCTTTAGTTAACACAAAATGTTATAGATAGAGACTGTGTATAACCAATTAACAATTTTGTAAATTATCAGCCTTGGCCCATTTGTTTCCTAATACAGAGACAATGTATGTAAGACTTAATGTATTCTCACCGTAATTAGAAACGCAGACCGATTTCTCTCTAATTAGAGATCGTCAGTGCGCTATACTAACCACAGCGAGAACACACCTATAAAGTAATACGGCTATGATAGCCAGCCTCCTAGAACAAGGTGCAGAACGAGGTAGTATGTTGCCACGTCCCATTTGCATAGGATTGGCATCACAAATTTTGCAAATTGCACTTGTGGCAATTCTAATGTTGCAAATTTGAACCACATAATATTTGAATGCAGTCCCTATTAAACTCCTCGTGAGAAATTTTGGTCAACAATTTCTGATCATAAAATCGAACTTTCAGCAAATTTACCAACATTATTGGGTACCGATAGTTTGGAGATTTTTAACACCATCGTAGCAGTCATCCGACAGGCTTATATCACTATCTAATATAATTTTCAGTTCCTCAACCTTATAATTTTTAGATAATAAGGTGGAGATAAAATATATCTTAGAATGTGGAAAATATTCATGGTATCTGCTTAATACATTTGTAAATATTTTATTTTAGATTAATTATTGAGGCACCTACTATTTTTACCAATGTTTTGGCCCAACGTATTTAGCTGCCCAGTCTTTGCTTTTGTGTGCTAAATGCCATGATGGACATCTTAGTTTCATCCCATTAATGTTGACACAATTTTTTCCCAGGGCTCGTCCGCGGCCTGGCCGCCCCGATAGCTCTGCAACTTTTGGTTGATTATGCATACCCTTAGTCTTACTCCACCCATTCCAAAATCACTATGCCTTGAACTAGTCTGCACAGCGATTGGTAGGGTGAAGTTTTATATTGCTCTGTCTCCGGTCTAGACTGAGCGAAGATCAGTTGTCTTTTGCAGTCCAGAGCTTTACACTCGCTGAAGATGTGCTGCCCTGATTCCTCCCCCTCGCGACACAGTCTGCATGCCAGGCCCCCTTCGAACCGCCCCGTTTTATGCACGTGTTTCTTGACGGCCATGTGTCCCGTCAAGAGACCTGTTGACCTGTTGTGTTTATGAGCTGTCCTCTGCTAAGATTTAGCAGCTCCACAGCTCTCTTTAAACTGGGTTAGTCAATTATTGACTTCCCATGTCTGAGCCCTGGACAGTCTTCCCAGTACACCTTCTGATCCAGGACCTAATGGCTCTCCTGGCAGTGCTTTTTGTCACGCCCAGAGCCGGTTCTGGTCTCATAAATTGTTCTGCTGACCCTTTCTTCGCGAAAATGTCAGCTTCTTCATTGTCTTTGACCCCCGAGTGATTCGGCACCCAGATGAGGGTCACCTAATTCTGCCCAGACAGGTCGCTCGTCTCGTCTCGGCACTCACTCACCACCCAGGAATTTAGCGGTTGGCTACTTAGTGCCTTAAGGGCTATCTGTGGCTATGAGGATCCGCTTGTTGGTGTATCCCCTCCTCTTGTTCTCCTGCATTTCGGCCTGAAACTCTGTTGCATGGGCTCCGAGGGAAATACTATGACTTACCCTTGGTCCTTCGGAGTAAACACCTGCCCCCGTCCCACGCTCCCCGCCGCATCCGTCCGTGAACTAAAAGAGCGCGTCGCGTGGTATGCCCGGCGTCTCCTCCCGCCATGATTCGCGGTCAGGGATTTCCACTATAAAGTTGTTTCCCTGCAGATTCGCTGGTTCGAGAAGTCTGACCTCATTTTAAGCATGGCGTTTTTCCTGATCTCCTGAATTTTGGAATGGCCCCTGAAGCCTGGGTTGATCTTCAGTCTACCATTGCAGGCTAGTCTGTATAGTCCTAGCCTGGCCTCCCCCATAATAACTAAGTGTACGGGGGGGGGGGGGGGGAGATCCAGCAACACCTTCATGGCGGCTGTTGGGGTTGAAGACATGGCCCCTGTGATGCCTAGGCAAGCCAACCTTTGGATCTTGCCTAGTTTTTGTTCGGCACTGGATTGTGTCACCTTAGGCAACCAGACTAGTGCCGCGTATGTTAACGATGGTCTGACCACCCTTGTGTTGGGCCATACTAGGTCATATTCCCCACGTTTTTCCATATAGCCGCCTGGTGACGGCTAAGATTATGACTGCCTTACTCAGTATTTTTTCCAATGTGACCGTTCCAGGTTAGCTTACAGTACAATACGACCCCAAGATATTTTAATCCCTGGACATTGGAATGCTCCTACCGTATAGAGGGAAAGTTCTGTGGCTGTCGCACTTCCTTTTCCTCGTAAATGGCACGACAGTTGCTTTCTCGGGGCCCACCCCGAGCGTTGACCAACCGTACACCCTTCCACCACTTTCTGTGCAGTCTGCATGCGCTCCCACACTGACTGTGTGACCTTCCCTCGGACTATGATGACAATGTTGTCGGCATAAGCCCTGTACCTTATATCCTGCTCCCGAGAGCTTCACCAGCAGGCCGTCCACACAACTAGGCACCAGAGCAAGGGAGGCTGAACGCTCCCCTGCGGGCACCCTGCCGCGACCCCAGCCAGCAGAGTCTCTCCTGTGAGGGAGATGAACACCGCCCTGTCCCTGAGCATGGAACCGATCTGCCTGCAGCAGGTCTCCTCTATTCCACGCTCTCGGACAGCTGCCAGAACCGATCCGAACGAAGTGTTGCTGAAGGCCCCCTCTATGTCTAGGCAGGCCCCCAGCGTAACCTCCCTGTTCGTCAGCGTATTCTCCAATTTCAGCACCAGTTGGTGCAGTGCTGTTTCTGTTGAGACTATAGTATGTAGTTATGTAATGATACATAAATTTAAAAAATTAATTATAAATATAGAATATTGTTAGTGTCCTTGAGTATATCTCGAAAAATTTCACCTGATTCGGATTAGAATTGTAGCCAAACCGGTTAAGCACCTCCATTTTTATATTTTTGTCGACTTAATATAGATTTCTGTGGCCACTGAAGGTAAAGTTACAAGACAACTTAACCAACATACAGACACAGATATCTTTCACCCTCCAAACTTTATTCGGATTGCTACAGTCGTTTTGAAGGGATTTGGAATAAACCAAAAAGGAAAAAATATTTTACACCCTGTAGCTACGAAACGAGGCAAAGGACCTTATACCAAAAAAGTCTAATTTTCACATGAGCAATCTTACCACGAGCGATGGCACATATTTTTTGAGACACTTGGATAAAAATGGAGATAGATGTGTTCCAGTAGTTCGGGGGAGTTGGCGTATTTGTGTAAATTTTTTAGAAGTCCCTAATCAATCTTTAAAGAGGCAATAAAAATCGGCTAGGCATAGAATTTTTATTGTTTTTAAGTTAATAAAATAAGCCTAGATAAACAAACAAATTTATTTACACTTATTTTATATGATATGTATCATTTTAGTGAAACTGCAGTTATATATACAATATAAAATTGTGTAAATCAATTCGTTTGTTTATCTAAGTTGGCAATGGAGTTACATAAAGTATCGGCCTCGACAATATCATAATTAATAAGCATACAGAAACGGTTTTGTTAATTTTTCTATGGCGTACTTAACTTTTAACGCACAAAAACTTACCTCTTTGTTGAACTGATTTATTATATATCTAAATGCGTTTCTATGAAAATACATATTATTTCCAATCTGACACACCAACACACTATATACAAAAATAGAAAGCGTTTTGGATGTGATTCTATTTACTCCATCAAACTGAAAGGACTGTATACAATCAGGTTTCTCTTGCTATAGAATAGATATAAATGGATGTTGAATTAATAAATTTTTCTACGTCTTCACTTAATAATGTATGAAACCCTCCTGCGGTGAACCAGTCCATTTCGTATAGACCTACTGTTTGTTTAGGTATATTATATCACTCCTGGACTTCACTGGTGTAATTGCGACATCACAACCACAATAGGAAATGTTATTCTGATGGTTTCACAATGACTACAAGTTGCACATTTTCTGATCTAGGAGGCCGTTTATCTTCTGTCGCCCCAACCACGAGTAATGGCACCTTGGGGTCCGCGAGATCTCCCCACATCCATTTGTTCATCTGACACGCCGGCAACAGACTTCCCTGTCCCTTCCCGAAATATTTAGTTGAAATTAATACTGAAGCTCCCATTTTTTATATAAGGTCACTAAGTAGGACGTATGAGTTTTGATTTTTGGCTCAACGTAACAGTTAATTGTCGCTAATAATAAGAAGAAACGTATTTTAAATCGGTTTAGCGCCTGAAACCTTAGAAAATGCATTGATATACATTATGTAAATATTTGAACGAAACTAGAGCCGTTCCTAGAGTATACGCCGCCTGTGTGCGAGAATAGTTTTGCCGCCCCTATACTATATATTAATTAATTGTAAAGTCTACTTCAATAAAACACAATAAATGTAAAAAATATACCTACATTTTATTTATAAAAACACTCATTATAATGACCAAACCTGTAAACATAAAATGAAGTAAAGACCTGTATAAAATATAAGGTAAATAATACACATGAGTCATTAGTATCAAACATACAGGGTGGCGCATTGAAAACGAAACAAACCGATTTGCGTCCAGATATATTTTTTTTTTAAAACGCTGAAACACGTCAATTTTAATATTGAGGGGAACATGTTTTGACATAAAACTCAACTTTTTCACATCAACCCCTTAAGGGTGGTGATAAAAACCCTTAAATCTTAAATAGGGAACATGGGTCGAGTGTTACATCATTTGAAAGCTATTTCTTTTCTGAATTCATCACACTAATTTTTTTGGAAGTTTTATCAACTCGTTTAAAAATTATTCACAGTTGGAGTTGCAAGAACGCATTTCATTCATTGTGATAAGAAATGCACTAGTTAGTAAATTTTTCTTAAAAAAAAACTAAAAAGCAAAACCAAACGTTCAAGAATGTTTATTCAGTTAAGTAAGTATTTAAATAGTTGACCACCAGCTTCCATACAAAAGTACAATTTTTTTTTCAAAACGAGCTATGACATTCTGGAGCATTTGTGGAGTTATTAGATGGCATTTTTCAACAATGCGAGTCGTAATTCTTCCAGGGACTCTGGATCTGTTGCGAAAATTCTACTTTTTAAATGGCCCCATAGAAAGAAGTGTAAGGGAGTTAAATCCGGTGATCTAGGGGACCACTCAATAGCACCTCCATTGCTTTGGAAACTCTCTGTTCGAAAACTCCCTAAGACGTTGTAAAAAATGTTGAGGAGCTCCATCTTTTTGAAACACTAATTTATTTTCTTGATAGCTATCATCATTTTCAACAATATCAATTAGTTGAGTGTAAACGATATCTTCTAGTAACTCCAAATACGTTTCGCCACTCAAATTGCCATCAAGAAACTTTGGGTCTGCAGCAATTTGTCCTAAAACTTCAGTCTCAGTACTAACCGGAAATTCACGTGCAGGATCCCGTTTTTTGTTGGCTACTGAACCACTTTGTCGAAACTTTGCAACTAACTCCAAAATGTATTTTTTGTTAACATGTCTGTTCAGATGTCGTCAATTAAACAAATTTGCGGTACGGTTGGCATAGTCATCGTTTTTGAAAAAAAGAGTAATTATTTCAACTCTCTTTTCTCCAGAATACACCATTGTAAAATTAATTTTCGGTAGTATTATCAAGTATCAGGCCTACCGATAAAGTGAAATAATAAACCGCATTTCTCTCATTCCTATAAAAAATGTTCTGATAGTAAATTTTTTGTTTACAAATCAACAAAGCATTGACTATTAGCACATTTCTTATCGGAATGAGTGAAATGCGTATTTGCAGCTTCAACTGTAAATAATTTTTAAACGAGTTGATAAAACTTCCAAAAAAATTTGTGTGCTGAATTCAGAAAAGAAAGAGTTTTCAAACAATGTACCACTCGGCCCATGTTTTCTATTTAAAATATAAGGGTTGTTATCAGCACCCTTAAGGGGTTGATGTAACAAAGTTGAGTTTTATGTCAAGACATGTGCCCCTCAATATTAAAATTGACGTATTTCAGCGTTTCTTAAAAAAATTTTTTTGGACGCAAATCGGTCTGTTTCGTTTACAATGCGCCACCCTATGTAACACTTATACATATAATTTATAGTATAGGTACATAAGAATCTTAAGAACACGTTGCTTTTTGCTTTTTTTATTGAGAATTCTGATATAATGTGTGATACATTCATATTTTCTGAAATTTCTTTTTATATACTAATAATAGTTGTCAGAAAGTCTTTTTTGTCCCATTGTTTATCTCAAATATTTTTTTATAATTTTAAGTTTTGGAAAACTTCTCTCGCCGCTAGCAACTGTCACGGGTAATGCTAAGAAATTCGTATACCGGTCACTGTGTTCGGAAACAGATAAATGATATTTGTAAATAGGAATTGTAATAATATTGAAGGCATTCATTTCAGGAGCAATATAAGGTACCATGTTGTCGATATCTCAGATAATACTTGAGGTATGATATCCTTCTCATTGTGAGACGAATCATCTAAGATGTTCTCTAAAGATATACATTTTATAGACCTACTTGCTTTATCTAGTATAAGGAAATTACGTAGATCGCTAATAAAACTGAAAACTGTATGACGGTGTTTTATTTGTTTGAACCCTTCTTATACTTTTGATAATGTAGTGTCCAATATCACAAAAAAAAATTAATTTTCAATCAATCTCGGGGATTTTCTGGAGCTTCATCCTTACTCTCATAGTTAAATAATCGTGTTTTTGTTCAGGCTTTAACAATATTAAGTGGTAAAAATGGGAGGTCACAACCCATACCGTCAGCAATATTTTTTGACTCTTTTAAAATATCGTTAAAACCTTGGTCTGATCTAATATTGTATAAATCAGTTTCAGTTTGTTCGAACATTAAAATAATCATTTGGTAGTGTAGTGTTTGATTTTTGCATAGCTTCACTTACCGTGTTTACATTTGTTTATCCATTATACAATGTAATAAGAGAACAAATAAATGTGAAGCATTTGATTTTTAAAAATAATGAATTGGCCGTATATCTTTGCCGTTAGCAGAATATAGGGTAAACAGAGCGTCATATATTTTTTCAAGAGTGTGCCTAAGACCTCTTGCTTTCCCATCTGGTATCCGAAAAGGTTTCTTTATAGCAAGTCGGGTTTTAAGGACAGAGACGATGGCATGTTCGCCGTACGGAGAATATTATGGACAAAAGGCGTCAGAGGTACGATCTGTCGGAATTATACCTTCACATGAGGAGCCACAGATAGCCACAGATGAGGACATGGACTTATCAGACAATGAGGTTACAGGATCTTCTGTTTACTCACCGCGAAGAGTTCACCGTAGTAACGTGGTCACCAAGTTCGAAGATCCTAGTGAAAATAGTGACGTATCCGATGCTGATACTGAAGTATTTCAACATCAACCATCAACATCGGAATCATACTGGCAAAATATACTGGCAAAGAGATCCTAATTTCAATTTCGTTTCTTGCTCTATGTGACGAAGAAGATTTTCAAAAATAATAAAATATCTACATTTAAATTATACAAACCTAAATGACGACAGATTTCATAAAGTAAGACCTCTTTTTCGTTTTGTCAATAACTTTTTCAAGCAGGTGCCATATTCATCGTGTTTAAGTATAGATCAGAGCGTTGTACCATATTATGGTCGCCATATCGCCAAAGAATTTATACAAGAACAGCCCAAACGCTTTAGGTTCAAACTATGGCTGCTTGCAAACTCTGATGGTTCATTAATTCATGCTGAAAACGGAGGGGAAAATGCAAACCTACCAAAAATTCTAACTGAGTTTAAGAAGGTAATGGGGTAATAGGGCTGTCAAAACATGCAAACGTTGCTAGTGGCGCAAACTATATTTTGATTTTGAACTATTTACCTCTGTTGGTTTATTAGAATAATTATTTCCAACAAATCTAGGTGGTAAGAGAACTTTGCGTGAAATTTTTAAACCGAAAATGGGTAATTTAAAAAAGCCGTTCGTTCAGACTCCCACAGGAAACGCCCCAGAAACAATTCTGTAGTCACCATTCTTTCAAACAGTCACTGTGAGTCCCACATACTCAAGCTTCGAGATATTCCAAAAAGGAAAAGCAAAAATAAAGGTAGCAATGTCAAATGTTATCGAATAATACAATAAGCACGTGGAAGGTGTAGATCTTAACGACCAATTCACGGTTCAATATATGTGTCGAGTTCGGATAACATCTATCAACAAAATCACTCACGGAATTTTGTATCATCTCTCGCGTAATATGGTTGATTTTTTCTGTTGTCCGCTCCTGTAACTATTCCATATCATTAGGTCCTTTTTTATACACCTAAGACTTCAAGTGACTCCACAAAAACAAGTCCAGTGGCTACAGGTCTGGAGAACGAGCCGGCCACTCGATGCTCCAATGCTTCCGATCCAGCGAATAGGAAATGTTTGGTCCTAATAATCACGGACATTACTCGTAAAGTGTGGCGGAGCTCCATCTTGTTGAAACCAACTATTATCGCTTGAATGATTAGGTCTCATTTGATTTGGGAAGAGTGCTCTAAGTACTGGTACAATTTGGTTTCTCAATAAATTACCCATCACCATTTGACCAAGCCAGCCCATACATTCACTTTTTGAGGATACTGCGTATGGATTTCCTCCACCCAATGAGGGTTCTCTGTTGACCAGAAGTGACAATTGTGCCTGTTAACCATACCATTCGATGAAATGTTGCTTCATCTGAAAAAACTATTTCATTCACAAAGTTAAGCCGAGCTTGAATAAGTTCTGTCATTATTTCAGACAAATTTAGTCTGCGATCTGTCATCCGTGGTCAACTCATGAACCACATCCATTTTAAAGGGTTTCATTTGTTCAGACTTTAGAATTTTGTGCGCAGACTTTTGGGATATGTCATAAATTTGACCCAATTCTGTTGTAGATACATGAGGATTTTCTTGGACTGATAATAGAACATTCAACACCTTCTGTCTTTGCCACCTACTGCTATTGGACGTCCACTTCTAGACAAATCCCTTACTTGGCGATATTCCTCATACTTTTTAGCAACCCGATGCACCGTACTTTTACAAATTTGCCTATCCGAATGAACAGTATTAAATAAAGCGCGTACTTTTTCCAACGATCGTTGACGATCACCATATCCGTACATCATCAATATGTGAAGGCGCTCAGATTATGTGTGTTTCACTGCCGTTTTCAAAATTTTTAACTGTACAAGAAAAAGCAAAACAACGACCACAATTGACAGGTGACAATGTCAATGCAGCACCCAAATTGTTTGCTTTATTGATACCAGTACATTTAAAGAGGTATGTAGATCTTGATTTTACGTTATCATTTATCCATTTTTTGTGATGTTATCTTATCAGTTACAAAAAACATGTTGATGTTTCATGTTGTTAAACCGGAAGTGAAAAAAAAGTTAATATGTTATAAAAAAGGCTTATTTGTGACCATTCGTCAATACAAAAATCCTAAAAAATTGCGTCATTAATAACAGAGATATGCGGCCGTTCCGGGACTTTTTACTAACTCTGTACATATATATATATATATATATATATATATATATATATATATATATATATATATATATATATATATATATATATATATATATATATATAAATGTGTTGTGAACGATTTTAACGAAATATTTTCCACAAGGTAAATTGTCTATGAAACCGATTTTGTGTTCACATTAAATTCTAATAATTTCTTGGATGTTTGTCTTGGATTACTATTGTTTTTCTTAAGGGTTTCCTTTAACGCAACAAACATATACTTTTAAAACTAGCACCGCAAGTCTCATACTAGATTATTGATTAGGTCCTTATCTCACCTTTATATAATGCAAAAATAAAATTCACTGGTTATGTTGTTTTTATAACCTCAACTTTATAAGAGAAGCGATATGTATGACACTGAATTAGTTTTCATTAATACTTAGCATTTCAGAAGCGACAATTTGTCTATATTAGCGAATTTTCGTTCTACCTCCGCTTTAATTCACCAGCCAGATGCAGCTTGCAGTCCTCCAGGGGCTACTATATCAAAATCTAAGCTAAATTAGTGTGAGCGGATTCTGAGGCGAGGTAGAAATAAGTTCCCTGATAAACACGATCCAGCCTATAGCATGGC
This sequence comes from Tillus elongatus, assembly GCA_964006375.1. Lineage (NCBI taxonomy): Eukaryota > Metazoa > Arthropoda > Insecta > Coleoptera > Cleridae > Tillus > Tillus elongatus. The sequence goes on along the minus strand of OZ023263.1, from coordinate 92,550,406 downwards.
ATCCTTAATTAATAACTTATACTTTTGTTTGAGAAAATAATTCCTTGTGTTTCATGTTTATGTCGTGCGCCTAATATAGCAACTTTATAAAAACTTCGAGAGCATTGCATCTGCGCAACTAAATGGCGTTGAAAACTTTTGGCTCTGATTCTGGTACCAAGGTGATACTTAGTCTGCCAATAGGTCTTCTAATGTAAAGCATGAGCCACATAAACTATGGGTTCTTAACTTTTTTGTTGTGCTTCAGAAAAAGAAACATCAATTTAAAAAAAATGCGATTTTTTAAGAAATTTGAACATAAGTTTAACTTAGCATTTTTGAGCTACAAACTAATAACTTAACTTTCTAAACAGAACATGCTATTCGTTTTTTTTTAATAATCTGCCACATTCTCTAACTGCGTTATATATGTTATTTTCTCTGTAGTCGTTCGCAAGTTATTAAGCGTTGAAATTAAAAATTGGGCTTAATGAAGCCGCCATTACAACGAAGAAGTTACGCTTCAAGCTTACGAAAACCTAGGGGTGCGAATGCCATCTATCAGTCTGCGAAGCGGCCTCATTGGAACATTCTTGTGCATAAATATCATCCTAATGCCCTCCAGTAAAATGGTCTAAGTAACAACCAAAAACATTAACAACAAAAACAACAACGACGAGAACGGCAACAACAACATAATAATATCAACATAAAACATTAATTTATTTACAACAAACGGCCGTTTGTGTATAACACTCAGAAAGACAAAATGAAAAGAAACAGCACATTCAACAATTAAAGGCGCTGGGCTCAAATTATAGTATATATACATACATACATATATATATATATATATATATATATATATATATATATATATATATATATATATATATATATATATATATATATATATATATATACATATATATTTGTGTGTGTGTGTACAGTGTGGTCAAGATAAGGAGGGCCACTATGGGGATCTCCAAAACGATAGCAGGTACAGACTTGTTTAAATGGAAAAATTCTGGACGCAGCAAGTGCGTTATGGTAGTGAATTTTCATAAAAATGTTTTTAATAACAAATATGTGTGTTTTTTTAAGAAAGCAGGCATCAAATTTGGTTACCAGTATAATCTATATATTAGAAACAATGTGCCATGTTTCATCAAAATAACTTTATTGTGTGAAAATGTACAAAATTTTCCAAAAGTAAACTTAAAGTGTTCCCGAAAAAACACGTTTCTTGGTCAACCTTATAGGTTAATAGCAAATTGAGCTGTTCAAATATGAAACATTTGATCAAAATTCGCTACCATAACGCACTTGCTGCGTCTAGAATTTCTTTTCTTACAAACATGCATTATATCTCGATGGAAAATGCAAAAATGCAATAACATAAGACGTGTTTTATTAAAAAAAAAAAGGAAATTTGTATCACCAATGACTTATGGGCCACCCTGTGATTGTAGAAATATTATTTTAAGATGTAGCTCAAGACACCCTATAATTAATATATACAAATTTTTTCATCAGCTTTATTAATTTTTTACGAAAATTCGACAAAAATTATATACCATTAAACGATAAACTCTATAGCTAAGGCTACTGCCAAGCATCAGAGAAAGGGTCTATTTGAAATGAATTTTCTGCAAATATTTTAGTAAAATGAAGGACAATGACGGTTGAAATTAAGACTTTAGGGTTTGTAAAACATTCTTCTTGAGACATTTTATTTCTAAAGCCCGTATTAGATTCAAGTTATTTGCCTAAATGTTGCCAATTTTGACATTTTAAATCGCCACTTTGACGTTTTGAGGAAAACCCCAATTTATTTTTCTTAAAATGCCTAGAACTTTTTTGTCTTTTGACTTACATAGCTAAATTGGTAGGTAGGTTACTTATAAGGATATAAACCAGCGTACTAAATTTGGTTGCCCTTACTTTGTTAGTTCCGGAGCTATAAATTTTTTTCGAAAGAAAACACAAAATTTTCCGGGAAAACCTAAACAGATTTTCCTGCTTAACGAACTCATCCAAGCCATTTGCAAAAGGAATTTTTTCACCAAATTTAATCAAAATCGGCCTATTATTTTTTGAGTTATCGGTGTGATACATATATATATATATATATATATATATATATATATATATATATATATATATATATATATATATATATATATATATATATATATATATATATATATATATATATATAATATATATATATATATATATATATATATATATATATATATATATATATATATATATATATATATATATATATAAACATATAAAAATTGAAACTGACCCCGGATATGTTTTCTGGGGGGCCTAATTAGCGCTCATTTGAAGAAATTTTTTCAAAATTCAAAAGTCGGGATCTCCTCATTAATGATTTTTTTTACGGAAATTCACTAAAAAAGTTGTGCATTCAAAAGCCCAACAAAATGGCGGATAGACATTCCCGAAATCTTTTTTTGTTTTTGAGATACTTTGAACAATTTAGATTTTTCGTTTTTATATATTATTTTTTTCTGAGCTTAATGGTGGACCTATACCAACACTGATGACACTCCTCCACAGCCACTTTTCATTTTATTTAATGTAGCATTGCTAATTTTTTCATCCGACGTTTTATCATTGCGGGACAATCATCAACTTTTTTTTAAATACGGCCCTAATTTTGTAATATAATATTATGAAAGCCCTTTTATTCCAAAATCAGCGATGTGTGACACTTTGTGGTTTAGTACCATTTTTGTCTTTCTTACGATCTTAATCTAGAAAATTACTATTACGGACATGTATATAGCTTTTAAACTTAAGTACTAAACTACTAGCTTTATCAATTAACACTCTGTGTCATTTAGGCATTTAGCATTTAATAATAATACAATGGATGAATTGAGGTAACAATTTAATGTATTAAACATAGAACAAATAAAATTACAATACCAGAAGACCTAAACATTAAAAAAACAACAAACGAATACGAACGAAACAAATAAATTTAGAGTATTTGTCCAAATAAACTTCCACTATTTTACAAGAACAAATAGCACCTTCCGATTGTCGATTCTAAAACACTAGTAAAAATTTGTGGAGTAATACCGGCAAATGCTTCCAGAACTAACCTCGTCAGATCTTGTTCTGTAGAAAAATTTTGCTGATATACATGATTCTTAGCGTATCCCCATACGAAGAAATCAAGTGGTGTTATATCTAGTGAACGCTCTAGTCAGGGTGTACCCGAATACGTGCTAATTACCTTATTTGGAAATCTCCTTGAAATATATTCCCGAACGGCTCTGGACTTATATGCAGGTGTCCTATATTGCAGCATCCAACAGTTGTGAACTCTGTCCAGAGGCATGTTATTGAGAGCACCCGGTAAATCGTTTTGTACTAAATGTAGATAGCGTTCTGATGTTAGGGTATGATGATAAAGAAACGGTTCTTCAATCGTTGTACCGACGAGACCAGCCCACATATTGGAAGTAAAACGGTGTTGATGCCTCGACGTTTTATTGGAGCGTTGATCGGTTTAAGACGAATAATAAGGATCTATTCTATTGAAAATACCATTATTCGTTAATCATACTTTCATCAGACCATATTATTTGACATGGAAAATTAAAATTAGTCTTCAACTTTCTTGTGTACCACTCACAGTATGAGCTACGTCATTCTAAATCACCTGGTCTGATTCCTTGACAAATTCTGTACTTGTACGGATGTAATTTTTGTTTTCGTAAAATAAAATGTGCTGTTGATTTTGATATACCAACGTTTTGTTCAATCCGCCGGATTGATGTACCAGTATCCTCAGTAACTGCTAACAAAGCATTATGTACTGCTTCCTTATTGCTGGACGTTTTCCGAGAAACTACAGGTTTCTTAAAAGAACCAAATGCTTTAAGGTTTGTCACTAATTTGCTATAAGTCCTTTTATTTGGTTGTCTTCTTTCCGGACATTTCTGCAAATACATACGCTCCTCAACATAACAATTTGTGTTGAATCAAATGAAACAGGCCAACATGTAAAATTTTTCTTCGTTATAAAACATATCTACTAGAAACAGTTACTGATTATTACACAATAAATTAAACAAGAAGCTAATGTGTCTTAATTTAATGCTACTGTCGGTCCAAATACGGCTACTGTCACATCCATTTATTTTCCAAAGCATACTTTTGTCTTATATATATATATATATATATATATATATATATATATATATATATATATATATATATATATATATATATATATATATATATATTGTGTGTGTGTCACACCGACCGGAAATTTTTGTTTCCAAGGTAAAAAAGAACAAAGCTATACTCCAGACTAGGTAACATAGGTTGAACTCAGTGTTTTCTCTGAAAGTTCTGCTCTGATTGTGCACCCTGCCTTGGCAGCTTCTCTATCTGTTTGTTTAAAGACCTTAGATTGTGGTGTGCTGGTGCACTTTTAAACTTAACTTACTCGGGTTTCTACCAGTGTTTTGCTGTCCTTACTGCTTTTGCATTGTTGTTTTTGCTGCTTGGGGATGCCTTGACCAAGCTTTAGACATTTTGATGTTTTTAACTTCTTAACTTTTAACTTTGATCATATAAATGTAACTGTTGTAGAGCATGTTAGCGTTGCCTTTAGTTTCTATTTAGACTTTACTTGTAAGAGTCTTTAGAAGTTTATAACTGCTTGTGTCGTGTGATACTTGCCGACCTAACGGGAACTTTGTTTCTGACACAGCCACTTTTGTAATGTTTCAGGAGGCCCCTGAAGATGGCCTAAGATATGAGCCGAAACGAGTAGGGCTTTTACTAAACAAATTCAGTCTGGAGAATAGCCTTGTTCTGTTCTTTTTTACCTTGGAAATATGTCTAACCCAGACGTTGTGACGTTCATAAATTACAGAAATTTCACGGAAAATTTTGTGTTTTCTTTTGGGAAAAACTTATATCTCCGAAAATAACAAAGTAAAAGCACAGAAATTTTGTACGCAATTATAACTGGTCACTAACGTGCCAAAACTTAGGTCTGTAAGTTAAAAGACAAAAAAGTTATAGGCATTTAAAAAAAAATTGGGGCTTTCCGCAAAACGTCGAAATTTAAAACATCAAAACTGGCAATATTTAAGCAAAGAACCTGTAACTAATACGAGTTATGTAAATAAAATGCCGAAGGAAGAATATTTTGCACACCCTGAAGTCTTAGCATCAACCGTCATCGTCCTTCATTTTGCTAAAATATTACCCTTTCTCTGACGGTTTGGCAGTAGTTTCAGCTATAGAGTTTTTCGTCTAGTGGCATATAATTGTTGGCAAATTTTCGTAAAAAATCAATAAAGTTCAATCTATCCGTTATTATACAAGATACAAAAGAAATGGTATACATTAATTATAGGATGTCTTGAGCTACATCTTAAAACAGTATTTCTATAATCACAGCCCATAAGTCGTTGGTGATACAAATTTTCTTTTTTTTTTTTTAAATCGAACACGCCTTATGTTACTAAATTTTGCATTATCCATCGAAATATAATGTCTATTTGTAGGAAAATAAATTCGGAACGCAGCCAGTGCCGTATGATAGCGAACTTTCAGTAAATGCTTCAAATTTGAATACCTGAATTTGCTATTTATCCAAAAAGGATCGTTGGTCAAGAAAATTTTCGGAGATGTCTAACCGCCAAGTGGTTGGGATTATGAAACATAAACATATATATATATATATATATATATATATATATATATAAATATATATATATATATATATGTATATGTATATATATATATATATATATATATATATATATATATATATATATATATATATATAAAAGATCATAACTATATAATTAAGTACGACCACTTGTATGTGGTACTAAATTTTTAGAGATGAGATAAATTTAAGTATATGTATTTACAAAAAAGAAAAATGTACAGGTGATCTAACGACTTTAGGAAAGGGGTAGCAAAGGAGGGTCATAATGTGCTAATGGCTGATCAAAGCCACAGCCAGTAGTTTGAAACACACACACTTAAACATATATACAAAATTATATACAAAAGGAAATATATATATATATATATATATATATATATATATATATATATATATATATATATATATATATATATATATATATATAATTAGTTACTTGAAATATGTTTTCACCAGGGTTAACTGTTATACAAAGTTTACAATACAATACAAACAAATTATGACGGGGATACCGGGTTCCTGTTTCACTTTTGTAAAACCTACTCGCAGTGTTACTCTTGTTTCTAGCTGATTTGGTCTCCGATTTTTAGGGAGAGTTTTAGTATACGAAGGTGTCCTAACAATGTTCTAACACTAGGGTCGCACCTGGGGCACCAGTTAGCGATAAAACATCGCAAAGTACTTGTAGACCTTCAAATTCCAAGTTATTTCGACATGTATAACCACATAGCGGGCTTTTGTGGGTTAAGTTTAACTTGAAGGGTGAAGTAACAACGGTACCAACGTTTATTTCTTACTAAAATATATTACGGAATAGAGCTAGAAGTAGGAGGTAAACTACGTGATATTTCTCGGTTATTCAATTATTGCCTAGAAAATTAAAGGAAAGAAAAATACAGTAGGGCCGACCAAACACTGTCAGTTATTTTAAGAAAAACTTTAATGTTAGGGATACTTGTATATTAAAAAAAAAACAAATTTTCGCAATTAAAATTAGTTCGGATATTTAGTGCAACTTTCAGGACAGCTGTGTTGGTGTTTCAAAGAAATCGGACAGTGTAGAAATCAAAATTATTAACAAAAATAAAATAAAGTATTTTCCACCAAAAATAATTACGAATTTATCTAGGTTTGATTTTGGAGGTAAACCTATTTGTTGTTTTCAGCGAATTTTTTTTCTTTAACGTCGGTCTATTTCCGCGCCTATGACCAATCACCGACGCCAGGAAGCAGTTTCAGCTCACCATCCTGGACATTTAGCCGAACCCCTGCCTTTCTGTGAGGAGGGTAGGGATCTTTAACCTGCCCAACATCGCATGGACACGGGACCCACGGCTTTATGTTCTCTCCGAAGGGCGGAACGTGCGGACATTCAACTTGCTCAAATTCAATGCCACAACTTCGGTTGATGCTAATTGTACAGTATGTACTGAAAAAAGTGAAAGGAGAACCCTGGGATCGAACCCGGTAACCTTCCGTTTAGAGGCACACGTTCTTACCGCTAAACCACCGAGGCTCTCAGTGGATTTAAAAAAGATTTGAATTTTACTTGTTTAGACCAAATATTCACTTTAGAGTCTGAATTTTTAATTGAATTGAAAATATGTGTCTTTGTTTACTTCTAGAAGCTTTGACTTCCTTATTTACTTATTGTGTTGATAATAACTTTAGGATCGATAATCTTGCAGTTCACACATTTTCACCGATCGTAGTCGATATGATAACATCCAGATGTGTGCTTTACTTATTTCTTTGTGATTAGAAATAGATTTTCTACGGCTTTTTAGTGAATTTTCATTAGTAACTTTCGCTAATGGAGAGGTAACTATGGTGAAACTTTCCGAAAATTTTTTCAAACGAGCGCGAATTAGTGTCTCTAGAACCCACATCCAACGTTTGAATTTATATATATATATATATATATATATATATATATATATATATATATATATATATATATATATATATATATAGTGTGTCAGTGCGCACTTAAATCGTTTAGAGGTCACACAGAAATGGTCACTTAAAATCTTAAATATAATCATATTTGTACGTGGACCTTTACATTCGCGCGATAGCTTGTACCAAATACTTGACAATACATATCGTGTTACAAAAATATCAGCTCCCCTTGCGGATAGTACTGATGTTACGTCGTTCGAGAACGTGTAACACTAGCAATTGCTGGTGTTTAGCTGTGTATAATTAAGTTTGAGCTGTGTTTTTTACAATAAATGTTAGTGGTAGGGTGTGTGCAATCTACAATTGTTCGAATTATAACGTGCTAAATCTATCAAAGACATTTCATAGGTTTCCAAAGGATGGAGAAACGTAAATATGATGTTAACCAGAAGACAAATTCAGAATCACTTTTATGCCAATATTTACAGTTCGCAGAAGATAATTTATTGTGTAATATTTACCATCATGTACCTATTTATAGATAAACTTCGTAAACGGATGGTAAAAGGTTTCAATCATAACTTGCCTTCCAGTGCATCAAAAAAAAAAAAAGAAATATGAAGGCAAAGAAGTTTTGCATTAATAATAAATGGTATAAGAAAACTGTTTTTCTATATTCTTCTGTGTCCTTTTTTATTTCAGTATGGCATAAATTGTCACATTTTTTCACATTTTAAATTATTTTACTTGGTAAAGGCTTTTAATTAGCTTCCCAAGACAAATTTTTAAAGAGACAAGTAGAAATAGCAGATTCAGCCCTATAATAGATTTATTCACGGAAGTGAGAGTTAGTCTCAACTTTCATCTACACAATTTCTTAATTATGTACTAAATATATCAGTTACATATTTTAAAATATTAGATTAATAAGACAGTTTTCATGTATAGATATATCAAATTGACTACTGTGCTACAATTTATACCTAGAACAATTATTTATAGGTAAGTACAGATTCTAAGTTAATATCATCAGAAACAGCTTTCAGTGTATTTCTATACCTACCCTTGAAATATCAGTTTAACCACGGTTTCAAAATAGTACTTTAAATTATGATGAAATAATATTATGGGTAAGAGAAATTTCCAGAATTATTCATGCTGAATTCATTTAGGTTTCAAGCTGATTGTTGATACAAATTCTATTTATAACTATATAATCAGCAAATTTTAACTGTTTTGTCATATACAGGTTTTTATACTCGTCTATAATAAACCAATTGTCTAAATTAAGAATATGCAGGTAATATACAATTAAAAAATTAACCGCTCAGTTATCACTACTTCACGCGAGGTGGCGCTAGTGTACTTGTCACAAATATCACAAATCCGAAAGCATAGGAGTGCCCCGTATTGTCATATATGGTATTTGCTTGTACGAAGAGAGTGGGATATTTGATTTAAGACAACTATATTATAGACAGCTTTTATTGTTTCAGTTTAGAGATAAAAATCAGAAGAGCCAACCACTTCTAAAACATGAATATTCAACTAGGCGCAATGTCGGTGATCATTCGAGTATTCCAAGGGCGTGCAAGACCGCTGGACAGAGAATTTATACTTACTTGGCTCCGAGAATATCTAATTGCATCCAAAACGAGTTAAAAAGGATTCGGTCTCATGGCCCCCTTAAGAAGCGACTCAGTGGTTGGCTACTGAAGCAGCCAAGAGGTAGAATAAAAGAAAGAATTGAACTGAAAAATGTTTACAAATGAATAGCATCACGAGCGTCACTAACTGACAGCATTATGCTCGCAGTGTCACTATTGATGTCCTTTTACGTTATTTCCGTGAATGTGCTGGGTGTTTTTAGATGTATTTTATTGTATTTTGTGGTTTTCTGTTTTAATTATTTGCATAGACTGTAATGGTTAATTATAGAGTACTATTTTGTTTCACAACTTGGTTATGATTGGTTTTATGATGGATAGATTTTGTGCTGTATCGTTGCAAATCATTGGAGATTTGTTCTTAGTCTTGCAAGTACTCACAAGCTGTCAGTGTCCACATACAAGAATTGTCCTTTGGCGGGTAAACAGTTAATGAGTACATTACATTTTTGTGTGTATATTCATTTCTTATGAGATGTTTTAATGACTATTTGTATGTAAGATGTCTACTGCTAGATTTAGAAATTATCACCTTTTCTCACGCACAAGTTTTAACTTGTGCGAGAGATTATTGTTTCTTGTCACAAGAATTCTATTTTTTATACTGCCATTACTTACAGTTTGTATTTTTGGCAATAAACTTTATTATTATTATTATTATTTTGTATTATTATGTGTATCCGAACGATAGCTCAAAGAATACTCAACTGATTTGAACGAAACTTGGCACATGTCTTCATTTCGTTACAATCGCGGACGATTTCGTAAGTCAGCTATAACGCACATATTTGAGCCCCAAAATATACAAAACAATATTGAATACGCTGTATTTTTGAAAGTATTAAAGTAACTGGAACTAGACTTTTATGTAGCTAGAAATGTATATAAATCTCTGTTGTAACTCTTAAATAATTTGGAATACAAAATGTTGAGTTTTTCCCAAATTAAAAAAAAATTCTGAAAGACATGGATTGAAATAAGATGTGGTTAAAGTACTATGTCAGACAAAGACAGATAAAGCAGCAATAACCAAGCAAAATAACAATATACGGGATTGCCACAACATCATAATGTGCAACGAACGATCACACCCGAAGTGTGGCGATCCCATTCTAATGACTGCGGTCGGGTAAATTCGGATGCACGGATGTGGTAAATGTTCAGTATCCTAATATGACAGTGAGAGGGGAAAATAAGAAAGTTTTATATCAGATACTTGAAGTAAAGACCAGATGGGATAGTGTATTTTGTTTATTTATTATTTTGAGTTTTTTTTTAGGTTAAGTAGGAAATGATTGTCATTAAAATAGATACAACTGCTTGTATATGCTCCTAGAATTGAAAACCAAAGAATAACAACGTGTTTTGTTTATTTATCATGGTTTGACAGTTCTGTTTTAGGGTTAAGTATTAATTAATAATAATTAATATATAATATTGGCGTTAAGATTCGTTGATTAATTTTCAAGTAGATAATTTATTTGGATAATGAATTGACTTCTTGACTTTTATGAATTCACGAGTAGGAACATTTTGTTTGTTTTCACTTGTTGTGTTAAAACTGTTGGAATGAATCGCAGAGAAATCAGTGTTTAGTTCACCATAATGGATTCTTATATAAAATGAGGCTCACAGAAAATAACACAGGTTAGATAAAGTAACCATTTCAGCTGACATTTTTTATTGGTATTATTAGTAAATTTTGATTAAGAAAATTCAGTAATTGAATTTGTTAAAAAACTTTTCAGTTTATATAGGTGTCTTTAGAATATTAATTAATCAAAAATACCAATTATGAGAATGGTCAAAGTTTGTTTTACGGAAGCGAATTTAGAGCTTATTGAAACGAAACGGGAATTTCGTTACAGCGTAACAAATCTTGAAACTGAAAATCAGCAAATACACTACGTGCAAGTGTCTAAATGCTTTTTTTGTTTTTAGTGGCCACAGAGAAACACCTAGTAATAGAATTGTAAACATGATAGTTAAGATTATTTAAGCGCGGCTGTCTGTGAAAATTCCAATGTCTGTAGACCCGAGTTGGACCTAGGAAGGATGGAAATGTGCTGGGGAATGTTTAACACTTAGTTCTGAGAATAAATTAAGGGGTATCAGCAGTCAGCAGTCGAAAGAACGTTGTTGGGCTGCCAGAAGAGCAAGCCACAAACAAATGATGATGGGGACTGTTGATAATCTTCTTTTTAATATTGTTCCCTTCGCGTTGTTATAAATTGCTTCTTTGCTACTAAGCAAATTAAGGGAGGCATGAAAATCAGACAAAGATTTATTGCAGATCACCCGTCTCTTGTGTCGTGAACGTGGATCAGTACGTGAGGATTATCGGGTTTTTATATGCTAAACCGAAGCTAAAGCCTACATATGCGGTTTTTGTTCACTACAAATAGAGAAATAATGAAAACCTCATTTAGTAAAACCTGACCCTACATAATCCAATTTTTGCAAGATAAAATTCATGACAAAGAGAACACAATACCTAAATGTCTAAACGCAGCAAGTGTGTTATGGCAGTAACTTTTCGAAAAATCTGCATGTGGACTTACTGGTCTAAAATTTAAATGCTTTGAAGCGCATTGTTTAAAACATCAGCTACCTAAATGAAAGGTGCGTGCATGCGTGTTAACGCGTGTGTGTTTGGTTGTGTGTGTGCGTGCATGCGACGGTGCTGGCGTGTGCATTCGTGCGTAAGGGGGTGCATGCGTGCGTGTTTGTGTGTGAGTGCGCAGAAAAAGACGTGGGTATGTTACATATCATATACAGACGAAATATGAAATAAATAAGTTTAACTTTGTTTAGCAGATAAAACTTATGAAAATTCGCTACTTTAACCCATTTGCTGCGTCCAGATTTTTCTTTAACCAGGTTAACAGATTTTCTTATTGTGAATTACCATTATATCAGTATGATTTTGTAATAATTATAACAATCTCCAGGCGAAATGCAATCTAAAATGTGTGGATCTGTTTTGTGTAGCATTCTACATCTAAATGTATGCTCAAAATTATAAAAATTCTATAATAAAAATAGCACTGACTGAATTTCCTTGTAAGCTTGATTGCAGGCAGCGTTTTATGCGAAACTAGTTTAGTATTTATACATAACATTTACACGCTGGAGGCCTGAAATTCCACCCTTGTTCTCCTGGATTCCAACCAAATAAACTACGACATGAAATATGAACACTATCTCATGTTGCACGGAACACGATAATTTAAAACTCCTTTAGGTACTTTTATTACTAACTTGACTATTCTAATAATTTGAGTTTTTACTTGTTGGAAACGTAATGCTTGAATTCTTTAATGTAGTAATGTTTTAAAATGTATGCATTTGCTGGCCGTGTATTAAAATTTCTACCCTGTAGAAATTAAAACCGTACATTGTGCAATTTATAAATACTTTATCCCGTACACTTTTTTCGATTTAGAAACAAACCTCCAAAAGTCTGGACGCAGAAGGTGCGTTATAGTAGCGAACTATCATAGAAAAAGTTATGTTATTTTTACCAAAATTATATACGTGCCAAGAAAAAATAATATTTGACAGTACTATTCAATATATTCTATTTAACACACAAATATGTTAGTCTTGCACCCATCCGTGACCACCAGTGAAAAAAAATGACAAAATTTGTTTGTCATTAAATGCGTATATCTACCTTTTTTACCTTTTAAATTAGAGATCCAAATTTTGGCATATAGTATATGGCTCGATGCTCCTGGCTCCTCCTGGCTAACAGACCTATCCAAGCTACTTATTAAGAAAAAAGTTCGGGACGCAGCAAGTGCGAGTAGGAGTAGGTATACTACAGCGGTTATGGAGCCTCCAACCTCCACCTAGTCACTGCGCGTGCGCGAAGTGACGTCACAGTGACGAAGCAAGATGGCGGTTGAATATAGAATCAATAGGGGCCTAACCAAAGATGACGCCGACAAAGATGGCTTCCAAGATGGCGGCCGTCAAGCGCGAAAATTCAAAAATTTAAATTTTGAATCGTCATTCTATCTAATCTGTCTAAATAATAGGATTCGCCATTTTGATTTTATATATCATGACGTATAAAAAGATGGCGGTTAGCGTATGTGCAAACCAACTTTCTTATTAAGTGGTTAAGAGGGCCACCCAACTAACAAAAATGTTCTATAATTTTTAAATAATAGTGCAAATTTGTTGTGTTACTGTTATATTACTGCTCTACCAAAGCAGTTTTGTTCTATTAAGACTGCCAAGGTGAGTATTTAGCTTCTCGCAGCAAAATGCTTCTTTAAATTTGTTGGTAAAATGTTCTTAGAAGAGAATTATAAAACATCTTAAGGACTTCGTTTTTCGTTGTTCTGTAAACGTCTATACAACAATCGTTATAGAATATATTAGCTTACAGAAAAAAATTGTTCTGTAATGGCTTTATAACAACGATCTTCCAAACATATCTGCCAACTTGCAAACATTTATAAAGCTTTTCTAGAAGTGATTATGTGAGCAATTATAAAACAGTTTTGTTAACATTTTCTACGATACAATATAGCTGCAGATAGCATAGTCTACTTGAACGCAGGTGGTAAAAAACTATTTTATTGTTGGATGGAACGCGACTGTAATAGAACACTTAGAAAACAATTATAGTACAAAATTATTCCTTTACATAAAAGTGCGTTCGCTGGGATCTTTATAAAACTATTATAGCTTTTCTAAGAAGCACCGTTATATACTTTTTATTTCGTGGCAAGTTGTGTATTCTGTAGCCTGTAATTTCTAAACATGTCCAATTTGCAATCAATAAATAAATGGAAACAGGTAAAAAGTAGCGGTGCTTTTCGAAGGAAAGTCAAGAAATATAAAAATATTTTAGAAAGTAGAAAATTTGTTCATAAACATGTTAGTAGTGTTTTACATAGTAAGCAGCACAACAAACAATTTGGGTTTGAGGTTAAGTCACATTGCTACTACATTTATGTTGCATAAATATCACAGCTAACGCGAGTTTAGCACTATACTGATGGGTAAGTGTTGCCGAAAATGCTCTTATAGAACAATTAAATACACCATATGTGTTATAGAGCTATGCGCAGGTCTTTCTCAGTGCAGCAATGGGAAACATATTATTTTAAAGCTCTATAAGCGCTGTTTGTGTAACAATCTGCTTACTGCGCCATCTGAAACCACACTGTCAATATGATCATCAGTTTGCCCGAATATTAGGGCACAGGACCGTACTTAGCCATAAATAGTTGTTATTGGTTAGTTACCCAGGATCATGATACAACAAGTAGAAATATCACACCTATGAATTATATGGTTTTCACAGAACCACGTGCATGATGTGGAGTTTTTATGGAGTTTGGCAGTTGAACGTATCGTCTCTTGTCTTCCTCTAAACATGCGACTAACGTGTTAGCGAGATTAGGAAACCGTTGTATATTAGATTTAGAAATGTATTTCAATAATTTTTGTGTGTACACACGCAAAGTATTTTTTTGTTGGTAAAAATACTACTCCTTAACTTTTTAAGTGTGAGTGCACCCAATGATAATAATACTTAATAACAGTTAGTCTTGTACTTAAGTAGGTATGTGATATAAAAATAAAAAGAAATTATATACAAACGAAGTAATTGAATTCAGTGCTCTATGTAAAAAACATTCGCTACGAGGTGAAATGTTGATGTTGTAATTGCATAAACCGCATTAAATCGACGTATAAAAACTTTTTGATTGCTAACCTTTTGTTTTAAAAGTGAGTACAATTGGAGAAAATGAGGCTTTTAACAGAAAAATTCAATTATGTTACATATTTACATGGAAATAATTAAATCATCCTTTTTTCTTGTTCCCTGGTCATTGAGCAAGGCAAGGTTACCTATATCATACCACACAATAGTTGTATTACTTACGGTATTTGAAAGGGTAAGTCCCTACCTTAAACTACATGTGTGTATATTGCAAAATTATGTAAACTAATTACTTCAACCGCTTACTGGAAATCAGACGCAACGGCAATATGTAAGAATGGTTGTAAAATATTTGTCAGAGACTATCTATTTCTACTCCTAATCACTGCTTTTTAAAGTTATACTAGATACTATTGCACCTATAAATACGAAAAACTCACCAAAAAATACAAAACAATAAGAAACTGTAAAATAATGAATTTAATGATAACAGAATGGAGGAATCCCTTGTAGGAATAGGGAGAAAAAATATAGTAATAATGTTAAACATACATAGAGACGGCAAATATCGGTGGCGCTAGTCTACTTTTACTGTAAAAGCCAAACTTTAAAATTGACAATAAAAGTCGATGCCAAGCCTACTTTATTTTTGTTTAAATACATCTCTGTTCATTTTACAGGTTTTAATATATTGTCTGCTTTGTAGCAGTGTCTTAAGAGATAAAATAGTTCTGTAATGGCTGCAGTCGTGATAAAAGTGATTTATAAAGCAGACGCCATGTTTTTATGCAATTCCTGTATTTGTTTGGTAGCCATCTTGAACGAAAAAAAAATCAATTAATAAATATAGAAATATTTGTGACCTGACAATTTTCACAATATATTATGAATATAAAACATGCGAAATGTGTAACAGAATGGGTTTAGGTCAATAAAATGAAAAAAACGAAAAATTTAATTTCGAGTTGATTTTTACAAATTAAAGAAATATTCATTATTTCGAGGGCCCTTCAAAATTTATCGTATATGTATCATATTTTACACATAGCATTTTTCTTCGCATGTGAAATCCGTCTTGCTGTTAGCCAAAAGCAGCCTTTTTGTATTTAATTTTCACACCGTACTAACATTATTTCTTACGCCATCATACTTTAGTACTTATATTACTTTCATAATATTAGAGAACAATTTTAGGATAAAATAGTTCTAACAAAAATATTTAAAAGACATATCACTCTTATAGGTATTGCAGTATGCAACAAACATTTTCAAAGTAAACTATAAAGAAATTCTAATAAAACATGTTTTATAGTAACTCTATTAAGGCTCTATAACTGGCACCATGGTAAATGATTTTTAGTTTTATTATTGTTCCTTATAAAACTGTTTTATAAGTATCGTATATCATATTCTTTTACAGCTCGGTAAACATTTCTAAAACTCTTCTATAACACCTTACACATCCTTTATAAAATAAACTAAAGAACCAAAGTGTTTTATAAACCTGTACCCATTTTGCGTTTATAAGCGTATAAACGTTACCAAAACGTTTATAAAAACAGTCATGTTTTATAAAAACTGTTTTATAAACGTTCTTATGACTACAATAAAACATCAAATTGCTAGTTGGGCAGTGTTTGGTGTCATCGTAATCGTCTCGATGAGTGGAATTCAAGAATAGCATCGGCTTCGCTCCCGGACACAATCGGATTTTAGAATCAGATTGTCTGAATCAAGATCTGAATCGAGATTTGATCTAACCTGATTAATCGCATATTGTCGTGAAAGATCGGTGTTGTTCGGATTAGACAAACAACCAGTCAAACAACCAAGACAGACAGGACAGACAGGACAGGCAGGACAATATCCGATAATTAAAGATGCACCATATAATGGAATAGTCTAGGTGTACACGGCTAGTATTCTCTGGAAATTCATTCGGTTCACATCGTTCTTACAAGAGGACTTCCATATCAAAAGCTGATTACCTGAGTTTACTAAATGTTAATGACATAAAGGCGATTTCACCACAAGAAATGGCCAAACATTATGAAGAGTGTGCTACACAGTGGTTTCATCTTTTCTTAAATGAACAAGATTTCAACTTGTTAGTTTGTGTACCAAATATTAAGTGGTATTCTAATAAGCTGCAACGTGCAGGGCGACGTTAGCATCCTGAAACAACTTTCAAGAAAATAATTTGTCTAGATCATGCTGTTGGAGTATTAAGGTTATTGCTTGTGCAGATAGGCAGAAACCTCTTCAAATAGATGGGGATGGTCTCCGTGGAACGCCGCATTCGTATTATTCTAGGCGAGTGTACTGTGATTCTTGGCTGCATGGCAGAGGAAGAACGTGTGCTTCTGTAAGATATGAAATATCATGTTTAGCATCAACAAAAAGACTTGCAAGTGCAACAGAGGAGCTTCGGGTATTCGTAGAAGACAAGCAGCTAATGAAAGGAGAAGACTGTTTTACCAAACAGAAAAAGGAATTGCAATCAGAAAGGCGTAGAGAAAAAACAAGATTAAAAGAAACAGCTGATCAAACAGTTGATGGAACTGGGTCTAAATAAAAAGCAGAAATGCAAAGAGAGACAATTTTAAAATTAGTTAACTTGTGTAAACGTGTGCCTCTGAACCGAAGGGTACTGGGTTCGATCCCAGCGTAATCCTTTCTTTTACAGTACAAACTGTAAGATTAACACCAACCGAGGTTCTGGCATTGTATTTGAATGTCTGCACGTTCCGCCCTTCGGAGGGGGAGTAAAGCCGTCGGTCCCATGTCCATGCGATGTTGGGCACGTTAAAGATCGCTACTCTCCTTACAGAAAGGCAGGGGTTCAGTAAAATTCTCAGGATAGTGAGGTGAAACTGCTCCCTAACGTCGGTGATTGACCATAGTCGCGGAAATAGGCCGACGTTAAAGAAACAAAAACACACACATATTTTATATGGAGCTAGAAAATTAAAATTTGGTCTTAGATATAATATATAAATACTGCAAGTGCCTTAAAAAAAATGTGTGACAAATTTTATTAAAGTTACAAAAGTTTCTCAGAAAAAAATATTTATTTACAAAGGGAATTTATCTGTCAAATTATAAACATGGCAGGTATTTCTCAATAAACAACGAAAGTCTGGAATCAGCAAGTGCGTCATGGTAATGAATTTTCATAAAAAATCCTTTTATAGCAAATAGGTGTTTTTTTTTAGAAAGCAGGCTTAAAATTTGGTTACCAGTATAACCAATATAGTATACACAATAAGCCAAAGGTTGCAGTGCTATCGGGGCGGCAAAGCCGCGGACGAGCCCTGAGGGAGAAAAAAAAACAAAATAACTTTGAAAATATACAAAAATTTCCGAAAGTAAACTGAAAGTGTTCCCGAAAAAACTGGTCTCTTGGTCAACCTTATAGGTTAATAGCAAATTGAGCTATTCAAATTTGAAGCATATAAAGAATATTCTCTACCATAACGCACTTGCTGCGTCCCGAATTTCTTTTCTTACAAACATGCATTATATTTCGATGGGAAATGCAAAAATTATGGGCCACCTGTGATGGTAGAAATATTTTTTAAGATGTAGCTCAAAATATCTTATGTATACAATTTTTTTCGTATCTTGTATAATAACGAATATATTGAGCTTTATTGATTTTTTACGAAAATTCGATAAAAATTATATAGCATAAAACGATAAATTTTATAACTGAGACTACTGCCAAAACATCAGAGAAAGGGTCTATTTAAAATGGATTTTTGGAAATATTTTAGTAAAATGAAGGAGAATGACGGTTGAAGCTAAGACTTTAGGCTTTGTAAAACATTATTCTTGAGATATTCTCTTTCCATAGCTCGTATTAGTTTCAGGTTCTTTGCCCAAATGTTGTCAATTTGACGTTTTAAATCGCCACTTTGAGGTTTTGAGGAAAACCTCAATTTATTTTTCTTTAAATGCAAATAACTTTTTTTTCTTTTAATTTACAGAGCTAAATTTTGGTAGATAATTTACCTATAATGATATAACCCTGAGAACCAAATTTGGCTGCCCTTAGTTTGCTATTTCCGGAGATATAATTTTTTTTCGAAAAAAAAAACACAACATTTTCCGGGAAACCCTGGGCGAGCTTATCGAAGCCACTTGCAAAAGGAAGGCATTCAACATATACATATACATATATATATATATATATATATATATATATATATATATATATATATATATATATATATATATATATATATATATATATATATATATATATATATATATATATATATATATATATATATATATATATATATATATATATATATATACATATATTTTGGTAGAAAATTTTCGTAAAAATATTTCAATAAATGTCCCCTTAAGCCAGAATCTTCAATTTTGAACAATAGTAACTCCTATGTAAACGCACACAAACATAATATTTATAATTGTTGTTACGCTACACAAATAGAACAAATTGTAACAAAACGAACGATATCTGATCTCATCTTTGGCCAAAAGTAACGCTGACTTATTTTGTGGTAGGTTTTGGATATTCTTGGATGACCAGAGATAGGCTGACTGTGAAATTTGTCCATTAACCCCCTAAGAAATTCTCGAGGTACTACTAACTGCAAATAATCGCTGCCCTAACTTAACACAGGAACTTTGCACCTTACGTACTTCAACATTTTTCCGTCTTGCACACGCCATTTGGAGTGTCGAATTGGTTGACTCTCAATTTTATCATTTAGCTTTAAATACCAATTATCTTCCATTTCATCAGCATTAAAATTTTCACAAAATTCCAATTCATCTGCGATATTATCAATAACTGGGACAGATCGAGACAAAAGGTCAGGTACAACATGTTCCCTTCCATTTCTATGGATAATGTCATATGTTATATATATATATATATATATATATATATATATATATATATATATATATATATATATATATATATATATATATAATATAATAATGTTATATTGCTGTAATCTAATAGACCACGACACAATATTCCATTCGCAGAATCTTTTAGATTCAACAACCACAGTAAGGAATAGTGGTCTGTAATGACTGTAAAATGACTTCCTTCTATATAAGGCCCTAACTTTTCTAATGCCCAAACTACTCCAAGACATTCCCTTTTTGTTGTACTGTAGTTCCTTTCATTTTTTGACAACGAGCGGCTGGCGTAAAAAATTATTCGTTCTCCATCTGGGAACGATTGACCTAATACAGCTCCTAGTCCAAAAGGACTTGCATGTACCTGAACCATAAAAGGACGACTGAAGTAGGACGATTCAAGATTGGGGCAGTGATTAAATATTCCTTAACTGTATTGAAGGCAGTGTCACAATCTGTATTCCATAACCATTTTTGCTTCTTCCTTAGTAAAGCACACAATGGGGCGATAACTGTAGAAAAATTCGGGATGAAACGCTTGTACCATTGAACAGTTGCGATGAAACTGCGAAGAACTTTCATATTTGCAGGCGTCGGTATCTTCAAAATAGCCTGAACTTTGACTGGGTCAACTCTCAAGCCTCTTTTATCAACTACATATCCTAAATATCTCAGCGGAGATTTACAAAATCTACATTTGTCTTTATTGACTGTCAGTCCGGATTCTAAATGTATATTGAAAATGATCTCCAATATTTCCGTGTGGTCTTCAAACATTGGGGTTACAATTATTACATCGTCAAGATACACAAATGAAAAAGGTTCCAGTTCTGGGGTAATTATCTTATCCATTAATTTCTACCAGACTGCAGGTTCATTAGAATGTCCATATGGAACTCTACGGAACTGGTAAAGACCTCCATTGGTACTGTAAATGCGGTATACTCTTTACTAGATTCTTTTATAGGAATCTGAAAATAAGCGGGTTTAATGTCAGTGGAACTCAAGATGTCCTTATATTCTGATAATAAACTAAATAATAATTGTTTTTCCTCATCATTTAAGTCGCCTGTATCTATTTGTTCAATTAATGCATCTTCATTGTTAATTCGTTTTTGATTGTGTGTGTTTAAATTATTAATACGAACTGCACGAGAATTGCTATTATGTATAGTTGCTGGCTCATATAACCTTTGCATCTGGCTATCTCTGATTTCAGAGGCATATTGTTTATTTAATCTGCTGAATGACCGGTTCTGTATAGTATATGCTTCGTGGGTGTTGCTTGATACGTGATTAATTATGTCAAGTTCGTTATTACGTACGAAATATTGCTGGGTTATATTATTTAAATGTAAATGTGTTTCGGGTGATAATAAACCATCTGCTTTGGTTTCTATCTTTACCGATTTATTTTCGTTAAGATCTGGAAATGTTAATTGGTATAATCTTCTTGCCTATATACAGATTGTAATCCTTAAAATCTATTTTAGCTTCATTTAGTCTTAGGAATTACATCCCAAGTAGACCAGTGTAGTTATTGTTAAAATTAAAAAGACAGAATTCTTGTGTCTCATCTGAAATTGACTTGAACTTAATAATTGCACGTTTTGAATGCGCTGAAATTTCATGCGCAGTGCTGGCGAATTTTCATAATTTAGTTCATCATTTTCATAATTTAAATCGTAATTTATTTCATTTATATCGTTATCGCGTGTTATGTACTTGAGCTGCTCGCCTTCGTTGCTGTTGTGACAAACTTGTATTAGAGCTGTCTACTTCCATGGGTTCGTGATAAGTTCTGTTCGCGTTGTGATTTATATGGGGTCGTTCCGGTTGATTATTGAAATTGGGTCTCCTAAATTGACTCGATAAATTTTGTCTTAGCACGAATTGTTGATTTTGTCTAGGTTGGAAGTTTGTGTCACTATTTTGAGCGTTATTATTTTGTTGAAACAATCTGAAATTTTGTTGGAAAGGTCTTTGAAATTGTACGTTATGAAAAGGCGGGTTATTTTGTTTCTGAAAATATGTACGGTTCTGTCCTTCCGGTTTATTATTACTGCAATTCTCATGTATCGTTTTATCTCTATAATCGAAATTTTCTTCTGAAAATACAAATTTCAAAGCTCGTTCTATTTTTTCCCGTGACCTACTACGAAGCACAATACCTAATGGATTGCGTAATCCACCAAGGAATGCTTTTAACGTCTGGTTCTGATAAATGTGTTTTTTAATTAATCTTACACTTTCGTTATGTTCGTTTGCGATTAAACTTGAGATGAGCAATTGCTCTGTATGACGGCATCTGTTAGCAAACGACAGTGCGTCCTCCGCATTACGTTATTTCAGCGTAAGCATTTCTGCTAAAAAACTATTATCATCTCGCTGATCACTAAAGTTCTGTACAATGGCCTCTCTAAGGTCTGCCCAGGTATTAATTATCTTAGTATTTACTATAAGCCGTGCTGTTCCTGTTAATTTTGCCTGAATATAATTTAATAAAAAATGATTCATATACAAATTCTCGTTCGCTACGTAGAACTGATTCATGACCAAGTCACAAGATTTTAAAAAGTTGCCTACGTTGGCTGGTTGACCATCAAACTCTGGGATAGCTTTCAGGAAAAATTCTTTGAATTGGTCTGTCATGTTGCTACTATTACTACGACTATTAAAATTTGAACGATTTACTGTTACGATACTGTCGCTAATACTGATTGATCTAAATCTATATTCTATATTAGATAAATTTTGTGATTCTTCTTCTGAATCAGACATATAACATTTCAATATGACACATAAAATTATATAGGAAATGTAAAATCGGATAGCTGTAAACTTACCATAATACGATGGTTTATGCTTCCATTTGGCTCTGCTTGGCTACTGTTTCTGCTTTAACTTGGCTCTGCTTGGCTCGAATTGGTTTTTTGGCGTAGATACGCTTAAAAATTGATATGTTTTCGGTTTTCTAACCAATACTAACGACTGCGCCACTTAAGTTTACGGTTAAGACTTTTGAATTTTTAAAACAATTTATTTAATACTTTAAACAATCAATACTTAATTATTTAATACAAAAATGAATAATATATAATAATGACAGGGGTAAAGATCAACATACATGTGATCTAAATTCTAGCACGCGATGTGCAGAGTCTTAACTACTCGGAACAAGAATGAACGGTCGTATCCTTCTCAGCAGTCTATTTATACACTACACTCCAGGCGTGGCACTATTGTCTCTGGATGTAACAAAGGATCTGCTGATGTAGATTCTTACGAGTGATATTCCGTCCAACTTGCTAGTCTGAGCCTGCATACTTGTGGGCTCCTCTAAGTGTACAGCTAACTCGACGGTCCTTACTGTGGGAAGGCAACTTTGTATTATAAAGGGCCATTGTTTGGGCTCCATTTTTCTCGCGACTTTCGAATTTAAAAAAACATTTCATTACTGAATGCGAACTAGGCCCTCTAGAAGAAATATCCGGGGTCAAATTCAGTTTTTACATATTTACATATATACATGCTGGCGCATTTTTACTGTAAAGCTCAATATACCATTTAATGTACAAGATACGGGAAATATTATGAAAGTTATTTATAAGGTGTTTTGATCTGCATCTTATCAAATTATGTTTACAATCACAGGGTGTCGATGGTGATACACGTTTTCTTTTCAAACGTAAAACCCCTTTCATTATAACATTATTGCATTTTTCCTCTAATTTTCATGCATACTTATATGAAAAAAATTAAATTCGTCTATCATTTTTCAGTTATCTCAAATGTTTTGCAGCTTTTCACATTTTTGGCACAAATCAAAAATTGTGATACGGCGTTTCTACCAACTAAAATCAGCGTTCCATAAAAATGACGCATTTAGAGAGGGTTGTAGAGCCTCGGTGGTTCAGGGACAAGAACGTGTGCCTCTGAACCGA
Source organism: Tillus elongatus (assembly GCA_964006375.1). Classification (NCBI taxonomy): domain Eukaryota; kingdom Metazoa; phylum Arthropoda; class Insecta; order Coleoptera; family Cleridae; genus Tillus; species Tillus elongatus. The sequence continues at coordinate 92,526,580 of OZ023263.1, read as the reverse complement.
AGGGTACTGGGTTCGATACCAGGGTACTCCTTTCACTTTTTCAGTACAAACTGTAACATTAATATCAACCGAGGTTCTGGCATTGTATTTGAGCAAGTTGAATGTCTGCACGTTCCGCCCTTCGGAGGAGGCGTAAAGCCGTCGGTCCCGTGTCCATGCGATGTTGGGAACGTTAAAGATCCCTATCCCCCCTCACAGAAAGACAGGGGTTAGCGGCAAAATTTCCAGGATAGTGAGGTGAAACTGCTCCCTGGCGTTGGTGATTGGCCATAGTCGCGGAAATAGGCCGACGTTAAAGAAACAAATCACACACACACACACACACACAGAGAGAGGGTTGTAATTATATCTTTCGTCTAAAAAATCGGGATACTATATACAGGAGGCTCTCAAAAAGTGGCTGAATTTGGAAAAATCCAAGTGCCGTAATTAAACGTTAGATTTGCCAGATTGCAACGCACAGTGAATAGATTCTTGTACTTGGATTACAAGATGGTCCTTTGGGTAAAGGTTTGTGAGTGATGTAATCGACGAAAGAGAATCGGTGCATATTAAGGCGCTATTGAAATGAGAGTTGACGAATGTGTTAGTTGCTTTCATTATGGCGTATAGTTCTGCTGTATAGTTACTACATATTGACGGTAAGTGATATGCTTCTTCCTTTAGTGCAAAAGTGATACTACATCCGACACCAATTTCACTTTTTGATCCATCGGTGTAAAGAATTATATCATATCGATATCTAGAGATAATCTCTTGAAATAATCTATTGACACATTCAGGTGGTAATACATTCGATTTATGCGATAAAAAAGTCGTATCAGTAGGTGGAAAAACAATGGTCCATGGAGAAATAGCACCATTGCATATATGATTTGTCAGATCTGGATTGAAAATATGATTTAGCTTTTTTATATGTAGCGAAAACGGTAGCTGTGCTGAAACGTTCGCATCATAGAAGCTGTTGAAGTTGGTCTGTGACAAGAATTTGTAGACTGGATTATTTGGGTTTGCTGATGTCTTAGCCGCATATTTTAAGGGTAATTCTTCTCTTCTTAACTTAATGTGAATAATATCTTCGTAGGTATTTATATAGCCTTAGAAGTTGGTTGGTCACGAAAATAGGATTTGTTTTTTCGAGAATATTTTAAGTTAATTTTCGCAAACTTTTTGTACAAGTCAGATATAAACATATTTTGATGAAATATGGTACAATATTTTTGTTATTTGGATTATACTGTTACCCAAATTTAACGCCCTTCGTGAAAGACATACATATTTACCATTAAAAAAGTGGCTATGAAAATTCTCTACCATAACGCGCTTGCTGCGTCGAGATTGTTTTTGAATTGTAAAGGAAAAGAACCAGATGCATCAAATAAATTAATTTATTGTAAGTAATGTAACGAATGATAGCAATATCTTACGAATATCAACTATTGTCAGATCTTAAATAAAACATATTTTCTGGCATCGTGAAATTAGTGCTGCTACATTTTCTCCCTCTTACACAACACTAAAATTACAGCTGCACAAGAGGCGGTACGGTACATTGCAAACAGTAGGAATACATTTACGCTCTCCTTTGTCCATGAATTCATCAAGGTGACTAAATTCTACACATGTACTAGAGAAATATTCACAACCTTTCCTGAAACGCTTAGCTCACTTCCTGGTTTTACTGTGCAAATGTTTTAAAGGGTTCACATAGCGAAGCCTTTCCAGGCTCTGAAGCTCATAATATATTAGTCTAGGTCATTGTACTCTCGCCGTTGTATAAGCTACGAACTTTTAGAATCTCAGTTCTCAGAACTAAATAATACTTTGAGAGGTATGTTTAAACTCTATTTACGTCACAAAGTTTATAATCTCCAATACCGTGTCTAAAACCCTGTTACGGAAGCAAATGTGGTTGAAGACTATATAACAGGTGTATGTTAGTACAAGGATATGTAATATAATTTTGTAACTATTTTTAATTACCTAGATTTCAGTTATACCACCCCTTTTAGTATTGGTTGTATGGGTTTTAGCGCAGCTTTTAGATTTTAATAAGGACGGGGGTGCGATTTTTACTTGTGGCGCGCACCTTCTTGAGACGCGCGTAACAACGGAAGCGAGGTTGCAGACAATTAGGTAAAGTCTTGACGCAGCAAGTGCGTTGTGGTAGCAAACTTTTATGGCAGTGATCTACGGACTTTTTTTTTTTTCGAAAATTATTTATATTTATATACAGTGTGGCACACTTAACAGGAACTTTGACATTAACTTTGAGTCTGCCAGCAAAATGGCTGTTGAAAATTTCGAAATAGCAGAGAAGTTGCTGATGAATTCAATTGGAGACATCCACACAGAAATCTAATTAGGCGCGGGACTGCAGCAGCTCTGAATGCACGATTTTCTCAAACGGGAAGTGTGGTGAACAATATCTCGGCTTTTAGAAATCAAAGAAGTAGTGATGATAGCATAATCTTGGCTTCAACCCAAACGAATGCCCAGATGAGTCTACGTCAAAGGGCTGTTGCATTGGATGTAAGTGGAGAAAAAATCAGAAGATGCCTTGTGAGTCATAAAATAAAGCCTTTCAAGCCAAAGTTTCTGCACTAGTTGAGAGAATGTGGTGAGCTGAAATGATTAGATTATTGCCTTTGGACGCAAGGTAACTTTCTGAATGATAGAAAATCTTTAAGTAAAATTTTATTTACGGACGAGGCAACATTCACTACCAATGGAATAGTATCTGCCCAAAATTCCAGATATTGGTCTGCTGAAAACCTCCACTGGGTTATCAATTGTAAAGCCCACTATTCACAAAAAGTTAATACGTGGTGTGGAATTTTAGGGGATAGAATAATTGGTCTTTTTTTTGACAACACCTTGAATGCAGATCGATTGCTTCATTTTTTTAATAAGGAATTATGAGACTGTATCAAAGGTGTGCCTATCAACGTGCGACAAAATATGTATTTTCAATTAGACGGTGCATCCATTTACAACTCTGTCAGAAATTGGCTAAATCTCTACAGGAATGGTCCTGTCGAACAGTGGCCTCCTCGGTCTCCTGACATTACACCACTAGACTTCTATTTCTGGGATTCTGTTAAGAATAAGGTGTACAAAGAAAGGCCCCAAAGTCACCAGGAACTTTGCGAGAAAATTAGACAGGCTTGCCCGGAAATAAATATAGCAGAACTAAGACAAGTTGCTAGCAATAATCGTAAACGGATCGAAAAATGCATCAGGCTTGAAGGTTAGCTAGTTGAAGCAGGCGACATTTAATAATTTTATATTCAATTTAATGTTACTTTTGTTAGAGTTTATGTTTAAGTTGAGTTGAGTAAATCATATACCATTGTTTTCTTTTGATATAGACGATGTTTTTTGTTTCCATGGCAATCTACCTGTTAAAATCTGATGAAAAATTTGGACTTGTCTAAAAATTTACAAAAAAGTAACAATTCGGATTTTGACTTGAAACTCGGCATTTGCAGTTAAAATTGACTTCTGAGTAACTTTATAAAGTAAATTTTTTCGATATCTCTAACGCATCGCAAAACACAGAGAACCGGACCTATTCCTGCAATCATAGTAGGCTGGCTCGACAGCTGACATTTGAAGTAGGTAGGCTATTAAAACAGTCTAATGACGTTTTATATCTGTACAAAAAATTAAATAGCTATCTCTAAAAATAAAGAAAATACAGGCGTGTCTTCATCTTAAGTGTGTTACACTGTATATATATATATATATATATATATATATATATATATATATATATATATATATATATATATATATATATATATATATATATATCACAAGCAAACAATTAGCAATAGGGTTTTAAATTGAATTATAAGCAAAAAATGAACAATAACATTTTTTCCGATCGGCCTTTGTTTCGGAGATATCGTGGTTCAAACTTTGAAAAGATTAATTAGTGGCCCATACCAAAACTTTATTTAATCATTGAACTATTACATTGGAATCAAACCAATTACTTCGACTCATAATAAATGTTCAAAAAGTCCCCGCGAACCGCGATGCATGCCTGGCAACGTAAAACTAATGAAATATAAACTACAGAAAAATCTTGTTCATTTTAAATTTCACGTGCAGGTTTTATAATCCCTTCGCGTAATTGATTAGCATTGTGAATTTACGCCGCATAAACTAGTTGTTTCACGTGACCAAGGTAATAACCTCGGTGGTTCAGGGGTAAGAACGTGTGTCTCTGAACCGAAGGGTACTGGGTTCGATCCCAGGCTACTCCTTTCACTTTTACTAACATTAACATCAACCGAGGTTCTGGCATTGTATTTGAGCAAGTTGAATGTCTGCAGGTTCCGCCCTTCGGAGGGGGCGTAAAGCCGTCGGTCCCGTGTGCATGTGATGCTGGGCACGTTAAAGATCCCTACCCTCCTTACAGAAATGCAGGGGTTCGGCATAATTTCCAGGATAGTGGGGTGAAACTGCTCCCTGGAGTCGGTGATTGGTTATAGTCGCGGAAATAGGCCGACGTTAAAGAAACAAATAAAAACACACACACACACACGTAACCAAGAAGCAAAAATGCAGTGGATTTAGATCCGGTGACCTAGCCACTGACCTGGACCACGACTACCCATCCACCTTACATTAAAATGCTTGTACACACATTCTACAACAACCCTAGCAGAATGTGGTGGCGTACCATGGTGTTGATACCAAATCATATCACGCAATGCAAGTGGAACACCTGCTAACAACTCATGTAAGTAATTGTTCAAAAGTCTAAGTAGGATGCAGCATTTAGAAGGTACGGCAGAATTTGCATTGGCATTAGGTGACCGTTGAAAATCCCACACAACTTGTTGTTGAAACCGAGGTATCGTAAATGCGTTAGGATACCAACTCTAGTGAAAATATATTCGTCGGACCACAAGATGGAATGGATAAAAGTAGGATATTGCACATGCTATTCGAGAAGCCATCTAGCAAATGCCAATCTTTGTACTTAATCTCTTGGTTGTAAGTGATGAAAACGCTTGTAATGGTAAGGTTGCAACACTCCTCTTTTCAAAGTCCGTCAAAATTTTGAGAAACTTGCAGACGGGTGGAAATTTTCCTAGTACCTGGATTGTCAAGCACTGCATCAATTACTTCTTCTTTCCTTGCAGCATTGTATTGTGTATATACACCACCAGTATGACGGTTGCTGATTCCCCATTGTCGCAGTCTGAAATGCATCGGAAAATACATGGCGGGTTGGCAGACGTCTATTCAGAAATTTTCTTCGATATTCGCGACTACTTCCTAAAGCATTTCCGTTGCAAAAGCAATAAACAAAAATTATGTCGACTTATCTTTCATTGCTGAACTGAATTTTTAGCTAACTTTCTGGCTATACCGTACTGATGATGGCTAATAAGCTTGAAACACGTGTATGCGGTTGTCTCCTTGCGGCTTTGCGCTTAACCCTTCTCCTTGTATAGTACAGAAATGCCGTGTTATAAATCCTTTTATAGTTAGTATAACTTCCTAGGCTCCGGATGCTCACGCAGGTGAATTCTTTGCCTCCGTGTCTTTTTTGGTCGTTTCCCTCAGATTGAGGGTCTTCCAAATGTTGCTGCAAATGTGCACTGGTTGCTTGTTGTGACTCCGTGTATTTTTGCATCTTTACCCAGAGTGTTCCCACCTTCACCTTGCTATACCGTGTTGATGATGGTTAATAAGCTTGAAACACGTGTATGCGATTGTCTCCTTGCGGCTTTGCCCTTAATCCTTCTCCTTGTATAGTACAGAAATGCCGTGTTATAAATCATTTTATAGTTGTTATAACTTCCTGGGCTCCGGATGTTCACGTAGGTGATTTCTTTGCTTCCGTGGCTTTTTTGGTCATTTCCCTCGGATTGAGGGTCTTCCAAACGTTGCTGCAAATGTGCACTGGTTGCCTGTTGTGACTCCGTGTATTTTTGCATCTTCATCCAGAATGTTCCCACCTTCACCTTGCTATACCGTGCTGATGATGGCTAATAAGCTTGAAACACGTGTATTCGGTTGTCTCCTTACGGCTTTGCCCTTAACCCTTCTTATATATATATATATATATATATATATATATATATATATATATATATATATATATATATATATATATATATATATATATATATATATATATATATATATATATATATATATATATATGTGTGTGTGTGTATGTCTCACACCGATAACTCAAAAAATAATGGCCCGATTTTGATCAAATTTGGTGAATACCTTCCCTTTGTTTGGATAAGTTCGTTACCCAGGAAAAGTGAACTAAATTTTTCGTAAAAAGGTTGCGCATTTTCTTTCGGAAAATTTTTATACTTCCGGAAATAGTTTGGCTAATATCCTCCAAGACTTAAAATCATGTCTCTCCGTTCTTCTCTTCAAAAAGCCGTCATATTAAACACAACATACACCAAACACTACTACTACAAAACGATTTCGAATCAGACACTTTTATAAGTACCTGACAACTGCAAATAATAATTTTGACTTGTTAAGTATTACATTTGTTAAAATCAATTTGTGTTCTGAAAATGTGCGTTTTCTATGAAAACGTAACAAATAGGAAAGTATGATAGTATTCGATAGCAAATTTGATTTTACATCTGTTGTTGACACAAAATGTATGCTGTTCTATTAAAATTAAACAAGTTGTGACCGCTTATAGCTCGTAGTTGTTTGGTCAAAATTTTTGGAAATCTGTATATGCCAGTTAATGTTTTACAAATGCGTCACAAAACCTAATCAATCATTAAACACCACGATAAATTTATTCCAAAAAAATTTAATACTTGTTTAGAATTTAATGTTTGTAATTGTTGCTAGATTTTCATAAAACACTAAATATTTTAAAAACTGTAAGAGTTAAATCAGGTAAACCTTAATATAACTCGTTTTTATTTTGGTAATCGAAACTGAAAATGCAATACTATCCAGAGTGTTCTATCTAAAAAAATACAACTGATAAATTTCGTAGTTTTGGAACAGCTTAAAGGCGATTTTTGCATTAATACAGTTTCCCTTAAATAAAGAAAGATGCGACAGGTAGCTAAATATAATGGTTACGCTGTCTGCTTAGTGGAGAAAATAAACATAAAACGAAGAAAATGTTAGCGGGATCTACGACTTTCATAAAACATAAACCAGACAAAACCGTTGTCTGTTTACCATTTGAACCGCGAATTACGAGAAGTTTTAATGGCACATTAAAAAATTTGCTAGGTAATCCAAAGGATAAAGATAAATCCACAGAAGTGTCGATAATCTATGAAATAGGTTGTAAGGATTGTGAACCTAAATGTTGGGCAAACTAAAAGAACCATTGAAACTAGATTTAAAGAACATTTAGCGCAACTGAGATATGGCACTTATGACAAATCATGTATTGCATAGCATATTTGGGATAATAATTATCATGTAGATAAAGAAAATCTCAAGTTAATCAAAAATGTCAGGCAGTCGCGTCAGCTTGATGCTTACGAAAGTATATATATCGTTAGAAATTTAAACAAAAATGATTCAATGAATAGAGTAGGTCCGGTTCTCTGTAGTCCATTGTTCTAACTGTTATTTTAATAACCAGCGTGTCCTTCTTAGAAGAAATATTTGAGAACGATGCACAGTATAACAAAGGCAGGTATGGAATTTTAATCACAAGGATTTCAGATTCAACAATGGTGGTCTGTCTGTATACCTTCCTAGAGGATGCTGTTCGAAACTGCTTGGCAACTAACATATAGATAGTAGTTCTCGCCTTTATTCACCTAGTTTATTCTTGATGACAATAGCTTTGTTGGCGGAACGATCGTCGGGTCCAAAATCTGTATTGTGATGAACTGGGTTCTGCAAATTGTACCTATAAGTAGAAACATATAAAATTAAAATATTTTGATATTTTGGTATTTCATTGATTGTTGTTGCCCTTACTTGGTGAAACTTGTCCATACTACATACAGACTTGGAGAATACTTCTCTGGCTTCAATGTTGGTTTTTGTAGGTGAAGGACGTAGCCAGCTCGTGAGCTAACTGGAGCAAGGGGCCCTTCGAATTCTGGAAGTTCTAGGATGTTCTTCAATGCTTCTGTGACTATAGTTTCGCTGCTTCACAGCATTTTCACACAGATTAAAATTGAATTAGTACGAAATAATGACAACTACAAATAAATATCTGTTGCTATGTTATGATATGATGTTTTGATCAAAAAAAAACAAAACAAAAAAATTCTTTTTTTTTTCCAAATTGAAAATAAAATGAAACACAAATGACAGATGAGGTTTTCAAAATGTCTATGTGATGTATGTCAATATTTAACATAAAAACTAGAACTAGCCTATAATAACTATGATAACAGTTATAACAATAAAATAACTAAACAATAACAGTATAAAAGTAGTCTCTATACAACGAAAATATCGACATACATCAACTTATTATTTTATTACAACTTTTTTGAAATAATAGTTAAATTTATTTTCTTTGACATATTTAATTAGAAAGAAGAATATCCAAGAAAGGGGAATTCATTAAATCAGTTTGCTCGTTTAAAACAAGGTAGTGATTGTCTTTTATGTGCCTTTTGACTTCTAAAGCTTCAAAAAAGTCTAGTTTACGTTTGTCATTATAAAAATGTTGTCGTTGTATGCGGTTATGTATTGTAGGTCTATGTTCGGTATCAATAATATGTTTTGCAAATGTAGATTTGTCATCGTGGTTATTTCTAAATGCAGAAATATGTTCTTTGTATCGGGTGTTAAAATTTCTAGAAGTTTGACCTATGTAGATTGCGTTACAATGTGTACAAGCTAATTTATAAATTCCAGCTTTTGTCAGGAAACAAGATTTTTCTTTCGCGTTAAATAACAAACCACGCGTCGTGTTGTAAGATTTAAAAGCTACCTTTGTATTTGTACAGGTGTTTAAAATTTTTGAAATGTTTTCTGAAATGGTTCCAAAATAAGTTATCGAAACGTATCTGTTGTCTTCTTTGTCTCTAATATTTGGATAAATTAAATTAATCGCTAATTTGTATTCTTTTCTCTCTATCATTTTATCTATTATTTTAACAGAGTAGCCATTATTAAATGCTGTTTGCTTAATTATTGAAATTTCTTTTTCAAAATTGTTTTGTGACATAGGTATTGAAAATGCACGATGTATCATAGAATGATAGGCTGACAGCTTTTGTGAAAAAGGGTGACATGAATCGTATGGTATGGTTGTATCAGTGAAAGTTGGTTTCCTATATATTGAAAAGTCAAATGAATTATTTTCTAACTTGCCAATTGTTAAGTCTAAAAAATTAATACAACTGTTAGCTTCTTATTCTAAAGTAAACTTAATATTTGTGTGAAAGCTATTAATAAAATTTAAAAATTCATTTAATTCTGTATGACTACCTTGAAAACATGCTAAAATATCATCTACGTATCTGTACTAAAAGACAATATTATGTGAAAGTTCTGATGTTAAAATTTGGTTTTCTAAGTTTTCCATAAATATGTTGGCTAATAAAGGTGACAGCGGACTACCCATAGGCAGACCTTTATTTTGCATATAAATTTTATTATTAAATTTAAAATAGTTTTGTTTTATAGATTCATTAAAAAGATTCATTATTTATTGTCTTTTTATGACATTTACGTTCTTTTCTATTAAAACGTTTTATAATAGAGGTAAACATTCTTTAGGGGGTATCTTAGAATACATGCTACAAACATCAAAAGAGACTAATTTACTATTTGTGGGAATAATTAAGTCACTTAATTTTTGTGTAAGTTCATAAGAATTCTTAACTGAATATTTTGGAAAGTAATTGTATTCTTTAATAAGTGAAACCAGTTTGCTCGCTATCTTATGATTAGGTGTATTAACATAGCTAACTACTGGTCTCACCGGTATATTTGGCTTATGAATTTTCAGGTGGCCATATAATTTTGGTGGTTGCGGGCTTTTATATAAAAGATATTTCTTTTCTTGTTGACTAAACAGACACATTTTTAAGTTCATTTTTTAGTTTTGTCTGAAATGCGTTTGTTGGGTCTCTCCTAATTTCTGTTAAATTTTCTGTAGTAATAAAATCATTAATTTTAATGTTATATGTCAAAGAAAATAAATTTAACTATTATTTCAAAAAAGTTGTAATAAAATAATGAGTTGATGTATGTCGATATTTTCGTTGTATAGAGACTACTTTTATACTGTTATTGTTTAGTTATTTTATTGTTGTAACTGTTATCATAGTTATTATAGGCTAGTTCTAGTTTTTATGTTAAATATTGACATACATCACATAGACATTTTGAAAACCTCATCTGTCATCTGTGTTTCATTTTATTTTCAATTTGAAAAAAAAAGAAAAAAAAAAAATTATTTTTTTGGATCAAAACATCATATCATAACATAGCAACAGATATTTATTTGTAGTTGTCATGATTTCGTACTAATTCAATTTTAATCTGTCTGAAAATGCTGTCAAGCAGCGAAACTATAGTCACAGAAGCATTGAAGAACATCCTAGAACTTCCAGAATTCGAAGGGCCACTTGCTCCAGTTAGCTCACGCGCTGGCTACGTCCTTCACCTACAAAAACCAACAGTGAAGCCAGAGAAGTATTCTCCAGGTCTGTATGCAGTATTTTGGTATTTAGCATTATACGAGTCACAATATCCCTCTTTCGTTTCTCTTTTGCTTTTCTGACATAATTATATATTTGCATTTTTTATTAGACATGCACATTAGGTCACTCCAGTTATATAATAGTCCCATGAACATGAATCATTAACATGCATTTTACCAATTGAAATATTTCTCGTATCGCAAATGTCTGTATGCATAAAGCAGCATTCGACTGCTTAGCAACGAGCAAGATTTGTGTCATAAGCTCCAAGTTCGCGCTGTAATTCTCCATTTATATATACCTCTGCTTGCCGGGAACGGATATTCATATTTCACAGTTAACGCATTTTCAATGCTCATAATTTTCTAATTGGTTTTGCACTCGTCTCTCCAGTAATATATAGCTTCTCGCTAGCTTTAGATACAGTCATTATTTCCATTGAATGTCACATTCCGAAATTTATGTTGGACGATATTTTGCATACAATACAACCTCAATACCATAATAAAACGTCGAGATAAGGCAGTCAATATTCTCGGCTAAAACAAGCCTTTTCCAAAACGGATTTGTTTCAGATAAAATAAGCCCGCAGCATAGTTCTTTTGAAATAGTGCGACAGTAAATTGTAATGGCTATGATAAAGATAACAGAAGTACATAAGTTTACATTTTTATTTATATATAGCCCCCCAGCAGCATAAACATGGCTAGAGAAGGCACTAGATATTTTTAAAATGTTTTGGCAAAACTTTTACACAATCCATGCGTTCAAAATGATAAGGAATGTATTTACTCGCGAAATGGCCAGCAACTTTCATAAGTAGAACTACTAAGGGACCTTGGGTTTTATTATTACGGATGATGATAAATGTGGCAAAAAAGCTAGACCCAGAGGGGTTAGGGTAGTAAATTTTCATGAGAATATATTTAATAGTAAATGTCACTTTTATATGAAAAGCATCAAATTCGGTTAACAGTATGACCTATATAGTAGAAACGATTTACAATCGTTACTTAACATAACTTTTCTGTTTAAACAGCATAAAAGTTTTCCCGAGGGTGAAATCACTGAAAAAAAAACCTGTACATTAAGATTCTCCTTTCACAAACAATTCTCCGATATTACCCAATTATTTGAAATTCCCCGGAATACCCTATACTTTCGGAATATCCTGTAATATCCTTTAAGTTGTCTGAAATTCCCCAAAAATCCCCGATATCCCATGCAATTCCCCAAAGCACTCTTGGAGTTCCTAGAAAAATTATATTTATTTTGTGACGTCATAACTCTTTCAACTGTTATTCGGTATTGAAACGCAAATAAATACATAGACATGCATATCTCTTTATTATTAATTTATAATTTAAGTGCCTTAACAACTAAGGTCATTGACACTAACGACACTTTAAATAATTACATAACAAAATTATATATAAAAAGAGGAACTAATAAATACACTTAAATACTATCATATAAATTAGACTGTCTTAAAAATCTAAGTAAACAGTTTACATTCGTAAAATTTAGATCTAAAATTTCAGACAAGTTTCACCAAAATTTTCAAATCGTGGACAGGCATATAAGGGACATTCCAATAGTAAGTGAAAAATTGAAGTTGGTCGGTCACAGAGCTCACAATAAGGGTGTTGTTGTTGATTTAAGAGATAACCATGTGTATGTAGAGAGTGGCCGATTCGGAGTCTTCTAATAATCACTTCTTCCCTGCGTGATAAATCTGGAAGTTTCTTGATTGCCACAGTTAATTCAATTACTCGCAGTTTGTTGCTTAACAGAGACCAATGGATTTGCCATTTCTGCCTATAAAAATTTGCTATCTGTGCAGAAACGTCGGAGTAAAGTTGAAGAGGAATTACAGTATCGATTAAGACAGCATTTCTGGCACATTCGTCTGCATTTTCATTTTCGGTAATGCCACAGTGTGATGGGACAAATATAAGTCTGATAGATTTGCCAGATTGCAAGGCACAATGGATAGATTCTTGTACTTGGATTACAAGAGGGTCCTTTGGGTAAAGGTTTGTAAGTGATATAAGCGATGAAAGAGAATCGGTGCATATTAAGGCGCTATTGAAATGAGAGTTGACGAATGTGTTAGTTGCTTTCATTATGGCGTATAGTTCTGCTGTATAGTTACTACATATTGACGGTAAGTGATATGCTTCTTCCTTTAGTGCAGAAGTGATACTACAACCCACACCAATTTCACTTTTTGATCCAACAGTGTAAAGAATCAGATCATATCGATATTTAGAGATAATTTCTTGAAATAATCTATTGACACATTCAGGTGGTAATACATTCGATTTATGCGATAAAAAAGTCGTATCAGTGGGTGGAAAAACAATGGTCCATGGAGAAATAGCACCATTGCATATATGATTTGTCAGATCTGGATTGAAAATATGATTTAGCTTTTTTATATATAAAGAAAATGATAGCTGTGCTGAAACGTTCGCATCATAGAATCTGTTGAAGTTGGTCTGCGCCAAGAATTTGTAGACTGGATTATTTGGGTTTCCTGATATCTTAGCCGCATATTTTGTGAGTGATTCTTCTCTTCTTAACTTAATTGGAGGCTCGTTACATTCTCGGTAAATACTTTCCACTGGACTTGTTCGAAAAGCACCTGTGACTATTCTAAGTGCATGATTTACAATAACTTCAAGTGGTTTTAAGGTTGATTTGCTTGCGGAAATATAAATAGCTGAGCAATAGTCAATTTTTGATCTTATCAGTGATCTGAAAATACTTAGCAAGACTGATTCATGAGCACCCCAGTTATAGTGTCCAAGAGTTTTCAAAATGTTTAGTCTAATAATACAATCAGCTTTGAGTACATTTATGTGAGCTTTCCAGTTAAGCTTTGAATCAAAGGTTATTCCTAGAAATTTGTGCTTTGTAACCTCTTGTAGAATCAATCCCCGTAGCTTAAGAGTGTGAGTAACTGAATGATTTTTCTTTTCTGAAAAAATCATAAACTTTGATTTGGAACAGGAAAAGTTCAATCCATTGTTATCAGACCATTTCTCCAATTTATCGATAGTTTTTGAATTAGATTACATGTTGATAAGCTATTTTTACCTCTGCAGTATATGACTAGATTGTCAGCATACAAAGCACTCTTTACAGGACTACTTATTGATTGAAGAATATCACTTATTGCAACATTAAAGAGAGTTGGACTTAAGACAGATCCCTGGGGAACTCCATTTTTTAGATCATATGAATCAGATAAATTATTGTTAGTTTTCACTTTAAAAGTTCTTTTACTAAGAAAATTCTTTATAGACATTAATATATTACCTTTAATTCCCCATTTGGTTAATTTTTGTACAACTCCATATCTCCAGACAGAGTCGAAAGCATGTTTGATATCAAAGAAAACAGCCACGAGTTCCTGATGATTTGAGAAGGCATCAAGAATTTCAGATTTAAGACACATAAGATTATCTAACGTGCTGCGATTGGGTAGGAACGCAGATTGATGTTGATGGAGATAATTGTTGTGTTCTATAAACCAAAGTAATCTTCGATTAACCATCTTTTCAAGTAGTTTACAAACTGTACAGGTTAGAGAAATGGGTCTATAACTGTTGGCATCCAGTTTAGATTTGCCTGGTTTGAGAATGGGTAAGGTGATGGACTGTCTCCATATGGTTGGAAAAACTTGTTGTTGCCATATTATGTTATATATATTCAAAAGTACTTCTAGTGCATCATCTGGTAATTGTTTCAAAAATATTCCTGTGATATCGTCTGGTCCAGCTGTGGAATTATGGGAAGATTTAAGAGCTGATTTTAGTTCACAAATAGAAAATGGTGCATCTAATGGGGATGCATTATCTGATCTATCATAAGGCTGATCGTTAGCTTCAATTTGATTTCGGAAAATTTTAAATTTGTTTGTATAATTGGTGTCACTAGAATTTTGATACATAGTTTCTGTTAAGTTATTGACAATGTCTGAGGTGTTGGTGATTATATTTTGGCTGGAATCTTTTAAGGCTGTAATGCTAAAACTTTTGTGGGCACCTCTAAAGCTTCTAACTTTATTCCATACTTCCTTGACAGGTGTTTGACCACTTACTGTTGAAACGTATAATGCCCATGAATCTTTCTCCGATTTCTTAATTATTCTCCTCATATTCGATCTTAGTTTTTTGTACTCAATCAGATTTTCAGAGGTTTTGTGATGTTTAAGATGGTTCGTAGCCCTTCGACACTGTTTGACTGCATCAGCACATTTATCATTCCACCAGGGGTTATTTCTGGCAGAAAAACTGTTTTTAGTTTTACCTATTGATATTTCAGCAGCTCTTATTATGACATGGTTGAATTTGTTAACTGTTTCATTAATATCATCCGAAATTTCAAATTCTGATAACTGTTCAGTAATTCTTGCTTGAAAATTATGCCAACTTGCAGATTTTATCTTTCATTTTACACTGGGAGAAGCAGTAGCCATATTGTTTTTGCCAACTGTAATTTTTATAGGGTAATGATTGCTATCGTAGAGGTCTGGAAGAACCTCCCTGATAATATCCGCTGCAGATTGAGCATCACAGAAACTTAGGTCAATACTGGAAAAGCTACCGGAGGCAGCATCAAGATGTGTGGCACTTGTATCATTTAGCAGTATAAGATCCAAATTTGTAAGTATATCATCTATTATTTTTCCTTTGCTGTTAGTAAATGATGATCCCCAAGCTAAGCTATGGCTGTTAAAATCTCCAGCCAATATAAATGGAGTCGTTAATTGACTTATTAAGTCAGAGATATCAGACTGGGTAAAGTTAGTATTTGGAGGTATGTAGACGCTACAGATCGATAAGTTGTTTGGGGTTATTTTTATCGCCACAGCTTCTAGATTTGTGCTTAATAAAATAGGTTCACAGTGAAGAGATTCTTTTACAAAAATTGATGTACCTCCACTAGCTATGAGGCCACTTGTTCGAATGTAATTGAAATTGTTATAGTTTTTTTAGTTTTGGGTTATTATTTGCTTTGAGATGGGTTTCTTGTACACATAGAATATCTGGATTTTGATTTGAAATAATTGTTTTCAGAAAATCATAGCGGGAGTAAAACCCGCAGCAATTCCATTGTAGAATAGTGAATGCTACTAATGAGATTCTTCTGAAGAAATTATATGGGCATCAGATTTATTGACTATCAGAGAGGCATTCTCTTGAGTATCTGGTATATCAATATCTGATTCTTCTTGTGATATAAAGGATGCATTTTGAGATGATATACTGACAATACTTGCTGTTTCGAGTGATTCTTGTTGGAGTTGCTCTTTAATTTTTTTGTGGATTCGCGTAAATTTATTTTTCAACGACCTTGTTGGAAGATGCTTATTTATACACAGTTTCCAGAATATAAGATATATTATCAGTTAAACGCTTTGCTTCTGAAAGTGGGTCAGGGTTTCCAAAAGCATTTTCCAAGAAAGCTTTAAATTTGTCTGGGTCAATAGGTAGATTAATACTATCTTTTTTAAAAATAGTTTCTAAGGATTTTAGTGATGTTTTGGGTTTCGGTGAAGATATTGGGTTTAACTTCTTCCGTTTTTTAACTGTACGAGTACTATGTTTTTCCACAAGCATTGGCAACAAAATTGAATTTAGGGTTGGTATAGAAACACTCTCATCTTCTTTAGGTAGATTTGAAGCTGAAGTATTGGTGGAGGCTGCAGCGGGTCGCTTTCTAACAGTTGTGGGTCCGCATTCTTCAGAAACTTTAGACACCTCCATAGCAGCTATAGGAGCTACAGAAGGTGGACTAGGATTGATTTTTTCCGTAAGCTTGTTTGGGTTTGGACAGTTATTTGCTAAATGGCCCGCTTGCTTACAAAGAAAGCATGTCATATCATCTGTACTTAAAAATATTCGGTACTGAGTTTCGGCATATGTTAAAAGTATGGATGATGTTGTCTCGAGAATACTGATGCTAGAGGGACTAATGTAAACTTGGCGGCGAAAACTGAGCAAATGGGAATAATCATTACCAGAGATGCTGGCCCTAACCGAAAAATAATAATTGACTGAAGTAGTGCAGTATATATTATGGTTAAATACTATTATTATAATTTATCAAGAAAGAAAAAATTGTGTTAGACATCAGACTTTTGTTCACCCTAAATTAAGAATAAAACTAACTCACATAACACAACACAAAATTTTCTTAAGCAATTAATTTTGCATAGATAAAAAAGTTTCTGTGTATTTGATAGAAAGAGATAGATCTCCAATTAAATCTAAAATGACTCAACCAAATCAAACCACTGTAGTTAACTCACAAAACGAATGTACACAAATAGGGTAAGCTTCGGTAATAATCTCAACATACTGGTGGTCCAAAACATTTAAACTATGTTCTAAATCAGTGTATATTAAATATCATAATGCTTTACTTATAAATTCGATAATCTTAGAATTTACGAAATCAAAAATAACAAGTGGTGCTAGAGATGTTTACCTGAACAGTCCTGTACCTTTAAGGAAAGTATCAAGGCTCAGTTTGCGGATGCTAGATCCAAAAGCTTTTAATAAATGATTTAACTACATGTTTTGTGTTAAAAACTCAATCGTTTATTGATTACCATAATTTAATTAAAACACAATTGCAATCATTTGTAGAACATATTAATTTGCAGAGTCTACCGGCAGCAATTATTTTGTATAAAAAACAATATTTGGCACTAAATACTTTTAAAGCAGCTATCATAGAGCCATATCATAGTTATTTAAGATTTGCACATATGAATTCTTTAGATTCCGCTTTATTAGAATGTTATAGATACGACAATGAATAAATGCAAGCAAATTTCTTAAACTGAGGAAAAAGCAAAAAAAATTTATATTTCCGGAAATAAAAAAGTTGGGACACCCAAATTTGGTAAGCTGGTTTCTGTAACGGAAAGTCAACTTTGTACCAAAATTTCGGTTGATAGGTTGAACAAAAAAAAAGTTATAGGCATTTAAAAAAAAAGTTCTGACTGCCACTGATGACCAAATAAGCGCACAAAAGGAAAATATTTTGTATGGATAACAAAATCTATTGTACGTTACAGACAAAGACTCCGTTTTTTGACGCAAAAAAGTCAAGAAATGCCAGAAAAATTACTTTGAAAATTTGAAAACTTTTCCTTTTAAAACGTCTAAGTTGAAAAATTGGCAACTTTTAAGCAAAAAACCTAAAGCGAATACAGGCTATGTGGAGAAAATGCCGCAAGAAGTGTATTTTACAAGTTCAAGTTTCAGCTACAACCGTCTTTGTCCATTTTACTAAAATGTTTCCAGAAGATTCGTTTCAAATAGACCCTTTCTCTGATGCTTTAGCAGTAGTTTTGGTTGTAGAGTTTATAATCAATATTACTCGTATTATGCGAGATACGAGAAACAATTGTATACGTTAATTATAGGGTATCTTGAGGTCTATCTTATAAAAATAATTTAGACAGACCCATAAGTACAGTAAGCCGTTGGCCATACAAATTTTCTTTTTTTAAATGGAATTGTAATGCATGCTTGTTTTCGAGTTATTTCAATTATTTTGCAGTTTTTAAGATTTCTGGCACATATCAGAAATTGTGATACGGCGTCCTTACCAATGACAATCGGAGTCCCATGCAAATGACGCATTCAGAGAGGTGTTGTTTATATTATTTCATGAAAAAATCGCGATGGCTTTTACAGGCGCTTTCAAATAGTGACTGATATAAAAAACATCAAACTGTCATAGCTCAATTGTTTTAATTTTTTTTCACAACACACCACGAGGGCTTACAGCCTATATACTATCGTACCGTGTGTGTCGACAAGGAGGAAAGAGGCAATTTGTTGATTCTGGACTTGAAGGTTTGGAGGAGAAGGAAAAACATGTGCCGGCAAGAAATTATAAAACTTGGAAGTCCTCGGGACAAAATAGCGGGCATAACAAGATCTTCTATGTCTGGTGACCTACACAGTGAAAGAGTGTATTCGCTCTGTTCCCCTGGTAGATCTGTTGGGGGCAGCAGGTGGAGCAACAATGGAAGAAAGCTCCTCTGAGCACTGCCCGTGCAGATATCTATAAAAGAGAGAGAGGTCAGCAACGGCACGTCGGTGGGCAGGGGATGGCAGCCTTTGGGTGAGGGTAGGCTCACCAATGAGACATATAGCTCTCTTCTGAATGGAGTCCAGGATAACGAGTGTAGAAGCGGCAGCAGTACCCCAGATGTGGGAGCAGTATTCGAGGTTTGGCCTTATTTGTGAAGTATATAAGGTATAGAGATAAGCTGGTAAAAAGTATTTGCGAGCCCGGAAGAGAAAACCTAATTTCTTAGCAGCCGCTTCTGCAATTGATGTGACATGTTGGTGACAATTGAGATTTCGATCCACAGAAATAACCAACAAGTGAAAAGGAGTCATTACTTTGAATAACTTGGTTGTTCATTGTGATGGTTCTAGGACTGGTTAATCTTTTATGAGAAAGAAAGCAAGACTGAGATTTGGTGGGGTTGATCTGTACAAGATTCCTACTTCCCCAGTCTAATATTTTTTTGAGATCCACAGAACCCTCCATGTGTCTGCGGTCCTCATCTAGTTGGGCCAAAGAGACAGGCTTAGAATATTGTATATTTGAGTGGAGGATGCTGTCGTCCGCGTAACTGTGAACTGGGTTGGATGTGCTAGAGAAGAGGTCATTGATGTGGAGGAGAAACAAAGTAGGGGCTAAAGCCGAACCTTGAGAAACTCCTGCGAAAATTGGATATAGTTTAGAGGAATGACCATCCACAACAACAGAAATGCTCCGGATGTAGAAGAAGTTTGCTGTCCAGGTATATAGTTTTGGTGGTAGGCAATAGGCCGGTAGTTTATTAAGCAGCGCTGCGTGCCAGACCTGGTCGAAAGCTTTGGATATGTCTAGAGCGATAATCTGGGATTCACCGTGTAGTTCCATAAACTTGTTTCCAGAATGGGTGACAAAGGAAAGGAGGTCGGCAGTTGATCTGCGCTGACGGAATCCATACTGCCTGTCGTGGAGTACACTGTGTTTTTGAAGAAATTTTACTAATTCGGTGTTTATATACTTTTCCATCACTTTAGAGATTACTGAAAGGAGAGAAATAGGCCTGTAGTTGCTAGCAAGCGCTTTGGATCCCTTTTTGGGGACGGGTTCTACTTGAGGAGTTTTCCAGTTACTAGGAATGCCCCTATTATCATATGTCTTAAACAGACGAGTCAGGACGGGAGCAAGTTCTGGTGCGCACTTTTTGAGAACAATTGCTGGGATCTCGTCAAGGCCAGAGGCTTGCCTGGTATTAAGAGAAGAGAGCATCTTTCGTACCTTTTTAGTTTCGAAAATGATGTCCGTCTTTTTATGCGCGACATTGGCGACTGTTGGTGGTTGAACATTTGGAGGTGGGTTGAGAGTTGAATTGCCGGCAACATCGAGGCAAAAAGTTCAGCCTTGCTCAGGGCGGTAGAAACAATTTCATCCCCTGAGACAAGAGGTGGGAACGTGCTCTTGCAGAAATTATTCCCAATAGATTTAGCAAGAGTCCAGAAGGGTTTGCTGCCCTTAGAGCTTAAGAGGACTTTGTTTTTGATGTGACTATTAATCAAGTTTTTTGCCTTAGAAAGAATGCGGACATAGCGGTTTCTTGCGTCGTTAAATGCTTGACCCTTTTCTTGACTGGAATTGTGTAAAAGTGTTTTGTAGCCTTGGATTTTTTCAAGTCTGGCCTTGTCACAAAATTTAGAGAACCAGGGTTTTTGAATGACTGAAGAGGTTTCTATGTACGTGGAATAAATAATTCCATACCAACTTGGATAATTTCGGTGGCGTTTTGTGAGATATCTGAGAGGTCAGGATGAGAGAAGCAGACAGACGCCCATGGAAATAAGGAAAAGTAATCTCGCATTTCGTCCCAGTGCGCGGACTTGTAGTGCCAAACGATACGTGGGTGTGTTGTCTGTGTGACCTCTTGTTGCATTGCGCAGGAAGCGGTCATCATGTCATGGTTTACGCGACCGAGGGGGGCGATGACTGATATCTTATAGCATTCAGGATTTGTAGTAAGAAGGAGATCCAAGCGATTTGAGCTGTGTGTTGGGATGCGATGAAAGTAAGTAGGTTGCTGAACCAGATGGCTAAAGAGTTGCTGACTGCAAAGGCCTCCGCTGCTCTCCCTTGTGGATCGGTTTTTAAAGATCCTAGCCATTCCGTATTATGGACGTTGAAGTCACCAAGAATAGTGACCTCGGAGGAAGGATATTCAGAAATTAGATGGTCGGTTTTTTCAGGAAGGTAGTCAAAGTTGTTGTCAGAATGTGACCGGTAAATGCAACAGATGAATTTAGTTGCAGCCCTGAGGGAGAGTTTTATCTATAGTATGTCTTTTCTTCCAGCTTCTAAATTGGGGAGTCTGGTGCATGGTAGATTGCTACGGACGTATGCGTTCACGCCTCCATGCAATCTAAAGGAACTAAGGAGCCCATACCCTGGGAAATTAAGGTGATTAGTGGCTGTTTTGGCACTTATTTGGGTTTCGGTGAGGAAGAGGAGTTGGGGCCTATTAGCCTGGAGGAAATGGTGGACGGAGTTCAGGTTAGAATTTAGGCCACATATATTCCAGAAGGATATGTTGAATTTTGATGTTGGCGCCCCCTGTACACCCCTCTCCCAGAGATCCGAATGGAGGGGTATTTACCTCCGGAATGTTTTGCACAAGGAGGAGCCATCATCATTTTTGCTTATAAGGGAAACCGACTCATACACCAGAACCGGAAACGTCCGTTGCGACTTCACTGGCCCCTTGATGCATGCGGTGGTACCTCCTCGGGCGTGGAATAGAACAGCCTGTATTTTGTGTGGAAGTAAAACGCAGAATAATAAATGTTTAATATGATATTTAAAAAATGTTTTCGGATTTTCGTGAAAAAATGGTAAATTTTCATGCAAAAGCATTTTTCGGCATTTTGTCGAAAAGCTTATTTGATGAAATATGGTACATTGTTTCTACTATATAGAGTAGTCTGGCAACCAAATTTGTCTGCTTTCATTAAAAAATACATATTTGCTATTAAAAAGAGTTTTATGAAAATTCACTATCATAACGCACTTGCTGCGTCCAGACTCTTTTGATATAAGAAATGCATTCGACACAGTTTGGACGCATACAATAATTTAAACATTACAGGCCCAAAAAATGGTATACTTCAAGGATCCATTTTTAGTCCCACGTTCTTTCTTGCTATAAACGAAGCCTTTAAAAAATTGAAAACTCCGTTTAGGGGATGCCTATATGCACATGACTTAGTAATATATGGCAGGAGTCAAAATTCTGATAAAGGCTGGTTTCACATTAATGAAGTGAAAATCTTAACCAAACAGTGATAAGTGCGTGGCAAACCCGGTGGCTCAACTCAACATTAAAACTGAGATCAGCCAAATCATTTGGAAAACCTTGGCCAGCAGCACCTAACGACCAAAGAAACCAAGTCATTAATGCACGTCCGAAATTAGGTCACACCGAACACACTCATAGACATCTTCTAAAAAATGATCCGCCACCAATATGTGTTCCCTGTGATGTAAACCAGATATTTTTTGATAGAGTGTCCACTCTTAAACCAAGAAAGACTTCCTTACGGAATTCACTCTACAATCGCACAGGCTCTCGGATTGAAGTGCTTCTTTAAGAATACAATAGCGTACCTCAGAGCAATCCATGTGGTACATCTTTGAAAATGACTGTAAATAGTTGCCGCGTTGTAATTTGTTTTAACGTAAATACGCGATATGCTTTTTGGTGTTGTAGATAATACCTCTCGCTTATAACCCTTGGGTTGATGCGATTTCTGAATTTGAAAAAAAAGAAACATTTGCCGAGAAGCCACGTCGATGCAAATACCAAAAAACTTTTTCTTTAGATTTAAAGAACTAAGATTGACCGTGGTCGAGTAGTCTCATTAAGGCAAACATTTTGTTTCGGAATGGGATCGAAGAGAGACAGTGATTCCTTAGGGAATCAAATCAGACATGAGAACTGTGGACTTATTTGTGCTTTATGGAGCGTACAAAACTGCTATGGCAAAAGCTTATCTTTAACCTGAAACGGAAATCACAGCTACTTCGGTTGTGCCTTTACAATACTCTATGTGAAAACTGGAACCTGTGATGAGCACTAATAAGTACACCTGGAGAAACCCAAATCACCATAACACTTATTTCAGAGACCTTACGATCGTTTCGTTGACAATGTCAACATCTTCAGAGAAAGAAAAATTATAAACTAAACAACTAGCTACCGTGTATTTATATCGCGAGATAAATAGAGCCACAACAACAGGCTATTGTGCAACAATGTATCCTGGCCTCCTTAGAAACCGCAGTGTCATCATAATAGTGAAGTGGCGCCTGTAGGAATGCAGGCGTAAAACCAGCAAGTGAGAACGGAATATCTCCGGTGACATTCAGCATTAGCAGATCCAGGTCATCTCCAGAGACAATAGTGCCACGCCTGGAAGGGAAGACTATAAATAGGATAAGCACCGAGATAGGAGCGTTCATTGCTTGTTTCCTAGTTAGTCTGGCACATGGCGTGTCAAGTATTTTAATATCACTTATATATATATTTTTGTCTCATTATTGTATTAAGTAATCATTGTGTTTAAGTAATAATAAATTGTTTAAAAAAGTTAATTGTCTTAACGCTAAAGTTAAGTGGCGCAGTCGTTAGTATTGGTTAAGAAACCGAAAGAATATCGATTTCTTAGCGTATCGACGCCCAATAACCAATTAGAACCAAGTTACGCAGAAGTCATAGCCAAGCAGCCAAATGGGAGCAGAAACCATCATAGTATTGTAAGTTGTTTACTGCTATCCAATTTCACATTTTCCTGCCATATTTTTCAATTGTATGTGTGTGTATTGATATAATTATATGTCAGACTCAGAAGACGAGTCACAAAGCTTAGGGAATATTGAGTACAGATTGAGATCGATAAGTATAAGCGATAATATCGCAACAGTAACTAATTCAAATAGTAGTAATAGTAGTAGCAACATGACTGACCAGTTCAAAGAATTTTTCTTAAAAGCTATTCCTGAATTTGACGGGCAACCAGCTAATGTAGGTAATTTTTTAAAGTCATGCGACCTCGTAATGAACCAATTTTATATGCCAAACGAGAATTTATATATGAATCATTTCTTATTAAATTACATTCAAACAAAACTAACGGGAACAGCGAGGCTTATAATTAACACTAAGATAATAAACACATGGACCGACTTGAGAAGCGCTATTGTGGATAATTTTTGCGATCAGCGCGATTCTAGTAGCCTACTAGCAGAACTATTCATCTTGAAACAAAGGAATGCGGAAGATGCCCTTGCATTCGCTAACAGATGCAGGCATATCGAACAATTACTCATATCTAATCTAATAGCTAACGAACAGAACGAAGGCGTTAAAGTAATAAAAATGAACATT
The DNA here is from genome assembly GCA_964006375.1 of Tillus elongatus. Taxonomy (NCBI): domain Eukaryota; kingdom Metazoa; phylum Arthropoda; class Insecta; order Coleoptera; family Cleridae; genus Tillus; species Tillus elongatus. The sequence continues at coordinate 92,502,421 of OZ023263.1, read as the reverse complement.
TACCAGGAACAAACATTAAAAGCATTTTTAGGCGGAATTAGGAACCCGTTAGGTCTAGCTCTTAGAAGTAGGTCACCAGGAAGCATAGAAGACGCCCTAAAGTTTGTATTCGCAGAAGAAAATTTCGATTATAGGGACAAAACAGTACAAAAAAATTTTAATCAGAATAGGTCAGACGGACAAAAATTCTTTCCAAGACAAAATAACGCACCGTTCAACAATGTGCAGTTTCAACGACCGTTTCAACCTAATTTCAGACCTTTTCAACAACACAATAACCAACAACAAAACCCAACAAACTTTCAACCTAATTTTAGACCATCTCAGCAACAAAATAGACCGCAATATAATCAAACGAGTTTTCAAAATAGACAAAATCCGCAATTTATGAATAGAACTAATTTTTCAAACAATTTTAGACGACAGAATTTTAATAACCCACAGGGACAAAACCCTATAAATAACAATAGGAACTATCACGAGCCAATGGAAGTAGACAGCTCGAATACGAGGTTGTCACAAAGACGAGCAGCCCCATTACATAATACAGAGTTTAGCGATTACAACGTAACCAACGAAGGTTACGAATCAAATAGCATAGAATACGAAACAAACGATACAAATTACGCAAATTATGAGGCAAGCCAGGGAAATTCACCTGCTGACGAATACGATAACCAACACGGAAATTTTCCCATCGCGAGCACCTCCCAACACGACACGTAGTCGATGTACTTAATATTAATGATTTAAATAGGTTACCATATATAGAAATTAAAGGAATTAGAGGAAAATTATTGATAGACAGCGGATCGTCGAAAAATTTATTAAACCCAATAATAGCCCATCAAGATTTCGCAAACAAAATAAGGACACAACCATTCATTATTCGGACCCCGCACGGAACTTCGACGCACTCAGAACGCATAAATATCACCCTTAAATCAATTTCGAACAAGGCACAAGAATTCTGCCTTTTCGACTTTAACCCTTTATATTCAGGTCTCATTGGGATCCAATTCCTAAGGGACAATGAAGCCAGAATAGATTTTAAAAATGAAGTCATGCATCTAGGTAAGCAAATCATTAAAATTCAATACCCTCAATTAAACAATGTCAATCAACCGGCAAGAATAAAAGCCAAAGCAGATGGTTCACAAGACCCAGATACTACAGCCACTGTAAACAGTATCATAACAAAAGAGTACTTCAATTGTAATGGAGAACTTGAACTCGTAAATTACATGTTAGCGCACAAGGACGAAGATTATGAAACACCGCAGAACCTACAGACTAGCCGATTACGTAACCAATATAAGTATCACGTTACAGATGAACGTAAGCGCAGCTCAAGGACGCCTACTATAACACAAGATAATGTTATATCGACAATTCAACCATATAATACGAATACTCGACATACAGGGAGCGAGCAAAAACAGATTAACTGCGAAAACATTATAATGGAACAAATAGACGTAGATTATTTAAACGATGAGGAAAAACAGTTGTTATTTAATTTGTTATCAGAATATAAGGACATATTTTTAAACAAGGACGAACCATTGACGCACACAAATGCTATAAAACATAGAATAAGGACCATTGACGACATACCAGTCCATTCTAAATTATATAGATATCCATACATACATAAACCGGAAGTAGATCGACAAATAAATGACATGCTAAGGCAAAAAATAATCAGGAAAAGTCACAGCCCATACAGTTCACCCATTTGGGTCATATCAAAAAAACTAGACAAGTCAAATAAACAAAAATGGAGGATTGTAGTGGACTATAGGAAACTAAACGAGAAAACAATACCGGACAGACACCCAATTCCCAAAATAGATGAAATACTGGACAAAATTGGACGAGCTCAATATTTCTCGACAATCGATTTGATTTCTGGATATCACCAAATTGAAATGGACCCCCGGGACATAGAAAAAACGGCGTTTACCACCGATACGGGACATTGGGAGTACACTAGGATGCCGTTTGGGTTATCAGGGGCTCCAGCGACCTTTTCCAGGCTCATGCAGAACGTGTTAGAGGGTCTAATTGGCCAAACATGCCTTGTATACATGGATGACGTCATAGTTTTCTCCACGTCATTACAAGAACACATAGAGAAACTAAAACTGGTATTCGAACGTTTCAGACAAAGCAACTTAAAGATCCAGCTAGACAAAAGTGATTTCCTAAAGAAGGAAGCCGAGTTTCTGGGACACGTCGTGAGCCCAGACGGGATCCGTCCGAATCCGAGGAAACTAGACGCAATAAGGAAATTCCCGATACCAAAAACCCAAAAAGAAATTAAATCATTTTTAGGACTAGTCGGATATTACAGAAAATTTATTGAAAATTTCGCACACGTCACGAAACCACTAACCAAGTGTTTAAAAAAGAATTCTAAAATAGACGTTAATAACGAGGAATACATTGGTGCCTTTAACTCATGTAAAGACATCTTAATGAATTCACCCGTGCTTATACCACCCGATTTCTCTAAGGATTTTATACTAACAACCGACGCTTCAAACGTGGCGATAGCGGGCATATTAAGCCAAGGGGAACCCAATTCAGACCACCCGATAGCCTATGCCAGTCGTACCTTAAACGAAACCGAATCTAGGTATAGCACCATAGAGAAGGAATTGCTAGCCATCGTGTGGGCAACTAATTATTTCCGTCCATACTTATACGGACGCAAATTCACTATATATACGGACCATAAACCATTAAAATGGCTATTTTCGTTAAAACAACCAAATTCAAAATTACTCCGTTGGAGATTAAAATTAGAAGAATACGAATTCAAAATTGAATACAAGAAAGGAAAGCTGAATTGCGCAGCGGACGCCCTTTCTCGAGTAGAGATCCACCCCATAGATATAGACAACCAATCAATGGCCAATAATGTCGACGAGGAAGAAGAAATAATAGAAATAGAGGACGACGAAGGTGTAATAGAAATAAACGAGGACGAAACAGCTAATTCAAATGCGGATTCTTACTCAGCACCCGGTATACCAATATTAGAGGAAGAAATTATTAACAGTAAGACAAATCAAATAGTCTTTAAAAACACAGACAAACCAGAAATATTCTCAGTAAGAAAAGACAAACGAAACTTTATTTATGCAAACTTCAATTTAAATGACCCCAATCAAATAGAAAAATTTATAAAGGAATACTGTTTACCACAAAGAAAATATTATTGCCTTTTCGTAAATGAACAAGATTACGAACTAGTCAGTTCGGCAATCAACAAAAACTTTAATAATGTAGAGTCACCAAAATTTTATAGATGTTTAGAAATGAGGGAAGAAATCCAGGAAGACGAGCTAACGGATATGATAGTCAAATATCATCAGGGTAAGTCCAACCATCGCGGGGCTGAGGAGACTTACTTAAGAATAAAGAGAAAATACTATTACCCCAATTTAAAGAAACACATAGAAGAATATGTAAAAACGTGTGAGCTGTGTAAAACGTGCAAATATAACAGGAACCCGGTACAGATAGCATTAGAACACACTCCAACAGCATCCAAACCTTTAGAAACACTCCACGTAGATACGTTCCAAATTGAACGAGCAATATTTTTAACCATATTGGATCCATTCAGTAAATTCGGTCAAGCATTTCCCAGCAAAAACGCTACAGAAATTGCAAAAAACTTAATTAAATATTTTTCACAGTACGGAGCATGTAAAACCCTAATTGCGGACCCAGGAACGGAGTTCTCAAATTTAGTAGTAAAAGAACTACTAGAGACATACCAAATAGAATTGCACACCACAACACCCCAAAACCCCGAATCAAACGGACCCATAGAACGATTTCACAGCACCATCATTGAACATTATCGATTATTTAAGGAGAAATTCAAAAATATGAAACCCATAGAATTAATACCCTACTGTATATTCGCCTATAATTCCACGATACACTCACAAACACTAAAACCACCATTCGACTTAATATTCGGCTATATACCGGAAATGTTTAACTACGACCCGGAAGTAATAATTACGCAACAGTATAACGTACAACACAAAGAAATTATGAAAATCATCTACGAAATGGTTAGAAGTCGCATAGAAACGTCAAAACAAAAAACCTTACAACGAACTAATAAAAACACGAACCAGCCGTTCAAGGAAGGCGACGTGGTATACAAACAGATACCACCGGGATTTCATAAAAAACATAAAAACCCCTTTTCAGGACCCTATTCAATAATATCCTTATTAGAACATAACAAAGCTATTCTAATAAACCATAAAAATGACGAACAGACAATAGCACATCTAAGAAATTTACGTCTTGCAGGTTCCTTGCCACAAGAATAACAGCCCAAATACAAGACTTGACGGACAATCCAGGTATGCTGCCAAAGAAATTAGGTACAGCATACACAGAGACTAGCAGCTGGAACTTGATACATATACATGACCTGACACAACTACACGAAGACTATAACCAAATAAAAAGACATTACATAAACACAGTTACGTCTATGACAAAAGATTACCACGAAGAATACCATAATTTTATACTAACATTAAATTTTACCATAGATAATATAGACGATACATTTTATAGGATATTCTTAGAGAGAGATAACATCAATGAGAGACAGAGACGGGGCATAATCAATGGGCTAGGATCGATATTTAAATCAATAACTGGCAATCTCGATTCACAAGATGGCGAACGTATATATCAGGCAATAGAAATATTAAGTACAGACCAAAACAAAATTCATGATCTTTTTAAATCGCAAAATTCGGTAATGCTAGAAGCAATTGGAGAGTTCAATAAAACGATCGTAGGGTTGAGTCACAATCAGGGCACGATAATACATAGAATAAACGAGTTAGGTAACACAGTTGATAGCCTTAGGAGCGAACAACTAACGCACTATCATCGCATCAAAATCCTAGAGCTGCTGACCCAGATTGGACATTTATTAAATAATATTCAAGAATTAGCACTCACAACTGAGAATGCAATCACTTTTTCAAAATTAGGAATTTTTCACACATCCATATTAAAACCAAAATTTATAATAAAAGAAATCAATAAAATACAAAAATACGTAACAAATGCCAAACTAATAACAACCACTGATCTGAATCTGTATGAAAAAATATTCAAAATAAAAGCAGTACAAAATAAATTCCAAATTATATTTCAAATAGAAATACCTCTAGTTGAAGAATCAGAATATGATTACTATCAGTTATACACATTACCTGTCCCAAAAAATCCACACACCTTTACCATGATAATCCCTAGAACCAAATACTTGATCCTAAGCAGTAAACAATATGCCTTTCGAAATGAAGAATGTCAAAATTTAAAGAACAAATTATATTTCTGCCAAGACGACAATCCAACAGCCATGAATGATCAGAACCCATGTGAAATAAAACTAATAAAATTTCAAAAGCCTATCGATAATTGTAACCAAGAAGTAATCAATATTAAACAAACCACAGTTTCGAGATATGGAACCAGCCAATACATCATCTTAGCGCCAGAAGAGACAAACGCCAGAATAACTTGCCAGGAACAAGAGTGAACCAATATCATCAAGGGTACCAAATTGGTCAACCTCCAACCAAATTGCCAATTGAAAGTAGGAAACAAAATTTATAAAACCGGCCCCACTACAGCGGAAACACAACAACTATTCAATCTCCCCAAATTAGAAACCACCACTACGAAGGAAGAAACAAATTACGAAAAGGTACCCGAACTCAAATTGGACAACGTACAGCTGCATAACATCGAGCAGATCCAACACCAACTCCAAAACATTAAGAAAAATATACCAGGCCGAATGGAACTACCATTACATCACCTGAGTATATGGACCATATTATTGTACGTGGCTATTTTAACCGCCATCATAATGATAGCCGTCAGATGGGGAGTCATAAAAAGAAGAACCACTAGAAGAACTACGAAGATCAACCCAAAAACCGACAAGGGAGAATTGAAGATCAACCCAGGAACCACCGAAGCCGGATTTCCCTTGAAAATCCGGAACGAACCGTAGCTTCGTTCTTCAAAGGGGGGAGGAGATAAATAGAGCCACAACAACAGGCTATTGTGCAACAATGTATCCTGGCCTCCTTAGAAACCGCAGTGTCATCATAATAGTGAAGTGGCGCCTGTAGGAATGCAGGCGTAAAACCAGCAAGTGAGAACGGAATATCTCCGGTGACATTCAGCATTAGCAGATCCAGGTCACCTCCAGAGACAATAGTGCCACGCCTGGAAGGGAAGACTATAAATAGGATAAGCACCGAGATAGGAGCGTTCATTGCTTGTTTCCTAGTTAGTCTGGCACATGGCGTGTCAAGTATTTTAATATCACTTATATATATATATATATATATATATATATATATATATATATATATATATATATATATATATATATATATATATTTGTCTCATTATTGTATTAAGTAATCATTGTGTTTAAGTAATAATAAATTGTTTAAAAAAGTTAATTGTCTTAACGCTAAAGTTAAGTCGCGTCAAGGTAAAATAACTAGTCTGAAGTAAAATTGTCGTCCAAGAACGATCGTTTGTTTATAGTGTAGTAAAACTAGGAAGTCGAAGACCTGCTTTAATCTTCTGGTCGACAAATTTATGAGCCCTTATCAAATATACAGATAATAAGTTTAAAGGAACCGAGTTATTTAAGGAGTCTGCACGTTCCCTTTCGACCTAGAAATTTATTATTTGGATATTGGATCAAGCCGAGAAACATCTGGCGAGATAAATAACATCAACTCCGCTCATCTTTTTTAAATAGAAAACTAAAACGGGATGTTTGGCTCACCATGTTAACTCTAACAGAGGATAAATAATTCAACTAAAATACTACATAAAAATTATATTTATATTGATTTTAATTCTTCGTGACAGTATTTATATTGACTTCATAGATACAAACAAAACGAACGGGTCTTTAAGTCGAGACAAACGTAGAGATTAGTATATGTATAAACCGACCGAGTTATTGACAGTAATTTATTATTCTACCAGACAAATTAGGAGTGTTTAAGCGGTCAAATGCAAAGTGAAAATAAAGGGCTTGAAATTAAAGGTGCCGCACGATTCAATGAAGTTTTGTTCTTAATAGACCTTAATATAAAAATACATTCTAATGAATCAAGCATAGTTTGATGTCTAACATTTTTGACAAGTTTCAAATTTTCTTTGTCAATGTGATGATTATTATCCCATATATGTTGTGCCACACCTGATTTGTCCACCGTACCATATCGTAACTGTGCGAGATGTTCATGAAATCTGGTGGCTATGTTTCTGCTAGTTTGACACACGTATTTAAGATCGCAATCTTTGCAACTAATCTCAGAAATACTGGACATTTCAGTTACTTTGTCTTTGTCGTTCGTATAACCCAACAAATTTTTAAAATTACTTTTCGTCGAAAAAGTCATATGTAAATCGGCTTTCTTAGAAATACTTTCCAAACCCTTTGTGATTCGTGGTTCATAAGGTAAAAACACAAATTTTTTCTCTATTTTATCTTTCTTAAATGTCGTACATTCAGATATCATTTTCTTTGTTCTGTGGTTGTTAACAAATTTGTCTATTAAACCATTAGAGTAACCGTTATATCTCGCCACATTTTTTATGTATTTTAATTCTGTATTAAATATATTTTTACTTAACGGAAATTTAATCAATCTGTTTATTAAGATATTTAAACTAGCAGTTTTTTGTGCAAACGCATGATGTGAGTCGGTAGGAATATAACTAATAGTAGCCGTTTCCTTCCTATAGACATCGAATTCAAGCGAGCCATTATTTTTATTTTTAATAACTAGTACATCTAGGAACGAAAGTTTATTGTTGATTTCTATTTCGTGGGTAAATTTTTTTGAATCAAATTGATTATTTAGTTTTTCATAAATTCTCCAACCTTACATATATTTGTGTCAAACACTGCAAAAATGTAGTCGTTATGTCGACGATAGAGTTAACATGGCGACCCAAACACCCGGTTTTAGTTTTCTATTTAAAAAAGATGAGCGGAGTTGATGTTGTTTATCTCGCCAGATGTTTGTCATCTTGATTCAATATCCACATAGTAAATTTGTAGATCGAAAGGGAACGTACAGATTCCTTAAATAGCTCGGTTCCCTTAAACCTATTATCCGTATATTAGATAAGGGCTCATAAATTTGTCGACCAGAAACTTAAAGCAGGTCTTCGACCTCGTAGTTTCACTACACAATAAACAAACGATATTTCTTGGACGACAATTTTACTTCGAACTAGTTCGTTTACCTTGACGCGATATAAATACACGGTAGCTTGTTGTTTAGCTTAGAATTTTTCTTCCTCTGAAGATGTTGACATTGTCAACGAAACGATCGTAAGGTCTCTGAAATAAGTGTTGTGGTGATTTGGGTTTCTCCAAGTGTACTTACTTTGCAATACTTATGACATGCAAATGCTAGCATATTATATCCTAGCCAATTGTTAAACTTAATCCTGAGACTGTGGACTTTTTAGGCATTATTTAGACAGTTATCTGAAATTGTGTGACCTGTACGCCAGTTTCTCTATGTAAGATATGGTTCTGTATTTTTAGGCATTAGAAAAATAACCAGATTTTTGTTCGCTTTCTTTCTTGGAACCGGGCGCGGGGAATATATTATGGGGACACTCAATCACACACCATTGTGTGTGAGAAATTGAGGTAGCGTCTCCCTCAGTAAAGAAACCAAATCTTGGCCGAAACCTTCGTTGGCAAGATTCACATATGGCATTATAATCCTAAATGTTTTCATTCTGTTTGCCGCAGGGTCATTATCTGGTCAGAATTAGCTTGGACGCTTATGCCTTAGTAAAGGTTACTCATCGTAGTCGATGGCACGACGGAGGAGAGAGTTTGAAGCGGCTTGACAAACTGAGTGGATAACTGAGTTATTAGCTTAAGTATTGACATAATTTTCAAATCATAGTGAATCTACTGTTTCCGAAAACATTCTCAGAATTTTATTCTAGCCGATTTGAGGAGTATTGACGTGTATGTTGGCCACCGTGGTCCATGCGTATCCCATGCGGGAGGGACATAGGACTTTTTACATGAGCAGCTTATTGTTGAAGGACAATTTGGAGTTTCTGTTAAGAAGTGGTAAGAACTTGAGATGTCGGTCATGTTGTACATAAGGGCGCCACGTTAGGCGTTTGTCGAATATAACCCCAAAGTATTTGGCTGAGTCTTGCCAAAAAAGTAGAGTATTGTTTAAGGATATGTGACCAGGAGTCTGTGCCTCTTCTTGGAAAATATAACTTCTGTGTATTTTTTAGGGCTTATGGCTAGACAGGATTGCTTGCACCAGTCTTGCTGCTCGTCTGCGGCAGTTTGAAGACGTTGCGTCATTATTCTCTGCTGAGTGAAGCTGCTGAGGATGATAGTGTTGTCTATGTGTGGTGCGTATGTAACGTTTTGGGGCGATGTCGGAAAATCTGTGACAAACATAATGTACAGCAGTGGGGAGAGAGCAGCACCCCGTGGGTGGCCAGTCGCGGCTGAGTAAATTCTAGATCCGGTTTCTCGGTGTTTAGTCTATAACTTTCTCTGTTTCATGTATGACCTGATGAATTCTATCAGAGGGAGGGTAATAAAATGATAGAAGTTTGTTAGAGGGGCCTGCATGCCAAACGTTGTTAAAGGCTTGTGCAATGTCGAAAAATATTACAACAGTTTATTATTATTGTTGTCAAATGCTTAGGTGATATTTTCTTCCACACGGAGGAGTTGTGGTCTGTGGTGGAGTGCTGGTATCAGAATTGCTCGTCCTGAAGGATATGGTTCTCAGAGGGTCGCTAGAGTTTTCTGAATTAAATTCTCAGAGATTTTTTACATGACTGAGAGTAGACTATTTGGCCTATAATATTGGGAGCACAGCAGGCCTTTGCTGGGATTTCGAATATTAATGATATTGGCAAATTTCCACTTGAATAAAAATATTAAAATCTTAGCATGGTATGCATAATTGTGACTATGAACACTACTGTTTTACAAAGTGGGCTTTTTAGGGCTACGTTGGAGATTTCATCGTATCTCGGAACTTTCCCTTATTTGAGGGACTTGATTATTAGGGAAACTTCTTTGTAAGTAGTGGGTTACGTTTCTGGGGTGGGGCGAATCGTACTCCTAAAATTACGGTACCTTCTTAAAAAGTGCAACAGATCACCTCCTGACATTACCGTGTGTTGTTAAAACATGCGACAGATCAACATTGTTGTAATTTCGGCCCAACTGCAACTCCAGATGATTCACTAAGGCACTTTCTTCATCTGTATCCATGTGTGAAGTGGTGATAGCAAATTTCTATGGAAACGAAGACCCTTTGCGGTTTGCCAGATGGACTTGTCTTGAGATGACAATGTTTGCAGGCGTTCCTTCCAACAGATGTTGCGGTGTTTTTATACAGGGTGATTCATAAGTGGTGACGAAAAATAAAACCTTATGTTCTTTGAACAATTTTAGAGAGGATATGTCCTATAAAAATTTTTCCTATAATGCTTCATTAAAAAGATACAGGGTGTTGAAGTTGAATTTCAAAAAATAAAATTTCCCAATTTTTTAAAAAGTAGCACATATATTTTGCTAAAACTTCGCATGTGTAGGCTGCTATGTAAGGCGAGTATTCTACCATAACAATTGAATCGGCTAATCCAGCAGTGGCGCACGTACCCACATGTCATTGGTTGTCCCTCAAGAAAAAAACGGGTAAGCCAATGCTATTTTTTTATTTTTAGAACCTTACTTTTATTCGTGAACAAAATGACTCTCTTGATAATTTTCTGTACGACGCTTATTTTACGAGTAAGCAATGAATCGGGTAAGTGTTTTAGAGCACAGTTCATGATTTTTAACCAGTCGTTTGGTATAAAATCACAATGATACACTTTTATGCCTCTATTGGCCTGAATACCCGCACGACATCTTTTTAATATGGAAAATTTAATGTCTTGATAATTTTTTTGTACGACGATTATCTTTTTTGTATTTTAGTAAGTAGTAGTCTGGTTTGCCAAAGTTGTCATTAAGTGTCACTTGACGTTTAGGTTAACAAGTTATTATTTTGAATAGGTGTAAGTGGTAAACTTTATAAAATTGCAAAATTTTCTACTCTTTTACTTCTTATAATGGAGTACAGAAGAGTATGCAGATATAATTTTTATCCACAGATATGCTGATGGAAATGCTCTAGCTGCTTGTCGGGAATATCAACGTAGGTTTCCCACTCGCCGTCAATCTACACCAAGGGTTTTTTCTCGATCGTTTTCAAGACTTCGGCAGTGCGGTATTGGACAACGTCCTGACGCTAGAGCTAATGGTAGAAGACAACATCAACTTGAAGACGAAGAGAGAGTGGTGGATGCAGTGATGGATCAACGTTCTACAAGTACTCGGAGGATTGCCACGCAGTTACAATATTCCCAAAGCTTTGTTTGGAGAACTTTACATCGAGAAGCCTTACATCCATATCATCGACAGAATGTTCATTGCCTTCTACCTGGAGATAATGTGCATCGACGGGTCTTTTGTGAATGGATGTTGGAAATGAACAATCAAAATATCTTATTCCCTAATCTAATCTTCTGGTCTGACGAATCAACATTTACAAGAAATAATATTTATAATTATCATAATGAGCGTGTCTGGTCATTAAATAATCCACATGCAACAAGGACTCGCACATTTCAACATAGATTTTCCATTAATTTATGGTGTGGTATTTTTAACGGCTCACTGTTCATGGAAGTCCTGCCACAATGTTTAAATGGATCTCCGTACTTAGCGCTCCTAGAAAACCGTGTAGAAAACATGCTAGATGACATTCCACTAGCATCAAGAGGTATAATGTGGTACCAGCATGACGGTGCACCAGCGCATCATAGTCTAAACGTTGTTACATGGCTACATGAACATTATAATGAAAGATGGATTGGCAGAACTGGACCAATACATTGGCCTGCAAGATCACCGGACTTAAACCCACTTGACTTCTACCTTTGGGGTGATTTTAAGCGACTGGTCTACAGTGAACAAATAAACACACCAGAGCAGCTACAACAACTGATAAATAATGCTTTTCGTAATATTCAAGCAACAATGAATCCTCAAGACATTAAATTTTCCATATTAAAAAGATGTCGTGCGTGTATTCAGGCCAATGGAGGCATTTTTGAACATTTATTGTAATAAATAAATTACTATAAGCCAAATAAAAGTGTATCATTGCGATTTTATACCAAACAACGACTGGTTAAAAATCATGAACTGTGCTCTAAAACACTTACCTGATTCATTGCTTACTCCTAAAATAAGCGTCGTTCAGAAAGTCATTTTGTTCACGAATGAAAGTAAGATTCAAAAAATTAAAAATTAAAAAAATATCATTGGCTTACCCGTTTTTTTCTTGAGGGATAACAAATGACATGTGGGTACGCGCGCCACTGCTGGATAAGCCGATTCAATTGTTATGGTAGAATACGCGCCTTACATAGCAGCCTACACATGCTAAGTTTCAGCAAAATATATGTGCTACTTTTTAAAAAATTGGGAAATTTTATTTTTTGAAATTCAACTTCAACACCCTGTATCTTTTTAATGAAGCATTATAGGAAAAATGTTTATAGAACATACCCTCTCTAAAATTATTCAAAGAATATGGGGTTTCATTTTCGGTCACCACTTATGAATCACTCTATAGAGCGGATCATACTTGTTTGATGAGTCTGTTTGCGTTTTGTCTGTCAGTGGGGTTTGCGGTGCGTTGAGGTAGTCTACACAGACGGTTCTTTTCTAGTATAGTTTCTCTGATAGTGGACGGACAAGGGGGAAATAAACAGAGTTGAAAAGCCTTTGCTGAGAATCTTAGACAGGTTATACTGAGTGAGTTGGGTATTTATCTTATTATTATAGGGAGCTAAAAACAGAAATGGGGCGAGTCGATAAAAACGTACTGCTGAGAGCGTAACAAAGCTCCGAATCGAATTGTTGGCTATAAACAGAAGGTGATTTATATGCAAAGAAAAAATAGTGTAACCTAGAACTGAACCCTGTAGAACACCAGAAATAATTTCTCGTTTATGCAATGAACCACTATTAGCATCATGCAAAAAGTGCTGCTTCAAAAGTCTGGATATCCATAAGTATTAACAAATCTTCTGAAGCAATAGACATGATTTTATTGAGAGGTGCCACGTGCCAGGTCCGATAAATGCTTTAGAAATACTCAGTAAAATTGCACGCCATTTACCAAATGTTTTTGAAGCAGAAGTCCAAGTGAAAATTTTTCTAGCGTATCTGTTTTCAGGAAGCCCATACAAGCGATTTTTTATGATGTGATTTTGAAGGAATTTCATAGACTTTTTCACCACGTTATATTATTTTCCCTTATAGGATAGAAGGCTATCTAGTGGTTTAAAATATGCATATTTTTGCTAAACCATAACGTGGCGTTATTAAGGTAATAATGCAAGAAAATATTAGCCACTATATATTTCACAGCTTAGTTTCAGAATGTACAAATTATTCCTATTTATATGTGTGCATGCTCGTATTATTTGTTAATATGTAACCGCGGATGAATAAATTGTTCTCATAATAATTTCCCTGGTGGTAATTTCACACCATAAAACAAACGTGCTTGCAACGTGTGCTTCTTAAGCGCTTCAGAATTAAAAATTTCTGGACGCAGCAAGTGCGTTATAATAGTAAATTTTAATAAGAATTTTACACTATTAGTACGGCATATTACTAAAAGTAATACTTTTAATATAAACGGACGTCGAAGATCGGGCTTAGAGGTCTTAATTCAAGCTCATTTTAAGAATTTGTCTCTTTATATTGTCATAAAAAATATTCAAATCGTCTGTTCTAGCTCCTTTTAAGAAAAAAAAAACGTTGAATGCTCAAACCTCATTTTTTTATGACGCTATAAAATTAAAATTTGGTGAATCTAGGTACTGTAAGTCTCTTAAAAAGGAACTTTGCAACTTTATTTAAGGTTACAAAAGCCTATCAGAAGGAAACTTAATTCACACCTAAGAAGTCAATTCATTATTTAAATAACTTACCGTCATGAACAACTAATCAACAAATATTAACGTTAATATTCCTATTCTTTGATTTCCATAAAAGCATTTACTATTAAATTTCAAAACAGAACTATCGAACCATGATAAATAAAGAAAACACATTAATATTATTTAGTTTCCAATTTTAAAAGCATAATAAAGGTACAAGTTGTTATATCTATTTTAATGACAATCATTTACTACTTAACATAACTGTCAATCTGTAATAAATAAACAAAACATATTTTTATTCTTTAGTTTCCAATTTTAAAAGCAATATACGATCATCTACTTACCTCAAAACAAATGTCAAACCACAATAAACAAACAAAACGCACTATCCCATCTGGGTTTTACTTCAAGTATCTGATATAAAACTTCCTTATTTTCCCGTACGAATCCGCTACTAAACTTTACGGTTAAGACGTTTGAATTTTTAAAACAATTAATTATGACTTTAAACAATGAATACATAAGATAGGAAGGATAATATAAAATTAAGACAAAATATGATATCAACATAGAAGTGATATAAACTGCTTTAGCACGCGATATGCAGAGTTTCTAACTCGGAACAAGAATGAACGACGTTCCACTGGTGAACAACCTATTTATAGAAAATCCTCCCAGGCGTGGCTCTATCGCTCCCCGAGGTGACTTTGGTCTTGCTGACGTTGTTTATCACGTGTAGCATTCAGTCGTTCTAAGCTCGCTTTCTTTCTGGCGCCTCCAATTTTTATGCTGACACAGCTATCCTGCTCGTGGGAAGGTGACCTGATGGTATAAAGGCCCATTGTTGTGGCTCTATTTATCTCCTCCCCTTTTTGAAGAACGAAGCTACGGTTCGCTCCGGAATTTCAAGGGACATCCGGACTCGATGTTCTTTGGACTTTTTTCTTTCGTTGTCTTCCATTTCTTCACCCCCAATTTGATGGCTGTTGTTATCATTGTTAGTATTATGGCCACGTATAGTAGTGTGTTCCATATACTCAGGTGATGGATAGGTATTTTAATTGGTCCTGGTATATTTTGCTTGATCGTTTGCAGTTGATTTTGTATCTGATCTGATGTTGTGTAGTTGGACGTTTTCTAATGTTAGTTCAGGTACCTTTCCTGGATTTACAGGACCTTCTGGATTTGGGGGTTCTATTCTTGGTAGATTAAATAGTTGGTGCCTATTTTTAGTTGGAAATTTGGTTGAAGATTTACTATTTTGGTACCTTTAATTATATTGGTCCACTCTTCCCGGCAATATATTCTGGCCTTTGTTTCCTCTGGTGCTATTGCGATGTATTGACTGGTTCCATATCTCCAAAAGGTTGATTTGTTGATTTTGACTATTTCTTGTTTACAGTTATTTTTATCTCGCGCATCTGAAGATACCCGAAGGCGGTCATTAGGGTAGGATCGCCACAGTTCAGGTATGAACGTTATGGTTGCAATATGATGTATGACTGTAGTATATGCATCAATCTACACGTGGCGGGTGACTACTCTGTCTTTCTCTGGCATCATACTTTAACCACTTAAGTTGCTTCAGTTTATGTCCTTCAGATTTTATTTTTAATTTAAACTCATAGTTTGTGAACCAAATTACTAAAGATTCAGAACAGATGCGTATTCATTTTATTTCTAGCCACATGTAAAGTCGCATTCCAGTTTACCACTTTCAAAAATAGTGCTGCAAATTGAATCATAACTTCCAGAATGCTGTGATAATTTATTCCCTTTAGAAAGACATTCTCGTGGAATGAAATTAGCGCACGAGACTTGATCATAAAGAAAATATTTGTTATCCTGTACCCATAAACTTTCGAAAGGTTATATTACTCGAGTTTTAATTTACAAAAAAACAATTTTCACCAAATCACCCCCCATTCATCCCCTACCCCCTTGAGTAATTTTAACCAAAAACAATTTGAACCGTTCGTTTCTCGGGTGCTCACTGTGTACCACATTTGAAGATGATATCTCAATTCATTCGAAAGTTATTGCGCCTACTAACAGACAGGCATACAGGGCGACAGACCGATCGACCGACAGATAAAAAAATTCGTTCCAAAATCAAGTTTTCTGTATGATTTAGATATTTTTACCCCGTTTTAGCAAAAAAAAATCGAAATTTCTGTCACCGATATTTTACCCCCAAAAATTCAATCCCTAATTTAATTTCAGCACAGAATACGAGATGTTTTATGAAATTGAAAGTTTTATAACAAACAAACTCTAAAACGTTATATTACCCCAGTTTTAACGAAAAAAATTAAATTTTTACCAAATCCCCTTCCATTCACCCCCCAGCATCTGAAGCGATTTTACCCGAAAACAATCTTAACCGTAAGTTTGTAAGGTGCTAACTGCATACCAAATTTGAATACGATATCCCAATTTGGTCAACAATTTGGTAAATAATTATTGTTAGAGAATAATATCTGATTAATGACCACCATAACTAGCTCTGACGTAAGGCATTTTTGCAAGCCAATTCTTGACCTGTTATGGTCTATTTTTGCACTAGTCTTTAAACAGAGACAAATATCACTAAATTACCACAAAAATATCAAACTTTCTTATATCCATTGATTTATACAACTACCTGTCATTACAAATTGTGAGGTAAAGTTCATTTGGCCATTTTTATAATCTTATCTCGAAAACAGATCACTCTGTATGTGAAGATTAATAACAAAAGTATTTGTTAAATGTGGTATATCTGGTAAATTTCGTATAGTAATTTTAAATGATTTTCAGTTAATTGTTGTGGGGTTCTTTTAGATGTGTTGCATCGTTTATAAAAGTAAAAGTCTGGACGCAGCAGGTGCGTTGTTGTAGTGACTGTCTATAGATGGTTTTAATAGCAAATGTGTATTTTTATAAAGAAAAGAGGAATCAGATTGGATTACCAGTATAAAATATATAGTAGAAACAATGTACAATATTTCATAAAAATAACTGTATTGTTTGAAAATGTAAAAAAAAAGTTCTGAAAATAAACTTATTAGTGGTAGCAATGGTAGGGCAAATAGCACCAGGTAAGTAGGCCACATCGGATCACATGCCAACCCCGACATCTAGCAATGCCCTACCCCTCATCGGTGTCGTCACCAAGCCTTCTCGACCTCGAAATAAAGGTCATGGCGGTCTTCCATTGGACGGAACTAACTTGGCTTCTCCGTAGAGTCCCCGAACCAAATTATTCTGTTCGGAGACTCCCAAAAGCCTCACACTCACACAGGAAAATGAACGTAAAATGTTGCCGAAAAAACTGGTTTCCTAGCATCTTAGGTTAATAGCAAACTTAGTTATTGTGACCTGAAGCATTAAATCAAGGTTCGATACCATAACGCACTTGCTTTGTCCTGAATTTATTTTCTTACAAACATGCACTATATTTCGATGAAAAATGCAAAATCTAACAATGAATTAATATAAATCGTGTTCGATTAAAAAAGGATAATTTTATAAGATGCAGCTCAATACACCTTATAATCAACGTATACAATTTTTTCTCCTATCTTGTATAATAACGGACATATTGAGCTTTTCTCCGCTGATTCGGCAGCGGTTTAGGTATATAGTTTATCGTTTAATGGTCAATAATTTTCAGAGAATTTCCGTAGAAAAAATTTACTGATAAGACCACCAATTTTAAATTTAAAAAATATTTTTTCAAACGAGCGCGAATTGGTCTCCAAGAACCCATATCTAGGGTTGATTCTGGTTTTTATCTGCATTCATATATATATATATATATATATATATATATATATATATATATATATATATATATATATATATATATATATATATATATATATATAAAGATTTAGTAATAGAGAATTATTCTAGTTGACGGTGTTGTTGGAAAATAGTTGGTTATACAAGATTTGTAGTTTAAAAAGCTCTCTTCTGTTAGTCAGAAGATCCAGAACCCCCAAAAACGTAACTATATATATTAGGGATGGGCATCTAACATCGATGTTTTTGGAATATCGATATTTTCCATTAAACATCGATGTTTAAAACATCGATGTTGTAATTTCGATGTTATATTTTTAACATCGATGTTACTTGTAATCATCGAAACATCGTTACGTATCCCACAAATCCTGTTGCAAATGCATATCGTTTGCAAATTAAAAAAATTGTCTTGCTATTGTTTGACGACAGATATATGGACAGATATGCAATGTAGAAGTTTTATTGGTGTCACTATGCACTTTGAAGATAACAATTCCATAAATTCTGTTGACTTAGGTGTATATCTTTTAGATGAACGGCATACAGCCGAATACATTTCAGGAGTGTTAAAACGTATATGTGAGAAATGGGGTATCCTAGAAACTAAAGTTACTACTGTTGTTACGGATGGAGCGGTCATTATGACAAAATCTATTGAGGAAATGTTTTCCAAAAAAAGGCACATTCATTGCTTCGCTCATCAAATAAATTTAGTTGCTGACAGAGCTATAAAATCTATTTCGGAATTGTGATCAGTTATATCTAAATTAAAACAATTGTAACGTGGTTTAGGCATTCAGTAGTAGCTGCTGATGAATTACGGAAGGCACACACAAGCGACCATAAACCTGAAAAAAAATTATACAAGGTGTCCACCCGCTGGAATTCCACATACTACATGATTAATCGTTTTCTTGAACTGCGGGAATACATAAATACCATAGTGAACAGACATCCTTCTGCCCCCACAATGGTTACAGTCAAGGAAATTTTTGAACTGAATAAAATCATTGAACTTCTAAAGACGTTAGAAGTAGTAACAACAGAGATTTGTGGTCTAAAGTATATTAGTTCGAGTCTTGTAATCCCTCTCACGTATAATTTGGAAAAAGAAGTTTCACACATTGAATGTGATGTAAACGACACCTAAGGTATTTCACTAAAAGAAGCACTTCTCCAAGAATGTAGGAAACGATTTTCTGCTGTTGAACAAGTCCAACAATTAGCCGTGGCAATCTTGCTGGATCCGAGGTTGAAAAAGATTTATTTTAAGAGTCCTCATAATGTTGCAGCAGCAGTTAATCTAATACAACAGTTATCACTGCTAGCAGAAACGCAAGGTGATGATGACCACAATCGCGAAATAATAGAAAGTGAAACGACAAACAATAAACAGGACACGGGTAAGTAGGCTAGATTGTCACAATGATGTTTGGTAAAATTTTTAACATAATTATAGTTACTCCAAAGGGCAATATATGGGCGCATCATTCTCAGTTAGTTCAAAAGAGTGCTTCACAGGAGAAAGAACAATTAAGCGAAATGTCTTTGTATTTAAAGAATTCTCTAATTAATCTTACCGAGAATCCACTATAATTGTGGTCAGATAATAAAATGTATGTCCCCGTTTATACCCTTTCGCTAAAAAATTCTTGTCCATAGTGGCGACTTCTGCACCGGCAGAATTTTTTTTCCAAAGCTGGACAGACAGCCACGCAAGAAAGAAACCGTTTAACTGGAGAACACTTGGGCAAAATATGATTCCTTCAGTCCATTGACAGAGATTACTGGAGTATATAAAACTGTATGGTGAGATTATCAGTATTATCACTAATATTGGTGAATTATATTATATATATATATATATATATATATATATATATATATATATATATATATATATATATATATATATATATATATATATATATATAAAAACAGGGTTATTAACAGTTTAGAATTAAATTTGAAGTTTACTTTTTATTATTAAAGTCATTAGAAGTTAAGTTTTTCTATTTTTGTTTTACACATTCTTTCTTATTTTATTATACTACAATAAACATTTATTAA
The DNA here is from genome assembly GCA_964006375.1 of Tillus elongatus. Classification (NCBI taxonomy): domain Eukaryota; kingdom Metazoa; phylum Arthropoda; class Insecta; order Coleoptera; family Cleridae; genus Tillus; species Tillus elongatus. The sequence goes on along the minus strand of OZ023263.1, from coordinate 92,482,441 downwards.
TTTTTGTTACCACTTATTTTTTGTATTACTTGCACCTGCCATAATCTGCATCGGAATATGTTTCCATTTTCTAATGCCTACAAAACTACAAACTTTTTTTTTCTCAGAAGAACATAGAATTATAGAATTGGTAAATTCACAATTATTTTGAAAACATCGATGTTTCCCAACATCGATGTTTTCCAGCCGATGTTTTTCCTACCATCGATAGTAGGTTTCGATGTTAAACATCGATGTTAACATCGATGTTTTAAGAAATGTGCCCATCCCTAATATATATATATATATATATATATATATATATATATATATATATATATATATATATATATATATATATATATATATATATATGTGTGTGTGTGTGTGTGTCTCAAACAGTTTTTGAGATATCGTCAAAAAACGAAATAAAAATAATTTCTTGGACTATATCTCACAAACTGCCCACATGTGTTAATAGGAACTTTTTGTCTTATAAAGAGATAAGGAACCGCCCCCTTCATATATATATATATATATATATATATATATATATATATATATATATATATATATATAGGGGGCTTCAAAACATGCGTCGGAAAATGAAGGCTGTTTTTGAGATTCCGTCAAAGAAATTATTTTTACTTAGTTCTTTGGCGATATCTCAAAAACCGTTTGTGACACAGAATTTGGATTTTCTACGCACCTTATAATGGATATTACATGCTTTTTCATATAGAAAGGTCCGGAAGCTCTATGGACCGTATAATTAAACGATCCCGCAGACAGAGTAGTCAGTATTACGTAAATCAGTAAAGTGTGATAATAGAGGCAAGAAGTAACATTTAGTAATAGATAAATATTCTAGTTGACGGTGTTGTTGGAAAATAGTTGGTTTTACAAAATTTGTTGTTTGAAAAACTCTTTTCTGTTAGTCGGAACCCTGAAAAACGTAACAATATATATATATATATATATATATATATATATATATATATATATATATATATATATATATATATATATATATATAAACATTTAGTAATAGACAAATATATAGTTGACGGTGTTGTTGAAAAAAAGTTGGTTATACAAGATTTGTCGCTTGGAAGCTCTCTTTTGTTAGTCAGAAAATCCAGAACCCCGAAAAACGTAACAATATATATATATATATATATATATATATATATATATATATATATATATATATATATATATATATATCAAAATGAAAATTACAACTGACCTGAGATGGGGGTTCTAGGGGTTCTAGTTTCCGGCCATATGTAAAGATTTGTTTCAAAATGAGAAAGTTCGGACCTCCTCGTTGGTTAATGTTTTCTGCGACAAATTCACTAATAAACCTACGTATCTCTACCGACTTATGGGCCATAGATACACCTTAAGACTCCCTATAAATAGCGTATATAACTGTTTCTCCTATCTTGTAAATAACGGAAACTTAAAGGCAGTGGCTTTTGAGTGTTTTTGTTGCTTATGTTGGTTACTTCAAAGTAAAATCATTCAAAACCTGTTTCACGTATCTATAAGTAAGTTGTTGAGTAAGTGTATTTGGAGTCTCTTATTCCCTTTCTCACTTAAAACTTCAATTACAATCTTAAATTCAGGACTCTACAACGGTTGGAAACTTATTGTCTTTGCAATTCACAATTAATTGTATCTAATAACTTGAATTATTGTACAGTGCATAATTAACTGAAAACTAATAAAAAACGCAAACTTTCCACCAAAAGTTCTCAGTTTCGGTCAACATTTCATTTAAACTGTTTACGGAAGTGTTACCGCATCTGGGTGCATTCTGCAATCTGTCTCGTAGTCTACGTGTCCTATAATTAAATTTTCAATACTCTCGTCTCTGTGACAATACCTCCTGAAATTATCAGTAAATTGACGCTAAATGAAACATATTAAATGTCGGTCGCCTCTGTATACGTTCCCATTTGGATATGTTACAGTTATTGAAATGTAATTGCATGCATATAACCCTGTTATGAATTTGTCATTAATATTACAACAGAGTTAAGTCTAGCGGATGATTCAATTATCGAATTATCCAGACCCTTATTAATATGTTATTGAATCGCACACCCTTTGTTCTGTATTGTCGACGGTTGAAGGTATCGCAAATAATAGGCACGGGGGTTACCTGCCTTAATCTAATTTATAACGATCGGCCATGTGATTTGCAACTGATTTGATATGAGGGCACAGACGCAAAACATAGCATTATTAAGTCTGAGAAAATTTGCGTAAAAATGGTGATTAGGTGACATCGCCATATTAGGTGTTTTAAAAAATAAGGCGGGTGAATAAGTCCGTGACTTTTTGACTGAAACATTTTTTGACAAAAAATCATTTTATTTCTCTCCTTTGAGCTCTATACACTTCGTCCAACGTTTCTCCAATATATTTATCCCTTCCAAAAAATAAGACTTTCCGAGGTCCTCAAAATATGTATTTGTTTATGAGATGATTGCATCATTAGGGTCAAATCTCTTTCCGCAAAGCCATTTCTTTAAGTTTGATAACAAGAAGTAGTCACTCGGTACTATATCCGGAGAATCATGTGGATGAGAAAGCAAGTCGTAGCCCAATTTAGGCATGGAGACTACACATGTCTTGGTGGAAAAGAACTTTTTTCTGGAACCAACGCGGGCGTTTTTTCTTCAAATTGTCATAAAATCGGTCCAATAAGTTGGTATAATATTCGCCATTGATTGTGCTTCCCTTTTGAGGGTAACCAGTGTGGATTATACCGTGTAAATCACAAAAAAACAGTCGCCATGACTTTATTGGCTGACAAACCCACCTTGACGTTCTTCAGCGCCAATTTGTACGTAGAAATCCATTGTTTTGACTGCTGCTTGATATCTGGTGTGTTATGGTGAATCCACGTTTCGCCCACGGTTACGAAACGGCGCAAAAACTCGTCCCTATTGCGGTTGAACACCGCCAAACACTCCTTCGTAGTGGTCACACGATTGCGTTTGGGGTCGATTGTGAGCGGCACTCATCTTGCGGATATCTTTCTCATACACAAGTGATGATGCAAAATCGAAACTACTGAGCCCGCACTTTCAATCTCTAATCGTCCAACACCATATCGTGAATTTTTTCAATTATATCGGGTGTAGTGACCTTAACTGGGCGTCCAGAACGTTCAGCGTCATTTGTACTTGTACGGCCGCAACGGAATTCAGTAAACCACTTTTTTTACCATGGAAATTGATGGTGCAGAGTCCCCATAGTATTTTTCAATCTTAGCCTTGGTTTTAGTGATGGATTTTTCCCCAAAAATAATGTTTGGTGAGCACACGAAATTCACTTTTTTCCATTTTCATTATAACTTAAGAGGTTGTCTGCTTTCAATTGCTATCTAACACAAACTATATAATGCAGCTTGTTTAAAATTTAAAAGGAGTCAACTAACAGATGATTGTTGACAGGAGCAGTGTTGCGCTTCTTGTGAAGAGGCGGGAAATTCAAAAAGTAACGGATTTATTGACCCGCCCTTAAATAAGCAAGCATTTCACTCTCCAGTCGCTGCGTCACATCTCACATCAAATTTCGGTCCGATTAAAGACGCCGCCATTGTAAATACTGCTGCGTAACTACCTGCCAATATTTCAGGGTGTGATTTCAGGTCATTTTATAAAGAAAGCTTTATGTTAGTAAATTTGTGTAGAAAAATTTATTAAGAAGATCGCGACTTTTCAATCTTTAAAAGTCATTTTCAAATAAGCGCGAACTAGGACCCCTAGACGAAGATGCAAATGCAGGTTATGTAGAAGAAATGTTGTAAGAAGTGTGTTTTACAAGACTTTACGTTTCTGCTTCAACGCTCATTGTTCTTTTAGTGAATTTTCTTAAAAAAAATTCACTAATGAGGAGATCTCGACTTTTCAATTTTGAAAAAATTTCTTCAAATGAGCGCTATTTAGGACCCCTGGAACCCAAATCCGAGGTCGGTTTCAGACTTTATATGTTTATATATATATATATATATATATATATATATATATATATATATATATATATATATATATATATATATATATATATATATATATATATATATATATATATATATATATATATATATATATATATATATATATATATATATATATATATATATATATATATATATATATATATATATATATATATATATATATATATATATATATATATATATATATATATATTATATATATTTATGTGTCACACCTATAACTAAAAAAATAATGGACCGATTTTGATAAAATTTGGTGAGTACCTTTCTTTCGCGAGTAGCTTGGATAAGTTCGTTATCCAGAAAAATCCGCCGAGGTTTTCCCGGAAAATTTTGTGTTTTTTTTCGAAAAAAATCGAAAAAAATTTATATCTCCGGAATTAACAAAGTAAGGGCAACGAAATTTGGTACACGGGTTTATATCGTTACATGTAAGCCACCTACCAAAATTTAGCGATTTCGGTTAAAGGACAAAAAAGTTACAGGCCTTTAAATAAAAATAAATTTGGGTTTTCCTCAAAACGTCAAAGTCGCGATTTTAAACGTCAAAATTGTTAATATTTAGGCAATGAACCTGAAATTAATATGATCTATGGAAGAAAAATGGCTCAAGAATAATGTTTTACAAAACCTGAGCTCTTAGTTTCAGTCGTCACTGTCCTTCATTTTACTAAAATATTCCCAGAAAATTCATTTCAAATAGACCCTTTCTCTGATACTTTAGCAGTAGTGTTGGCTATAGAGTTTATCGTTTAATGGTATATCATTTTTGTCGAATTATCTTAAAAAATCATTAAAGCGCAATATTTCCGTTATTATTCAAGTTACGAAAAAAAGTTGTATACATTAATTGTAGGGTGTCTTAAGCTACATCTTAGAAAATATTTCCACAATTACAGGGTGGCCCATAAGTCGTTGGTGATTCAAATTTTCTTCTTTTTTAGTGAATTTTTTTAATCGAACACGCCCTATGTTATTGCATTTTTGTATTTTCTATCGAAATATAATACATCTTTGTAAGAAAAGAAATTCGGGACGCAGCAAGTGCGTTATGGTAGCGAATTTTCATTAAATGCTTCAAATTGTGAATCAATTTGCTATTAACCTATAAGGTTGGCCAGAAAACCAGTTTTTTCGGGAAAAATTTAAGTTTACTTTCGGAAATTTTTGTACATTTTCAAACAATAAAGTTATTTTGATGAAATATGGTACATTGTTTCTAATATATAAATTATACTGGTAACCAAATTTGGTGCCTGCTTTCTTAAAAAAACATATTTGCTATTAGAAACATTTTTATGAAAATTCACTACCATAACGCACTTGCTGCGTCCAGAGTTTATTTTATTCTTTTAATCATATTCTAAGCATTTATTAAGCATTCGCTACCATAACGCACTTGCTGCGTCCCGAATTTTCTTTTTGGGTTTCTAGTACATATCAAATGTTATACGCTGATTTTCAATAGCTACCAGGGTCCCATAAAAATTACGCATGTAGGGAGGTTTCCGTTAATATTGTTTGGCAACAAAATTGGTATAAAATAATATACAAGTTTTAAAAGCTGAATTTGAAAAAATTCAACCGGCTGTAATTCAATTTTTATAAATAGAACAGCCTGTGTTTTTTTTTAAGTTTTAATTTTAGATTATATATACATTATATACGTAACTTATTTCAAAAATAATGGCTAATTTTTGTATAGGAGAATGTTTGCAAATTTCCATGTGAATTTTTTTTGGAATTGTCAAAAAGTTTTTTGTGAATAATTAAATATTGGCAAGTGTAGTTTTGTTTGAATTGGTTCATTGGCCGAGAGAATCAGACAAGTTTTTTCGTGACAATTTAGTATATTTTTGGAAACTTTTTCGGTTTTTGTATAATTTTTATATTTTTTTCAAGCAATAAGGTTATTTTGATGAAATGTGGATTCTACTATATGTAGATGTTATACTATCTAACAAATTTGATGTCTTTGATTAAACAAAGGAAATATTTGGAATTAAAAACACTTTTAAGAAAATTCACTCGGTGGTCCAGAGGTAAGAACGTATGCCTCTGAACCGAAGGGTACCGCGTTCGATTCCTAGGGTTTCCCTTTCACTTTTCCAGTACATACTGTAAAATTAACATCAACATCAAATTTGAATGTTTGCACTTTCCACGCTTCAGAGGGGGCGTAACATCGTCGGTTTTATATCCATGCAATGTTGGGCACGTTAAAGATCTCTACCCTCCTTACAGAAAGGCAGGAGTTTGGCAAAATTTCGATAGTCGCGGAAATAGACCGACGTTAAAGTACAAAAAATCACTACCATAACGCACTTGCTGTCTATTGCTATCTATATCTTGACGTCTCTTATTGCAATTGTGGCTTTGGCATCGACTTATAATGGAGTTTTGGAGAAAAAATTAATATCATTTATCGTTTTCGGGTTATTCCATTTTTTTTTAAATTTACTAACTTATTCTTTTTCTTCTCTTTTTATTTATTTCTTTGTGATAATTTTTAACCAAGTAGTATGTTGTCACGGCAGCTCCAAATAACACAGAGTGTTAAAAAATAGAGACTGTATACAACCAACTTAAATTGTTAGTTGGTTGTATACAGTCTCAATTTTTTAACACTCTGTGTTAACTGTACTAACAATTGTTAGTTGGTTGTATACAGTCTCTATTTTTCAACACTCTGTGGTAACTGTACTAACAATTATTAGTTGGTTGTATACAGTCTCTATTTTTTAACACTCTGTGTTAATTGGAGCTAACTAACAATTGTTAGTTGGTTGTGTGCAGTCTCTATTTTTTAACATTCTGTGTTATTTGGAGCTGCCGTGACAACATACTACTTGGTTCCGCAACGAGGTGGCGGCACGGTCTTCATGTCTTACATCTCACTTAGTGTTGGAAGGCTGGCTACCATAGCCGCATTACTTTATAGGTGTATATTCGCTGCAATTTGTATGCCGTACTGACGAGCTCTAATTAGAGCGAAACTGGTCTACGGTTCTGATTGTGGTGGGAATGCATTTAGCCTTACATACTTTGTCCCTATATAAGGGTAGAAATGGGGCAGGGCAGACAATTTACTAAATTGTTAGTGGGTTGTATACAGTCTCTATTTTTTAATATTATTTGGAGCTGTAGTGACAACATACTACCTGGTTCCACAACGAGGTGGCGGCACTGTCTTCGTGTTTTGCATTTCACATATTGTTACTTACAGCATACTGAGGTACTTAGATATTATTATACTGTATCACAAAAAATACGGACATTAAGAAAATCTCCGTTGTCCAAAGGGCTAGAGATAAAAAAATGTACAGGAACAAAGATGATAAGAATGCAATGAACCATATGAAAACTAATTTTGTTTTCCTGATTATACAGGGTGATATACTCTTTCTTGTGACAAAATCATGAAAGTAACTATTGGCACATTATGTAAGATACAAACTTCGTATTGTTTATCTTCCAATATACTAAATTTGTGCCAAATTTGGCAAAAATATATCAAGGGATTTGGAAGCTATACATTTTAATTAGGTCCCTTATCATTTTTTAAAACCCTATTTATCGGAAACGACGGCCTTAGGACCTTATGTTTATTTAACAAAATTCTTCAATTTTACCTATAGAATACGCTCTTTGGATTTTCTGTACAGTATTAGGAAACATCCTGTATACAACAACGTATTTATATAGGGAAATATGTAACAAGAAAGACAAACTAAGTCATTTACAGAAATAAGCGCGCGGAGATGATCTTGGTTTATCATCCGTATTTTCTCCACATACTCTTCGTCACAATTAAAACCCTCCTCGTGATATAAATCTTCCAGATATGCTTTTAAGTCTTCTTTCCAGCAATAAATTTCCATCGTCCCTGATTTGTGCTATAGGTTTTTTTATAAGTAAATTGTCTACAAGTTATTAATTATTATTATCAAGTACAGCTTAACTATTGTTACTATGATTTACGACTATGGCATATAGATTCTCAATCTGTGGGGCGCGCTCCCCAGCAGCGCGTGATAAAACTAAACGGGGGGCGCAAGCATATTTAGAGAAAATGAAAAGTATGGTGAAAACTTCTGGACGCAGCAAGTGCGTTATGGTAGTGAATTTTCATAAAAATGATTTTAATAGCTAACATGTTTTTTTAAGAAAGCAGGCATCAATCTATATAGTAGAAACAATATGCCATGTTTCATCAAAATAACTTTATTGTTGGAAAATGTACAAAAATTTCCGAAAGTAAACTTAAATTGTTCCCGAAAAAATTGGTTTTCTGGTCAACCTTCTAGGTTAATAGCAAATTGAGCTATTCAAATTTGAAGCATTTAATCAAAATTCGCTACCATAACGCACTTGCTACGTCCATAATTTCTTTTCTTACAAAGATGTATTATATTTCGATGGAAAATGCAAAAATGCAATAAACATAGGGCGTGTTCGACTAAAAAATTCGCTGCCATAACGCACTTGCTGCGTACCGAATTTCTTTTCCTACAAAGATGTATTATATTTTGATGGTAAATGCAAATATGCAATAACATAGGGCGTGTTCGAATAAAAAAATTTGAATCACCAACGACTTATGGGCCATCCTGTAATTGTGGAAATATTTTTTAAGATGTAGCTTAAGACACCCTATAATTAATGTATACATGTTTTTTTTCGTAACTTGCATAATAACGGATATATTGAGCTTTAATGATTTTTTACGAAAATTTGACAAAAATGATATACTATTAAACGATAAACTCTATAGCCAACACTACTGCCAAAGCATCAGAGAAAAGGTGTATTTTAAATTATTATTCTGGGAATATTTTAGTAAAATGAAGGACAATGACGATTGAAACTAAGAGTTCAGGCTTTGTAAAGCATTTTTCTTGAGACATTTTCTTTCCATAGTTGATATTAATTTTAGGTTCATTGCCTAAATATTACCAATTTTGACGTTTGAAATCGCGACTTTGACGTTTTGAGGAAAACCCAAATTTTTTTTTAAATGACTGTAACTTGGTTGCCCTTACTTTGTTAATTCCGGAAATATAATTTTTTTTCGAATGAAAACAACATTTTCCCGGAAAACCTCGTCCGATTTTCCTGACTAACGAACTTATCCAAGCCATTTACAAAAGGAAGGTATGTGCCAAATTTTATCAAAATCGGCCCATTATTTTTTGAGTTATCGGTGTGATACATATATATATATATATATATATATATATATATATATATATATATATATATATATATATATATATATATATATATATATATATATATATAAACATATAAAAATTGAAACTGACCCTGGATATGGGTTCTAGGGGTCCTAGTTCGCGCTCATTTGCAAAAATGTTTTCAAAATTCAAAAGTCGGATCTCCCCATTAGTGAATTTTTTCTACGAAAATTCACTAAAAAGTATTTAATTTACTGAAAGAAAAGCACTTATATAGGATTGTATCAGTACTGCACAACGTATTTATTAATTAACTTATTAATATTAAATTAAAAGCAAGATAAATAATATTTATTAGTGACTTCCTCGGCCCTACCTTGCACAGCAAAGTTTTTCGAAAGGTTAAATATTAGAAATTGGCACTCTAGCTCTTTTAGTGAATTTTCTTAAAAAAATTCACTAATGAGGAGATCCCGACTTTTGAATTTTGAAAAAATTTCTTCAAATGAGCGCTAATTAGGCCCCCCAGAACACATATCCGGGGTCAGTTTCAATTTTTATATGTTTATATATATATATATATATATATATATATATATATATATATATATATTTATATATATATATATATATATATATATATATATATATATATATATATATATATATATATATATACATATATATATATATATACATATATATATATATATATATATATATATATATATATATATATATATATATATATATATATATATATATATATATATATATATATATATATATACAGGGTCGCTGATAAGTCTGGAAACGGTCGATTATCCGGGAAAATATACAAGTTGTCGAAAAAAGTTTTTTACAAAAGTTTTTGGGTTCTTCAATGTCTACTAGGCGGTGATAATTTCATTTATACAGGGTTGGTCATACAGGCGTGGCACACCAATATTAATTTTTTTTTAATGGAACACCCTATATATTATTCGATATTTCAATCCTTCTCTTAATTTTGAGCAACATTTATCAGAAGCATGATGTACATAAACTCAATCGTTTCCGGGTAAAAAAATAAATAAAAATAAACGCTATTGTTTTTAAAATCTATTGGATGAAGAACAAAAATAAATGAAAAGTAGAATATCTCTTGAAAACAATCTGTGAGTGTGAAAAGAACCGGTTGCGATGTTTTTAACATTGTTTGGAATCCTATTTTATAAGATGTTCAAAGTGTTCCGCATTGACCTCCTGACAATAATGAATTCGCTTAACAAAACATTGCACTGCATTTACAAGAGCGTTTTGAGGAATGTTATTAATTTCATGCACAATCCTTGCTTGCAACTCTTCAATATTCTGCGGTCTATTTTGGTAAATTAAATTTTTTACATGACCCCCACAAAAAAAAGTCAAGCAGCGTCATGTCGGGAGACCTAGCTGGCCATTCAATAGTTCCCCTGCGCCCTATCCATCTGCCAGGAAAGGTTTGATTCAGATATTCCCGTACCTCAATTCCAAAATGAGGGGGTGCCCCATCCTGCTGAAACCATATTTCTTCCGCTGGTAGATTTGGGTCGTTATTGTTCGGAAATAATCGACTTACGTCTGGAACAATTGATTCTTGCAAAAGTGTCAAATATCGAGCAGAGTTCAAATTACCGTGTATAAAATAAGGTCCTATGATATGTCCACCAATAATAGCACACCAAACATTTACTTTTTGCGGTCTTTGGGTGTGAATTTGTTCCATCCAATGTGGGTTTTCGTCTGACCAGTACCTACAGTTGTGTCGGTTGACTTGTCCATTCAAACAAAATGTAGATTCGTCGGAAAACAAAATGTGGTTGGCAAAGTTAAAATTTTGGCGTAACTTCTCCATAATAAGTTCACAGAACTCGATTCTGCGATCAAAATCGTCTTCACTCAGTTCTTGCAATAAATGAATTTTATATGGACGGAACTTTTCCCGCTTCGTAATGTTTTGAATTGAATATCGACTCATATTGTGATTTAAAGCCAATTGCTGTGCCGAAGTTTTCGGATTTTCCACCACATCCAATATTACATTCAAAGAATTTTCTTCATTTGTAACGGTTACTGGCCTTCCAGTTCTAGGTTTATCCTTGATACCGCCAGTTTCGTGAAAACGATGCAAAGTTTTCGAAACTGTGGATTTGGAGATCGATTCCCGCTCAGGATGCAACTCATTGAACATAATCACCACTTGAGCAAAACTTCGTGTTCTATCACCGTACCCTATCATCATTAAAATTTCGATACGTTCGGTTTCACTTAAACTTGCCATTTTGCACAAAAACTGTTGACACTAAATTACTAATGTTTCAAAACTGTTGACACTGAATGAATGTTTGACATTCGTTGTCCTGGAAACATTTTAAAACAAAAGAATAATACTGCGTTTCTTATGGGCATCTTATCTTATCTTGGGATTCCAAACAATGTTAAAAACATCGCAACCGGTTCTTTTCACACTCACAGATTGTTTTCAAGAGATATTCTACTTTTCATTTATTTTTGTTCTTCATCCAATAGATTTTAAAAACAGTAGCTTTTATTTTTATTTATTTTTTTACCCGGAAACGATTGAGTTTAGGTACATTATGCTTCTCATAAATGTTGCTCAAAATTAAGAGAAGGATTGAAATATCGAATAATATATAGGGTGTTCCATTAAAAAAAATTTAATATTGGTGTGCCACGCCTGTATGATCAACCCTGTATAAATAAAATTATCACCGCCTAGTAGACATTGAAGAACCCAAAAACTTTTGTATAAAACTTTTTTCGACACCTTGTATATTTTCCCGGATAATCGACCGTTTCCAGACTTATCAGCGACCCTGTATATATATATATATATATATATATATATATATATATATATATATATATATATATATATATATATATATATATATATTATATATATATATATATATGTGTATCACACCAATAACTCAAAAAATAATGGTCCGATTTTGATTAAATTTGGTGAATAAATTCCTTCTGCAAATGGCTTGGATAAGTTCGTTAGCCAGGAAAATCTGCCCAGGTTTTCCTGGAAAATTTTGTGTTTTCTTTCGAAAAAAAATTATATCTCCGAAATTAACAAAGTAAGGGCAACCAAATTTGGTACGCGGGTTTACGTCCTTATAGGTAAGTTACCTACCAAAATTTAGCTATGTAGGTCAAAACAAAAAAAAGTTATAGGCATTTAAAAAATAATAAATTGGGGTTTACTTCAAAACGTCAAAGTTGCGATATAAAACGTCAAAATCGGCAACATTTAGGCAAATAACGTGAATCTAGTACGGGCTATGGGAATCAAATGTCTCAAGAAGGATGTTTTACAAACCCTGAAGTCTTAGTTTCAACCGTCATTGTCCTTCAATTTACTAAAATGTTTCCAGAAAATTCATTTCAAATAAACCCTTTCTCTGATGCTGGGCAGTAGTTTTAGCTATAGAGTTTATCGTTTAATGGTATATAATTTTTGTCGAATTTTCGTAAAAAATCAATAAAGCTCAATATATCCGTTATTATACAAGATATGAAAAATATCTTTATATATTAATTATAGGGTGTCTTGAGCTACATCTTCAAAAAATATTTCTACAATCACAGGGTGGCCCAAAAATCGTCGGTGATACAAATTTTCTTTTATTTTAATCAAACACGCCTTATGTTATTGCATTTTTGCATTTTCCATCGAAATATAATGCATGTTTGTAAAAAAGAAATTCCGGATGCAGCAAGTGCGTTATGGTAGCGAATTTTGATCAAATGCTTCATATTTGTATAGCACAATTTGCTATTAACCTATAAGGTTGACCAAGAAACGAGTTTTTCCGGGAACACTTTAAGTTTACTTTAGGAAATGTTTGTACATTTTCACACAATAAAGTTATTTTTATGAAACATGGCACATTGTTTTTACTATATAGGTTATACTGGTAACCGAAATTGATGCCTCTTTTCTTAAATTAAAAGAAAAACACATATTTGCAATAAAAACATTTTTATGAAAATTCACTACCATAACGCACTTGCTGCGTTCCGAGTTTTTATATATTTAGCTGAACTCTGTATTTTCTCTTCCATTATTTCCCAGCATGTATAAATGATTTTCAATGGTTACAGAAACAACTTTCACATGTTGTTCTTCAGCGTTGTAAGATTTAACACATCCACATTTGCACAGATTTCTTCATTAGTAAATTTTCTTTAAAAAATTTAGTAAGGAGGAGTTCTTGACTTTTGAATTTTGAAAGAAGTCCCTCAAATTACCGCGAACTAGGCCCCCTGGAACACATATCCGGGGCCAGTTTAAATTCTTATGTGGTTTATATATATATATATATATATATATATATATATATATATATATATATATATATATATATATATATATATATATATATATATATATATATATATATATATATATAAATCTGAACATCTCTAAACTAATTGGCTTAACGTAGACAAAATCTGAAAATCTGAACGAAATGTAAGATGTACAAGCTACTGACACCTGGGACGAAACAAGGAACTTTGTAAGACGACTCCCGTACAAATTATGTACGTCAGGTGCCGCCGTACAACCACAAAAGATCTTTTAAAATCGTCAGCCCTGCCACTATATTCCTATAATGAAATTTACTAATAATAATAAAATAGATATATCAAGATTATTACTGCAAACACATACTAGTCTCGCTCTTATTTGAGCTCATCAGTGCGTTATACCAGCAATAATCAAAACATATCTACATTAATTGGCTTAAGTTCCTTGTTCCATCCTAGATGTCAGTAGCTTGTACATCTCACGTTTCGGTCAGATTTGGGCAACGTTTAGTCAATTAATTTAGTTAACCAGGAAAATCGCACGACTTTTTCCGGGAAAACGTTAGGTTTCCTTTTGTAAAAAATTCATATCTCCAGAAATAACACAGCTGTGGCTGCCTTACATTGTAAAAACCAAACTGTCCACTAAAATTCAGGTCTCTGAGGTGAAAGAAAAAACATTATAGGCAGTTAATGAAGCAAAATTTTAGTGGCACTAAAACCCAGAGAAGAGGCAATTCCAAAGTATTGGATGTGGTAAACAAAATCTATTAAATGTTACACACAACGTTTATATTTTCAAGTTCAAGAAGTACCAAAAAAATTACTTTGAAAACTTAATAATTTTTCTCCTGTAAATGTCAAACCGGAGATTTGAAACGTGAAAATTGGAATAACTATTGTGTTTATGAATGGTAAGTATTGAATAAAATCTATATTAGAATGTTCTAGATTTATTCTGCTCTTCTCATTTGTTAAACTAATTTCAAAATATGCCTCTAAAGACATTTCATATTACAAATTAATAACTAAAGACCATTATGGCTATTTACCATCTAGTGTACATTCTTCTCCCAGTGCTACGGTAGTCGAATGGTTAGATGGCTGGCAAAGATGTTATTTATATTTGTAATAACTTTAAGAACAATGGTATAGTTCTATTAAACTGGAACTTTGTTAATTATCTCTATAACCCTTTATGTACATTCTTGTATATTCTTCTAGTGAGATTAATAAGTGTTGTTGAAGTTGAGTTTGAGTTTTGGCTGGAAGATAAGCAAACGGACGCGGGTTCAAATCTCACCGTCGACTAAATTTCTTTTTCAACTTTTTTTTTACTTATTTTTGTCTGATTCAATTTTAACGTTATCTGATCATATTGTTGTATTTCCAGTATATATTTTTTAGCGACTTTTTGTTGAAAAAACCACTAATGAAAGATGTGCACTTTTAAAACTTTTAACTCAGGTTTAATAGCAGCTCTTGCCTTTGGTTGGTAATTTTTTGTATGGAAAATTATTCAACTGATGGAATATTTTTTAAACGAAACTCGTCGAAAATAAGGTTTTAATGGGTTTTCGTTCAAACAAATTATTTTATTATTAATTTTAGTTATAGATTAGATATATAATTTGAATGTTAAGTATTCTTTTAGTAAAATATTGTGTAAAAAAATATTTGGCCAGTTTGGGAAGAAATGTTTTTGTGCTTCCGTAGAAATCATTTTTTGTAAGATGTTTTTCGAGAAATTTTAGTAGTTAATGATAAATGTTTAATAAGTTATTATAAAAAAATTCTGGACGCAGCAAGTGCGTTATGGTAGTGAATTTTCATAAAAATCTTTTTAATAACAAATATGTGTGTTTTTTTCAAGAAAGCAGGCATCAAATTTGGTTACCAAAATAACCTATATAGTAAAAACAATGTGCCATGTTCCATTAAAATAACTTTATTGTGTGAAAATGTACAAAAATTTCCAAAAGTTAACTTAAAATGTTCTCGAAAAAACACGTTTCTTGGTCAACCTTATAGGTTAATAGCAAATTGAGCTGTTCAAATATGAAACATTTGATCAAAATTCGCTACCATAACGCACTTGCTGCGTCCTGAATTTCTTTTCGTACAAACAAGCATTATATTTCGATCGAAAATGCAAAAATGCAATAACATAAGGCGTGTTTGATTAAAAAAAAAATAAAGGAAATTTGTATCACCAACGACTTATGGGCCACCCTGTGATTGTAGAAATATTATTTTAAGATGTAGCTCAAGACACCCTATAATTAATATATACAAATTTTCTTTATATCTTATATAATAACGGATATATTGAGCTTTATTGATTTTTTACGAAAATTCGACAAAAATTATATACCATTAAATGATAAACTCTATAGCTAAGGCTACTGCCAAGCATCAGAGAAAGGGTCTATTTGAAATGAATTTTCTGCAAACATTTTAGTAAAATGAAGGACAATGACGGTTGAAACTAAGACTTTAGGGTTTGTAAAACATCCTTCTTGAGACATTTTATTTCTTTAGCCCGTATTAGATTTAAGTTATTTGCCTAAATGTTGCCAATTTTGACATTTTAAATCGCCACTTTGACGTTTTTAGAAAAACCTCAATTTATTTTTCTTTAAATGCCTATAACTTTTTTGTCTTTTGACCTACATAGCTTTTGGTAGATAACTTACCTATAAGGACGTAAACCTGAATACCAAATTTGGTTGCCCTTACTTTGTTAATTCCGGAGATATAATTTTTTTTCAAAAGAAAACACAAAATTTTCCGGGCAAACCCGGGCAGATTTTCCTGGCTAACGAACTCATCCAAGCCATTTGCAAAAGGAATTTTTTCACAAAATTTGATCAAAATCGGCTTATTATTTTTTGAGTTATCGGTGTGACACATAAATATATATATATATATATATATATATATATATATATATATATATATATATATATATATATATATATATATATATATATATATATATATATATATATATATATATATATATATATATATAAATTGAAACTGACCCCGGATATGTTTTCTGGGGGGCCTAATTAGCGCTCATTTCAAGAAATTTTTTCAAAATTCAAAAGTCGGGATCTCCTCATTAGTGAATTTTTTTTTAAGAAAATTCACTAAAAAAGGTTTACGGATTTTCTGGAAAAAATTGTTAACAAATTTTTATGAAATTTTTGTTGTCTCGTCGAAAAAGCTTTTGTGAATAATTATATATTGGTAGGTGGATAAAGAACTTGAAATAGTTCGTTCGCCAGGAAAATCTGACCAGTTTTTCTTATGTAATTTATTTTTATTAGCGAATTTTCTTGTACAAAATGTTCTTATAATAGCGAATTTTCTTATAAATAAATTTAATAAATTTTCTTTAAAGAAACATTTGTTGAGAATTTTTATATAAAAAATTATTCAATTGATGGAAATTCGCTGAAAATAATGTTTTAATGTAATTTTGTGTATCCAAATTATTTTATTTTCAATTTTAATTACAGATTAGGTATATAATTTGAATTTGATGTATTCTTTTAGCAAAATTTGGTGTAAAAAATATTTGGACAGTTTTTGCAAAAAATTTTTGTGCTTCTGTAGAAATCATTTCTTGTAACATTTTTTTGGTAAATTTTGGTATTTATTGATAAATGTTTAATAAGTTATTATAAGAAAATGTTGCAAATTTTCATAAAATTTTTGTCAAGTTTGTCGAAAATGTTTTTAAATTAATAAATATATATAAAATAATTATATTTTGGTAGATGGGTAAACAACTTAAAGAGGTTCGTTGGCCAGAAAAATCGGACCAGTTATTTCGAAAACATTAAAGTTAATTTTCGGAAAAATTTTGTACTTTTTCAAACAATAAAGTTATTTTGATGAAATATAGTACATTGTTTCTACTGTAGCACCCCTATTTTTTCCCTTAGAATCGTTCGCGTCTTTGCCGTCCCGATAGCACCGCAGCATTTGGCTTAATGTGCATTGGTACCTCTATAGTAGTAGTAGTAATAGTAGTAGTGGTACCAAATTTGATGGCTGCTTTTATTAAAGAAAGACAGGTTGGCTATTTGAAACGTTTTTTCAATGAAAATTCACTGCAGTTTACTTCAGTTTTTTACAAAACGCATTAACTTTATCACTCGTATCCAACAGATGCGTGCTTGCTCCTTGGAGTTGAAGATTTAAGGTATTTAATATCTCGGATACGTCAACCATGTAGCTCAATCTCATCACAAATAAATCATCGTGAAACTTCTCGGCTTCCACTCTTAATTCATAAAAAATTGCATAAATGCTTCACGTGCTAACCGTCTTGCTTCTCAATGAAATAGTAAAGTTGAGTGTACCGCACCTAGGTCTTCACAAAGTGCACAAACGATTCTTGGTCTTAGGAGTTTCATTTTTATATAATTTACTACGGTTACCGCCGTCGTTGGAACAATGTTCAGACCAGGACTCATTTCTTTGGAAACAAGAGCTCCTCTGTGGATCATGCAATACGTCGTTACATTGTGGAGATTTTTGCTCCACAACTGCTTGTATACTTTGAAATCTTCCAGACATTGTACGAACACCATCAGTGCATATTCCGACGCAATTTTTCCACTCTATTTTTGCCTCGTTCAGTTAAGATAGAAAATAATGCAAGTGCTGTTGCTTTGAGTTCTATTGGTTTGCAGAATAGTAGTTTTTCTACTGCTGTCATACCATTACAAAATCGAACAAAGGAAATTAAATTAGCACCTTTACTGTTACCTGTTGCCTCGTCAAGTTAAACTAAAAAAATGTCCTTCAACTCCCCGAAAAGCTGATGCTGTACATGTTCAGCTATATCACCAATTCGACGGACAACATTATCATTGGATAGAGGTATGGACTGCAATTGTTCCACAAATTATCTCCGAACTTAGTTTTTACAATCTCAATTCCAGCTGGCCCTTGACGAATGATGTGAAACTATCTATATCTGCCTATTAGATATGAAACTTTTTAAGAGGCAAGTGAAGCTTTTTCATTTACAGATATAGTTTTTTTGAATGATTCTTACTTGTCATATGATTTTAAAATTGTAATCCGAAGAATTCTCGGGGTTTGAATACGCACTCACTATGAAGCGTTTCCAAATGACGTTTAAGTTTATTAGGTTTCGTGCTGCCTGCTGCCAAAGTTTATAAGTAAATGACACACAGGGACCTTTCTGCTGCATTTACTTCAGCGCTGGTAAACCAAAACACTTTATATATAGAATATATTCTTGATTTTTATTTCAGAACCATTCTCGTCAGTACACTTGTTGATGCTTCACTATCGTCAAGTGCTCGCTTACGGCCACTTAAAATTTCATCAATGATTCTGTTTACATTATATAAATCCACTGTTGCTCGAATATCGTGAATTGCAGTTACCACGCAAATTACAACCAACACTTTTACGGTAGAAGGATCGACTCGACTGAGACTGGCTGTAACTAAACGAGATGCAGCACGCAAATTACAACAATCACATTCACGGCAGAAGGATCGACTCGACTGAGACTGGCTGGAACCTAACGAGATGCAGCATTGATACACGCCGCGCAGACGTTCTAGAATGTTTGAAACAAATCTACATCACTTGCGAATGCGCGAGAATGTCCGCTATGGTGGGCTCGATTAGAATTGTGATTGAAAATTGCGTCGCAAACACCAAAAGGTTGAGAAACGCTGGACTATGCTATCAAGGTAACTTTAAACAAAGTTTCATCAAATTGTAACAAACAAACCAAAACGCTACCTTGACGTGTTACCACAAACCCAATTGTATGCACAATCCTAATTAGTATGCAGGCTGCTAATTATTTTTAAACATAGAACCACCATGAATCAAGCTTTGTGACATGATTCACAAAATTGAGAGAAGCGTACTTCTATTATATGTAATTACGTTTCGCAGAATAAAACATTCAGCGTCCTGAATTGTCTGCTCTAGTAAGCACGTCCAGATAGGAATGATATTACTGTCGTGCCACGGCATAGAGATGAGATGCAATGCTTCTCAACCAACTGGTGCACTACTGTAAATGTAACAGCGTCAGATGATGTTTGTTGAAAATATTACGGAGCTTGTAATAATCTATGTTTGCTGGAAATGACAATGTGAACTTTAATTGATTCGTAAAATCATCATAATTATAATTATATTTTATATTCACTTTTACCAACATTTTTGTTGATTTCGTTTTTGATATTCATTTTTTGATGCCACTAACGTTAGTTATTTAACGTAATTGACTACGTAGTTATACTAGTAATAGATAAACTGTTTGTTGTTTTGTGCACTCTAATTCTCCAGCAGGTATGCTTAGTTACTTTGAAACGACATTACTGGATTGGATAGAGGGATAGAAGTAGGGAAGGGTAGAAAGCAATTTTATGGGTTTACATACCAATTTGAAAATTTAGTGGACTTTATGGAATATATATATAGGGTGAATTAGATAGGCAAGTTGTTCAACTTGCAGTTGTATTATAAGTTTGAAATTTGGTGTGCATCCATAACCGATCATGTACGTTCTACTTAAAATATTTTCAGTCCTTCAGCTATACAGGATGTACCAAAAGTCAGTACCAAGTTTCCTATTTTAAATAGAAACCTATTTTCGATTAGGTTCGATTTGCCTGCTAGTTCTGAGTCTGGACAACCTAAGTTATATGAACTTGTCTATTACAGTTTTTGAAATATGTCAATTTTTCTTAAAAAAATTACCGCCATAGTAGTTTACGAACAAATTTGTATCTCGCAACCGGCTTAAGATCAGGAAACGAAATTTATGGAGCAGTTAGCTGGAAGCACAGCCTATTTCCTAATGTCCCATAGATGGTCCCATTTTGTATCATATCAGAGCAGGCAATTTTCAAATGTCGCATTCAAAAATTGTCAAATACTCAATTTTTTCAAATAGCACTTACTACTTTTTTGACACAATTTTATAGATACTAGAATTTTGTGGTGAGCTATTCAATAAAAATTAAGAAATTCCAAGATATTTCTTGCTTTTCCAAAAAGATAGAATGAAACAAAAAACACTTGTAATTAAGAAGATGATATTTTGTCAAAGTGTAAACGAATTGTGCTTAATCCTAAATAAAATTGAATCGAAAATAGAAAATTATTCAACCGAAGTTCTGTCAGACTTGTTTGTAATCCATTGCATGTGTCAAAAAATTATTCAGCGAACTGTCCGTGAGTTTAATTGAAATTATCCAAATTTCCCAAGTATGACTCACGTAATCTCATTGAGAAATAATTTTATAGATTTTGGGAATGTGGCTAGACCCGTTAACAACCACAAATTGACAAGAAAGATACTAAAATTACCATTCTAAAATATTTGAAGTACATCCACAAGCCTCAATACGAACGGCCTCTTTGTAATTGGGATTTTCATGATCTGCAATACAAACCATTTTACACCGTCATAAGCTACATCCTTTTTCATTCACAAAATTTTGACAGTCTCGATCCTAACGAAATCAGAAGTGCTACGCATTCTATTGCAAGTAAATTAATAGAATGTTCCAACAAAAATGGTTGAACAATATTGCACCTTTACGTCAGAGTTCTGTTAACATTGTTCCTGCACGTTAATAATTTGTTGTGTTTAACTAAATATGACTGTGTATTTTTGATTAAATGATTACAATTGTCTTTTGTTCTCATGGCATCTCCGACAATGCAAGGTATATCTCGCAAATTCTTGATTTTCATTGAATAACTCAGTAAAAGTTGAAGTTGGGTATAGGGAGTGCTCAAATAATTCACCATAATATTCAATTTTATTTCGAATCGTGTCAAAAAAATAAAAAGTGTCATTTGAAAAATTTAAGTATTTGACAATTTTTGAATACAACATTTGAAAATCACCTGCACCCATATGGTACAAAATTGGACCATCTATGTGACATCAGGAGTTAGCCTGCATGTGCGGCTAACTGCTCTATCGTTTTGATTACTGGATCTTAAACCGTTTGCGAGATAGATATGTATTCGTAAACTACTATGGCTGTAATTTTTTTTCATAAAAGTTGACATATGTCAAAAACTGTAACAGATAAGTTTATACAACTTAAGCCTTCTAAACTTATAATTTGAAGGCCAATCAAACCATGTGAAAAAAATGTAAGTTTCTATTTAAAATAGTAATGCTGGTACCGACTTTTGGCACAACCTGTATAGCCGGACGACAAAAAATATTTTTCGTAAAACGCACATGATTGATTATGCCGGAACGGCAAATTTCAAGCTTCTAGTCTAATTGCAAGTTGAAAATTTTATAATGCACGGCCTACGTAAGTCAACCAATATATATAATTTTAGTTTTACTCTCTGTATAACTCGCAGAACTTTTGCACATTCTGATTCGCAAGCAGTAGCCTTTACAAATTAAGAATGTATTATTAATACTACTAATATTGATCACATTGTTCGCATTATCACCACTAATACCACTATATTGCTGGGAGAGCAAATACCTCTCATATGCGCTACTTATCTGTTTGAATTCGGTGCCAAGCCAATTAGGTAGATAGGCCAGGTGCACCTCCGCCAAATCGCAAGTTTGTCTGCGCACGCGACGGAATGCGTGGGCGTGGGTTGGTCTTTGATCATTAACAACATATTTAGGTATTTTACTGTAACATTAACATCAACCGAGGTTGTGGCATTGTATTTGAGCAAGATGAATGTCTGCACGTTCCGCCCTTCGGGAGTGGTAAAGCCGTCTGTCCCCTGTTCATGCGATGTTGAGCACGTTAAAGATTCCTACTCTTATTATATAAAGGCAGGGGTTCGGTAAAATTTCCAGGATAGTGAGGCGAGACTGCACGCTGGCGTCGTTGTTAACCGACGCTAAATGAACAATGAACAACAGCAGCCTATCTCACACATACACCAACACACACACATGTATTTGATTATAACTTTAATCCGTTATTTACTAAGCTGTTTATATCGCTAAATATTATTGTGTTTAGGGTTTGACATCGACAAACACATAAGAAGGTAGGACATATAATAATACTTTATTTAAATTAATTTCTGTCTTGATTAAATCTGTAATCCAGTTATTTTTCGCTTTTTGGTGCCTGTTTTGAAGTCACTTTAATTTTTTTATTAAGTCTGTTTCTTTTTTAATTTTACGTGTAAATATACGTATGTAGTGAGTACGGTATTAGAGAACTGGTATAATATAATCAAA
Organism: Tillus elongatus; assembly: GCA_964006375.1. Lineage (NCBI taxonomy): Eukaryota > Metazoa > Arthropoda > Insecta > Coleoptera > Cleridae > Tillus > Tillus elongatus. The sequence goes on along the minus strand of OZ023263.1, from coordinate 92,459,598 downwards.
GTGCCGTATTAAAGTAGAACTTTAAGTTACATAGATTATAAGAGGGTTTTCCTCAATTTCACTGAGATTCCATTATCATACCCTAACTTGGTGAAAATACGCTTTTAAAGAAAGACAGATTTTTAAAAATTGGTGCACAATTGACGAAAATATCCGTGTGAGTATATATATATATATATATATATATATATATATATATATATATATATATATATATATATATATATATATATATATATATATATTTGAGTATTTGACTCAATTTCCCTGAGATGCCATCACCAGATCCTGACATGGTGACAATATGGGACCACCTCAGGAGTATGCCCTTTAAAACAAAAGAAACAAGATTGACGAAAATATAGGTGAACACACAAAACATTTTTTAAAGAATTTTCGTCGATTTACCTGAGATCCCATCATCAGATCCTGACTTGGTGAAAATGAAAACACCTGAGGAGTATACTTCTGTAAACAAAAAAAGATTTTTTTAAAGTGATCCACAATTGACAAAAAAATCGGTGAAAATACGTAAAAAAAATACATACAGACAAACATAGAATCTCCTCCTTTTTTGAAGTCGGTCAAAAAGACAACTTGTTTCAAAAATGCTCAGACAAGTCAATTAATATTTTAAGCGGCGGTCTTTAAAAAAATATTGTAGTGTCCTAAATTGGAGATATGATCTCATCGATATTGATTTTCTATTAACTATTTTTACAGTACTTGTCAAGTTATACAAAACTACCAAATTTCAAATGTTGATTCCTCGTCCTTAAAAAAATACAGTTTATTATTTTAAAAACAAAAATTAAATTATCATTCAGCTTATAAATTTTTCTTATTCTTTTATCTTACCTTATCCTTTATTATTATTATATAATCTTATAAGGTTAAATTATTTCGTTTCAAATTAAAATTTTTGATAAAGATCAATAAGAAAGTGTAGTAAAGAACTTTTATTCAATTTAAAAATATGTACCAGCAAGGAACATGTGCAGACAGAGAATCGTTCATGCCAAAAAAGTATATGTCACCTATCAATAAGGGACAAAGTCATCTTTTATCCAGACAATACCCGACGTTTCTGGTCTATGACAAAAATTGTAGGTAGAAATTTAACCAGCAGTTCCCTCCCTTCGCTGGCTCCAATGGATGGGGTATTCGCCCTATGTCCAAAACAAATGTCTGATCTGGAAAAGGCTGAAGGGAAAGAGTCCACCAACTATTCCAGCTGCAAAGTCAAAAATGGAAGAAATATTTTTAGGAATCGTACGGTTAAGCACATATTGGAGAATTTAGGCATCAAAAAGGCTACAGTACCCGATGTACTTCCAGCAATAGCTCTGAACATGTGTGCTCCGGAAAGGATTTCAATTTAATGTTGCCTCTTTTCGATACTCTATAAGGTGTGGGTACTTCTATCCTCCTGGAAACAAGCTCGATTCACCCTGTCCCTAAAAACAAGACAAATCCTATGTGGTGAACTATCATCCAATTTCCACCTTATCGGTTGTGTCTTAAGTTGTAGAAAGTTACTACTATAGAACTTACAAAATTTTTAAAAGATCAGACATTCCAAGTGATTGCAACACAAATTTCGTCAAAACCGATCTACTGGTGATATTCTGACACAAATCACTCATTTTTGGAGCTCTGTTATGGAAAAATTTGCAAAGGGTCATACATGCATCATATCGATTGCCTTTGAAACTATGGTTATCTAGTTTTCTGGAGGAGCGATCATTGCATGCTGTTGTCGATGAAGTTTTATCAGGTGAATTAAAAACTATTTCCGATATTTGACAGGGTTCCGTTTTGGCTCCCATACGTTTTATTCTTCTGTCAACAATCAACCAAGTCTGAGTGACGGATAGTTCAGTAATAAACTAAACTATAGAATTTAGCGCATTTTCAGATCAGAGTGAATCTGACTATTCCTGACAAACCATGGCGCTTCAGGTAACCATTCTTAGAATTTAATGCTGGGTAATTTAAAGGATATTAATGTGTATCCTGGCCGCAGTGGCCAATGCGGGAAATGTATAGGTCAAGACTGGCCAGATTTATATATGAGCAGTTTATTGTTCATGTACAATTGGATTTTCTATAAAGAACTGGAAAGAACCTCCAGATGAAACTCCAGACCTGCTTCCCAGGTGTTTAACTTGAAACTTCTCTTTCAGGTACGACCTGATGATGAGTATTGGAGAGAGCGGGTAATTTAATAACAAAAGTTTGTCAAGGAGGCGTCCATGCCAAGCCCTTTCGAAAGCTCGAGAAATGTCGAGAAATATTGCACCAGTTGACTTATTCTTGTTACATCTTTTGGTGATCGTCTCTACCACTCAGATGACTTGATCTATGGTGTCTGAAACTGAGTTACTTGTTCGCAAGGATGTGGAGGTGTATGAGGCCAGCCGTCGCTGAATTATTCTCTCGACGATTATGTCGATAAGGGGGATTAGGCTAATTAGCATACAGTGTGTAAAAGCCAAAGGGAATAAATTTATTATTTCGGTTACTGTACATTCTTATAAAAAATACCGAAACACGTCAAATTTAAATTATAAATTGACATTTTTCAACGTGAAAATGCGATCCCTACCTTCAACCCCCTTTGAATGACAGGTACAACCCATAATTTCTTAAAGGGGAAGTATAGGCTTGTGATATGTCTTTTCAAATGTATGTTCATTCTCTATTCACAAATATTATCGTTTTCAAGTTCATTGCAACAGTTAAGATAGAATAAAATAAAATCATGTGGTTACCGAAATTCGCTACAATACAATGAAAAACTTAAATGTAATGCAAATTGTAATAAAATTTAAAACATTAAAAATAACTATGAACGTCAATGAAGTATATGTTCAAAATGCTTACCGCGAACTTCTTGGCAACACCCTAATCTTAAATAAAACTCTCATCTAACATTATTTAACATATCAGGCGTGATCGACCTAATCGCAAGCGTTATTCGTTCTTTTAAGTCATTTAAATTAAAAGGTTTAGTTTCGTACACAATGCTCTTCACATATTCCCATAAAAAGATATCTAATAAGTTAAGGTGATCGCGCTGGCCATTCTATCGATCCTCGCCTCCCTATCCACCGATTGGGAAATATTGCATTGAGGTACTGCCGGACATTGAGTTGGTAATGTGGTGGTGCTCCATCCTGCTGAAACCATATCGTATTCACTGGAACTTGAGGGTTTCCTGGATCAGGATCTAAATTTGCCAAAGTTAGAATGCCATCATTATCAAGTAGTGCCAAATAATTATCACCATCCAAATTACCCTCAATGAAAAAGGGACCAGTGATAAGGTTTCCAACAATCCCCGCCGAAACATTAACATTCTGAGGGTATTTCGTATGTCCTTCTCTCATCCAGTCAGGATTTGTCGTTGCCCAGTAGCGACAATTTTGCCAATTAGCATGACCGTTACGTGAAAAAGTGCACTCATCAGAAAACATAACGTCTTCTAATTGGATAATATTGTTATCCAACATGTCCATCATTCGCTCACAAAAATAAGTTATCCTATCAAAATCGTCTTCCATTAGCTCCCGAGCAGGCATCATTTTATAGGGATGCATTTTATTTTCTTATATGATAACTATCGATGCATGGCTAAGATTAAATATAGTGGATGCCTGTCTAGCCGATGTATGTGGGTTTTCCACAAATTTAAGCATCACATCTAATTTGATATCATCACTCAGTGCATTGGCTGCTTTTTTTATCTGCCTTACATGACCAAACTCGCGAAACTGCTTCTCTATTTTACTAATTGTTCCTTGGGATATAGGCGGTAAATCAAGAAATTTCTCGTGAAATAGGCGAATATGTTGTGTTCGGGTTTTTATCTCCGTAACCAATCATTTGTATAACTGTTATTTTATGCATTTTCGTTAACCTAACCATTTTTCAGAATTTAAGTTAACGAAATTTAAACTAAAATTATAATACTCACAATTTAAATGACAACTTATAATTAAAAAACAACTTGCTTAGGCGTTTTAATCAAACTAACATTGCCTCGAAAACTCTTTAATGTATTTTTAATGGTAACAATGTAAAAAGCACATTATTATGTTTTTTTCTTACTTTCTTGTCTTCAAGACCTAAACGGGAAATAATTTTGAGTATACTAATTACAATATTGTAATAAGCTTTGAGTATTTTATAGCGAATTTCGGTAACCACATGATTTTATTTTATTCTATCTTAATTGTTACAATAAACTTTAAAACGATCACATTTTTAAATAGAGAATGAACAGACCCTTCAAACGACATATCACAAGCCAATACTTCCCCTTCAAAACATTGGGGGTTGTACCTGTCATTCGAAGGGAGATAAAGGTAGGGATCGCATTTTTACGTTGAAAAATGTCAATTTATAATTTAAATTTGACGTGTTTCGGGATTTTTTATAAGAATGTACAGTAAACGAAATAACGAATTTATTCCATTTGGCTTTTACACACTGTGTAGTTTGTGAGGAACAGTGCATATTTGCCGGGCTTTCAAATACTAATAATATAGCCAAGTTTCCACTGTGATGGAAAACGTTGAAATCTTAACATGGCATTCATAATTGTGACTATATTAATACTACTACTTTGCGCGGTGGGTTTTTAGAGCTATGTTGTAGGTTCCATCGTATATCAGATTTTTCCTATTATTTAGAGACTGACTATTTGAGAAACATTTCTGTAAGTGTTGGGGTCGATGTAAGTGTCGAGGGTGGCCCGAAAATGCGACAAATTAACGTTTTTGCAATTCAGGCTGAATTGTAACTAAATGATTCTGTTTTCACCACGAAGCGGTGAAATCGGAAGTTTTTTTTTTTGGAACGAAGGGGCTTTGTCATTTGCCAGATGAAATTGACTTGGGCAGACAGAGGTTGCAGACATTCCTCTCAACGGTTGTTGCAAAGTTATTTTAGGGAAAATCGTACTTGTTTGATAAGTCTACTAGCATTTTGTTTCTAGTTCAGGTTTCCGGTGTGGTGAGCTACTGTACGCACGCAGTTCCATTCTATTATACTTTTTCTGGTACTGAGCAGACAAGGGAGTAGATTGTTTAGGGCGGAGTACATCCTTGATAAATGTTCGATCAATAAATTATTGGGTTTTTAGAACATTAAACTTTAGTAAAAGTTGTGTGGAGTTTTTTACTTTCAGACCGTTTCATTGTGGAGCCTATTTGTGTTGTGAAACATCTCGGGCATCAGTTTCAAAGGGCTTACCCCCTATAATGGATACTTGCGACGTCATCACCACACTCTGACACAGAGTACCAGAATAAGATTGTGAAAAAGCGTTCGGTATCATTTGTACGATAAAGCCTAATTTCTTGATCTTTAAACGAGTAAGTTTTAAAAGCTCCCTCGGTGTATTCCAACCACTTCTGACCTTCAAGGAAATGTAGCAGATTTTCCACAGATTCCTTTCGAAGTCTATAGTATTCAATTATGTACCTGAGGATACTTATAATAGATATATATATATATATATATATATATATATATATATATATATATATATATATATATATATATATATATATATATATATATATATATATATATGAAATGAAGCTACTTTTTATTTAAAAAAATAAACTTGTAGTATAAAAAATTATATAGGTAGTTTTTAAATTAATTTGATGATAAATTGAAGTGAGTTGTTTTAGAAGATTTGTTGAATGCTGTAGCAGCTGCACATCATCTCTAAGGCCTCATCATGTTCAACTCTAGACCTAAGCGAGATCCAACGATCGCTTGTTGGTTTTGTATTGTTTATGTTGGGGTTTCTCCTAAGTCGTTTTCGTGGTCCCTACTCTGCTGGGGGTAGTCAATCAAATCGGGTACCTAATTGATGGTATTAGGTGAAAATTAGGTATCTATTGGGGTAGGTAAAAGGATAGTAATAGAGCTTTCTCATAAATTGTTTGGTCACATTGCAGGTTTATAGTAAAGATATAATTATTTACCAGTAAACAGAAGTCGACGACCATTGTATCTCCTGTTTAAAAATTTAGGACGTTATTTAATCCCGATTTGGGGTACGGGCTCTAGGGTTATACGTATTGTTAACTAAACACATTTTAATAACACCTTAAAATCGTGGTCTCCTCATAAATGATTATTTTCTACAAAAATTTGCTAATGTATGTACAACGACTTATCTATAAAATTGACATAACTGTAGTGCCTAGTCCTGTAATATCATTTGTAATTACTAACTATTACTAATTATTACTGTTACTATAATTGTGATTACTCATTAATTATACACTAATCCATTGTATCAGTACTGAACACGGCGTGAAACAAACAGCTACTTACAATTCACAATATTATTCTAGTGGTCTTGCAAGCTAAACTTATTATCAAACAAAAGCAACAAGCAGTCGGTGCAAAGTAACAGCTATGCTGATATGTTAAACAAGAGTATTTGCCGGTATTCCCGCTTCTGACTGGGACCACGGAATAACTTGATATGTTAAGCAAGCCACAGTACAAAGCAAGCACACACAATACTCTATGGAATATATTGTTGTCCAGTTGGTATTATCCGGACTGGTGAATGCCCTTTAGCCATAAACGAGCTTCATTGTGTCCTAATTAGAAGATATACAATTACCTACAAACAATCGATCTGGTCCATATACACAGTGGTAACTTGCGACTAACAAAATCACATCCACAATTGCATAGCTCTGCTTCTCACTACCAAATACAAAGTATACCTCCAAAGTTAATTGTGTATTGTTGGCTGGAATGCGACCCGAATAACATATAACTCGCTGTAGTGCGTTATAGCGCCTCTGTAATTTCCTCTAGGTATTTCGGAATTCACGGACGGACGCTTAATATAATATGTTCTTTTGTGTCTGTGTTGCGATTTCTCGAGCCATTAAGTCGCCACCCCGACGGCGGCAGCAATGCCGGCAGTCCAGCGGCTCCCACTCGACCTGTTAATAATAAGGCTCAGAATCAGAAATCAATAAATCCTAGTAGGCCTGTTTGAAGTGAAGGAGCACTTTATTTTAATGAGATCCTAATAATGGGAATTCGCATGAATGGTTGTACGTGGAATGTTGGGAGAGCATTCATATTTGGAACGATTTCTGATCAAATGAGCAGCATTAATACGCAAATATTTAGAAGAGATTTCAAATCATGCATTGGAAAACGGCTATGTGATTGATATGCCTGAAATTTCGGTCAAGGTATTCAGCTGCAAAGTTAATAACGATGCAAATCAATGTGGCAATACACCCCATGAATACCAATTACCCCTATGGTTTCTTTGTTTAGTTGGCCAGCCTTTTTTTGGGGCCAGTTCAGTTACAAGCAAACGTAGAGAAGTCAAAACATTCACCACCTATAATTTTGTAAACTACTGCTTGTTTCAAATAATGGTTATTTTATATAATCTAAATTATCTTATATATTATACTGACTTTCAAATAAATCTGTAGTAAGGTTTAATACAATTTATACATAATATGTGTTTAATCAAACTCAAAAACTGACTATATCTTCAAACTAATATTAAAAAAAGTCTGGATGCAGCAAGTGTGTTATGAAAGTGAATTTTCATTAAAATGTTTTTAATAGCAAATATGTCTCTCTAATCCAAGCAGCCATTAATCTGGTTACCGGTATAGCCTATATAGTAGAAAAAATGTACCATATTTTATCAAAAACTGATTGTTTGAAAATGTATAAAAAAATCGAAAATAAACGTAAGATATTTCCAAGAAAACCGGTTTCCCAGCCAAGAAACCTTAGGTTAATAGCAGATTGAGTTTGAAATTCGAAGCATTTAGCGAAAATTCACTACCAAAGCATGAGTCATATTTCGATAAAAAATGCAAAATTACAATAAGGGTGTGCGCAATAAAACTGTAGGGATCACCAACGACTGATGGGCCAGCCTGCGATTGTCAAAATAATTTTATAAGATGCAGCTCAATATACCCTATAATTAACGTATACAATTTTTTCTCGTATCTTGTATAATAACAATTATATTGAGCTTTAGAGTAGAAATGCTTCACCTTGTGTATACGTAAATAGATAAAAACTGGATGTACACCCGAATATGGATTCCAGGGGACTTAGTTTGCGGTCATTTGAAGAAATAATTTTAAAATTCAAAAGTCGCGGTCTCCTTATTAACGAATTTTTTTCTACGAAAATTAGCTAAACACCATAGACCGCTAAACCATAAACGTAACTAAAACTACCGCCAAAGCATCAGAGAACGGGTGTATTTGAAATGAATTTTCTGCAAGTATTTTAGTAAAATGAAAGACAGTGACGGTTGAAACTTAAACTTAAGGGTTTGCGGAACACTCCTCTTGTGAAATTTTCGTTACATAATCCGTATTTGTGTCAGGTTCTTTGCCTAAAAAACCCAACTTTTTTGTTTTAAATGCCCATATTTTTTTGTCTTTAAACTTACAGACCTAAATTGGTACATGGTTCATCGTTTATAATACAAACACGCGTACCAAATTTGGTTGCCCTTGCTTTGTTATTTCCGGGTATATATATATATATATATATATATATATATATATATATATATATATATATATATATATATATATATATATATATATATACATATATATATATATATATATATATATATATATATATATATATATATATATATATATATTGTTGAACGAAAACAGAAAATTTCCCGGGAAAACCTGCGCCGATTTAACTGGCTAAGGAACTTGTACAAGCCACTTGCAAAAGAAAGGTATTCAAAAGAAAATTGTACCAAAGTCTGCTTATTATTTTTTGAGTTATCGGTGTGATACATGTTTATATATATATATATATATATATATATATATATATATATATATATATATATATATATATATATATATATATATATATATATATATATATATATATATATATATATATACTGGAACTGACCGTGAATATGGGTTCTAGGTGGCCCAGTTCACGCTCATTTGCAGAAATTTTTACAAAACTCAAAAGTCGCGGTATTCCCATTAACGAATTTTTTTGAGAATGTCCTCATTGGTAAATTCACTAATAACAAAGTTATTTAATAGTGAGTAGGTCCACCGCGGTTTCTTGCGCCCTCGATAACACTTCGAGGCATGCTTGAGGTTAAATGATTTATGATATCTTGAATACCATCACTTCTTGAAATCGGTGACGAAGATCAACTAGGGGTTATTTGGTAGTTGGGGTAAACTACACGGTCGATTGCCAATCATGTGCCGCACATACTTGAGTCGTAGCAAGTCCGGTGACAGAGAAGGCCATGAAAGCAGGGTCACGTTGTTTTTTTGTAAGAATCTCGCAGTACTCCTTGTTGTATAAGGCTGTGTGTTGTCTTGCTGTAAACAGAATTGAATTAACCCTCGTAGGGGTGGTAGTGTAACAGGCTGTAGTACGATCCATATGTAATAACTCGCGTTCAAATTTCTGTCAAAAAAAAAAAACTATAGGTGTCTTGCTGTAAAAAGGATTGAATTAACCCTCGTAGGAGTGGCAGTGCAACAGGCTGCAGTACGATCCATATGTAATAATTCGCGTTCAAATTTCTATCAAAAAAAACTGTGCTACCAAATGTTATCATACCACATAACATCACCTCACGTCTATGTCGTCCCAAAGAAAATTCTAAATTTCTGCGTTCTCCACGTAATCGTCTCAATCTTCTACGATCACCTGGACTTGAATACAGAATCTGGACTGGCCAGAGACAACACGATTACATTCACCATCTCAATTTGGCCAGTCGTTATATCACACAAATCGAGGAGAACGTTGTCGAGATGGCAGTGGGAGACATAAAAATTGTTTATACCAACGAATCCTAAATGCGCGTATTTTGCGATGTATCGTTGCCATAGAAACTGTTTGTTGTAAAACTCCCAACCAAGCATTTCCAAACGACCGGGTTGTGAAAACTCTTGTAAAGGCTCAATCCTCAAATGACGATCTTCCTGTGCTGAAGTTGATCGAGGTCGCCTGGATCCATGACGACGGTTCTTCTGCTGAATACTACCTGGACAGACACTGTTCACACACTGCCTCCTATGCGGTCAAAAATTTATCTGATTGAAAAACCAGTTTCCCGCATATGACAATAAGCCTTCTTTCGAATTGATTTAAATGATTGTAACTGTTCCGTAAACTACGCCTAGGCGTCATGACTTAATAAGATAGTAAACTGAGCACCAATCGCCAGGAAATGTTGCTTCCAACTAAAGTAAAGGCAAATTTAAAGAGATTTTTTAATAAAACAAAATTAAAAAAGTGTACACCTTTTAAAATTTGTTTTCCATATTGTCATCATTTTTTATCAGGACAAAACAGAGTAGTATAAAAAATTTCATTTCAATTGGGCGACTCTTACTAGGTGTTCGGATTTTTGTGGATAGTCAACTCGAAAATAAAATTCAGGACGCAGCAAGTGCGTTTTGGTAGCGAATTTTTATTAAATCATTCAAATTTGAATAATTCAATTTGCTATAAATATAGAAAGTTTATTTTTTGTGCATCGTAAGGTCCTTGCCGGGGAATCATACGTACCAAATTTCATCAAAATAACTTTGTTATTTTTTAAATATATTTTTTTTCAGAAAAACCAATTTTTTTTAGAAAAACTGGTTCGGTCGGGCAGGTTAACGAACTCGTCCCCAATCTTACGAAAAGGAAGTTATGTGCCAAGTTTCCTTTAAATCAGTTTAGTATGTTTTGAGTTATCGCTAGGACACATACATATAAATATAAATAAAAGCTACTTGCAAAAGGAGCGTTCAGCGTTCTCACAAATTTAATCACTATCGGCTTATTTTTTTGCGTTATCGGTTTGACACATAAATATATATTAATATAAATATAAATATATATATATATATATATATATATATATATATATATATATATATATATATATATATATATATATATATATAGAAGGCCTAGTTTGCGCTCATTTGAGATAATTTTTTTATATTCGCTATCAAAGCATGCATCATATTTCAATAAAAAATGCTAAATTGCAATAATATAAGGGTGTGCGAAATAAAACTGTAGGGATCACCAACGACTGATGGGCCAGCCTGCGATTGTCAAAATAATTTAACAAGATGCAGCTCAAGACACGCTGTAATTTGCGTATACAATTTTTTCTCGTATATTGTATAATAACGGATATATTGAGCTTTACCGTATAAATACGTCACGCTGTAAACAGATAAAACTGAAACTAGCATCTAAAGGGTGGTCATTTGAAAATACCTTTCAAAGTTAAAAGCTTGCGGTTTCCTCTTGGACGATTTTTTTCTAACAAAATTCGCTAAAACTAAACCGTAAACTTTAATGTACTATATAAGTGAAACTACTGCCAAAGCATCAGAGAAAGGATCGATTTGAAATGAATTTTCTGCAAACAGTTGAGCAAAAGGAAGCTGAAAATTAAGGTTGTAAAACACAATTCTTGCCACATTTTCTCTACATAACCCTTATGGTTTCAGGTTATTTTCCTAAAACTTGCCAATTTTGAGGGTTCAAATCTCGACTGTGACGTTTTAAGAAGAAAGACTATAAAATTGTCAAAGTAATTTTTCTGATACTTCTTAATATTTTAGTGCCAAAAAACCTAATCTTTTTTGTTGTAATATACAATAGATTTTGTTTCTGATGTTGCGTGTCTCTGGTCATCAGTGGCACCCTATGTTTGTTTCATTAAGGTCTTATAACTTTATATATATATATATATATATATATATATATATATATATATATATATATATATATATATATATATATACATACAAAATTGAAACTGGCTGGTATGTGTTCTAGGAGGTATAGTTCGAGCTCGTTTAATTAATTTTTTTAAATTAAAAAGTCGCAAACTTCTAATTAGTGAATGTCTTCTACGAAAATTCGCTAAAATTTACATCAACAGAGGTTGTGGCGGTGTATCTGAGCAAGCTGAATATCTGTATGTTTTGCCCTTCGAAGGGGGCGTATGTTCGTCGGTCACATATCCATACCATGTTGTGCATGTTAAAGATCCCTACCCTCCTTACTGAAAGGCAGGATATTTTGGCAAAATTTTTTAGGATAGTAAGGTGAAACTGCTTTTTGGTGTCGGTGATTGGCCATAGTCGCGGAAATAGACCAATGTTAACGAAATATCGGAAAACAGCGTACATATCAATGGAATTATGCACTGGAATAATTAACGTTGTGTGCTCTTTATCCGTTATTGTGTGTATGTATTAGTTGATAAGTTTGATTTTTTGATTTGATTGGATTTTTGTGGTTTTTTAATTAACATTTTTTTTATAGAGTTCTTTTTAATCAATTGTATAAATTAAAAATTTTGTCTAATAATATACGGTTTTTATGTTCTAACTAAAGCATTTTATTTGAAGATTAGGCAAATGATTTATAATCGTGTTTTTTTATAGTTTTGTATTAATCTTGTAGGTATGTGCTTTATTATTATACACGTGGTTGACTTTTTGTGCTGTAAGATTGTGGAATATATCATAAGGCCGCAGATGACACCTGGTGAGTGTGTCTACCCAAATGTATCGTACCGTTTCTGGCTCACACACAAGTTTTAATTAACTTCAGTGAGATCAGTCCTATGTTTGTTGTGTATGAATATTGCCGTTGTTTCTATGTTTTGAACACTGTGCATTCTTACTTTGTGCAATAAACATCTTATTATTAGTATAGTATTATTATTTGCGTACTTCAATTAAGAAATGGTACAAAAATTTTATCAATGTTTCTTAATAATTTGTTGAAAATAAACCATTTTATGTGACTCCTGATTTAACTGTTATAAATTTGAAACAATATTACATACTGCTCATTTCAGGACAATACTTGTTTGAGTATCTTAACAATGGAAGACTTGTGATAGAAAATTAGGTATATATTTTATTGTCGTAGAGTCCATCGTTATTGAGCTGGTTCTAATAATGTACGAATATAGAAGTGACAAAACTCAATAAGCATAGAAAGCAGTTGTTGTGCTTGAAACTAAACATTAAGTAGATTACCATTCGGTTACTTGTGAAATGATTTCTTAAACTACCTCGAAGACAGTCAAGCTAATCCAGAGGTTAAAATTGATGGTAAAGTAACAGGATAAAGTTAGAAGGAAGCTTAGTGTATTGACTTCTATCGGCTACTAACAGTAGTTGACTCTTTTGCGGCGTCCCAGATTTCAGAGTGTGCGATGGCAAATATTGATAAACGCCCGTTTGTCACTTAGCGAAGGAAGTCCCAGCGCGTATACTGGTAATCCTAGCTCAGTCAGCTCAACTTGTCGGTCAGTAGGATTTGTGTTTTGACATTGTGTATGGTCGGCTGAGTTGGTAATTGCTTTTTATACTTGAAAATGCCCGGCTAATCGGGATAAGTTTCCCCGCTCGGTATTGCAAACATAGAAGCTTATGCTTTCTGAATACAAATTTATATTGACGGCCACTAGAATTATTATTCCGTTTCAATGCGTGAATGGGTTAACCAAACGCCGCCGTGTTGTGAATATTCTGATATTATCTAAATCCTTAGTATATATATTGTTGCTGCCTACCAATGGAGTTTGGGTTAATTTGTATGAAATACTGTTTCCAAAGCTATATAATATACAACCATATTTCTGCATAAAACCTGGCGCAAGATGTTTGGAGTTTAAAATAGAAAGTCATTTTTATTTGCAGTGGTAACGCTGTTTAACTACATGCAGTGGCCTAATGCTATTAAGGTCTACTCAACATTTACTTAGCACAAAAGTTTTCCTTTTTCTACTGGTCATTGAACAATATGACTCAGTCTCAAAGCTACCGTCTATTTGGGAATGTACCGGTTGGCCAATTAAGCAAGGTAAGCGACTGCATCTCGGAAAAAAATATATTCAGTAAATGTGGCCAAGAGAAATCGTTGGAATTTATTTTCAAGTTCATCAGATGCCCGCTAGTGCGGCGTAACACCAAAAGGAAATGGAAAAAATGGGGTATCTCAGTAACATGTCCAGATAAACTTTGTTTAAAATACCTGCAGATAAAAGTCGTGTGTATCACGAACAATTTATTTTGACTATTTTTCTCTAACTCTTCAGATAAAGTGGTGGGGGTAAGGCAAACATTGATTAGGAAAAATGCAATATCTCGGGATAGCCTCATTGGAAAATATTGAACTTAGTGTCATTTAAAAGAGAATTTCTTGCCCTATCAACTCCATTGCAAGCTATGTCTTTGTTATTGTTACTGTAATCACTAGGTGGCGCTTTTTTAAATTTAACACATTTTAAGTTTTTTCTCAAGAAACCATAAATACAATGATATAAATATTATTATAGAAATAGAAAGAGGACTAAATGCCAAATCAAATGGTGGAAATCCCAAGTCTCTATCTTTTGTTTAACCGGAGATATTAGTGAAAAACTGGTACTGAAATCTAAAACAAAATATTTAATTCCCTCTGTATGTAATTCTAAAAGATAAGCACTCTAGTATCTCCTTAAGTGCTCAAAGTGCCTGCCGTCACGTTCTACACACTGCTCGAGCCTATTTAGAGTAGAAAAAACGGCAGCTTCCACTTCCGCTGTTGACAGACTACGAATGGAATTTCGGATTCTATTCTTCATATCTTGCTTGCTCGCAGGCTTTGTTTGAAAGACAAGGTCCTTTATTCGTCCCGACAAATAAAAGTCTAAGCATGTTAAGTCAGCTGACCTCGCTGGCCATGGAAATATGCTTCCTCTTCCTATCCATCGGCCTGGATACGACTCGTCGAGATGTTGCACATTAATTGAAAAATGTGCTAGACAACCAAGTAACATAAAGCTGTTCATTATACCACAAGGGGTGTTCACTCAAGCTAGACAGTTACCTCATCATCAATTCATAAAGATTAACTGTTAGTACGTTGAAAGTTGAGCAGTTGTGGTAATTTCAATGTTGTCAATAGACTTTGAGTAAAATAGTACTCATATACCAAAAGTCAACTAAATTAGAGAAAACGTACTTGTTATTGATATACGAGGATTGTGGTGGTTGATGATGTAACTGTCTAGCTTGGATGAACAGCCCATAGTGCGATAATGAGATTCACTATAGCACTCCTGCTACTACAACGAGAAACAAAACACCTTTCTTCGGCTAACTAATTCAATAATAAATGACAAACAAACGCTACATTCACACCATGAAATTAAGTAAAAAATTCATTGATTGTTGTTGCCCTTACTTGGTGAAACTTGTCCATACTGCATACAGACTTGGAGAATACTTCTCTAGCTTCACTGTTGGTTTTTAGTGGTGAAGGACGTAGCCAGCGCGTGAGCTAACTGGAGCAAGTGGCCCTTCGAATTCTGGAAGTTCTAGGATGTTCTTCAATGCTTCTGTGACTATAGTTTCGCTGCTTGACAGCATTTTCAGACAGATTAAAATTGAATTAGTACGAAATCATGACAACTACAAATAAATGTCTGTTGCTAGGTTATTATATGATGTTTTGATCAAAAAATTTTATCAAATTGAAAATAGAATGAAACACAGATGACAGATGAGGTTTTTAAAATGTCTATGTGATGTATGTCAATATTTAACATAAAAACTAGAACTAGCCTATAATAACTATGATAACAGTTACAACAATAAAATAACTAAACAATAACAGTATAAAAGTAGTCTCTATACAACGAAAATATCGACATACATCAACTCATTATTTTATTACAACTTTTTTGAAATAATAGTTAAATTTATTTTCTTTGACATATTTAATTAGAAAGAAGAATATCCAAGAAAGGGGAATTCATTAAATCAGTTTGCTCGTTTAAAACAAGGTAGTTATTGTTGTGTGTGTGCCTTTTGACTTCTAAAGCTTCAAAAAAGTCTAGTTTACGTTTGTCATCATAAAAATGTAGTGGTTGTATGCGGTTATTTATTGTAGGTCTATGTTCGGTATCAATAATATGTTTTGCAAATGTAGATTTGTCAGCGTGGTTATTTCTAAATGCAGAAATATGTTCTTTGTATCGGGTGTTAAAATTTCTAGAAGTTTGACCTATGTAGATTGCGTTACAATGTGTACAAGCTAATTTATAAACTCCAGCTTTTGTCAGGAAACAAGATTTTTCTTTCGCGTTAAATAACAAGTCACGCGTCGTGTTGTAAGATTTAAAAGCAACCTTTGTATTTGTACAAGTGTTTAAAATTTTTGAAATGTTTTCTGAAATGGTTCCAAAATAAGTTATCGAAACGTATTTGTTGTCTTCTTTGTCTCTAATATTTGGATAAATTAAATTAATCGCTAATTTGTATTCTTTTCTCTCTATCATTTTATCTATTATTTTAACAGAGTAGCCATTATTAAATGCTGTTTGCTTAATTATTGAAATTTCTTTTTCAAAATTGTTTTGTGACATAGGTATTGAAAATGCACGATGTATCATAGAATGATAGGCTGACAGCTTTTGTGAAAAAGGGTGACAGGAATCGTATGGTATGGTTGTGTCAGTGTAAGTTGGTTTCCTATATATTGAAAAGTCAAATGAATTATTTTCTAATTTTCTAATTGTTAAGTCTAAAAAGTTTATACAACTGTTAGCTTCTTCTTCTAAAGTAAACTTAATATTTGTGTGAAAGCTATTAATAAAATTTAAAAATTCATTTAATTCTGTATGACTACCTTGAAAACATGCTAAAATATCATCTACGTATCTGTACCAAAAGACAATATTATGTGAAAGTTCTGATGTTAAAATTTGGTTTTCTAAGTTTTCCATAAATATGTTGGCTAATAAAGGTGACAACGGACTACCCATAGGCAGACCTTCATTTTGCATATAAATAAATGAAGGTCTGCCTATGGGTAGTCCGTTGTCACCTTTATTAGCCAACATATTTATGGAAAACTTAGAAAACCAAATTTTAACATCAGAACTTTCACATAATATTGTCTTTTGGTACAGATACGTAGATGATATTTTAGCATGTTTTCAAGGTAGTCATACAGAATTAAATGAATTTTTAAATTTTATTAATAGCTTTCACACAAATATTAAGTTTACTTTAGAAGAAGAAGCTAACAGTTGTATAAACTTTTTAGACTTAACAATTAGAAAATTAGAAAATAATTCATTTGACTTTTCAATATATAGGAAACCAACTTACACTGACACAACCATACCATACGATTCCTGTCACCCTTTTTCACAAAAGCTGTCAGCCTATCATTCTATGATACATCGTGCATTTTTAATACCTATGTCACAAAACAATTTTGAAAAAGAAATTTCAATAATTAAGCAAACAGCATTTAATAATGGCTACTCTGTTAAAATAATAGATAAAATGATAGAGAGAAAAGAATACAAATTAGCGATTAATTTAATTTATCCAAATATTAGAGACAAAGAAGACAACAAATACGTTTCGATAACTTATTTTGGAACCATTTCAGAAAACATTTCAAAAATTTTAAACACTTGTACAAATACAAAGGTTGCTTTTAAATCTTACAACACGACGCGTGACTTGTTATTTAACGCGAAAGAAAAATCTTGTTTCCTGACAAAAGCTGGAGTTTATAAATTAGCTTGTACACATTGTAACGCAATCTACATAGGTCAAACTTCTAGAAATTTTAACACCCGATACAAAGAACATATTTCTGCATTTAGAAATAACCACGCTGACAAATCTACATTTGCAAAACATATTATTGATACCGAACATAGACCTACAATAAATAACCGCATACAACCACTACATTTTTATGATGACAAACGTAAACTAGACTTTTTTGAAGCTTTAGAAGTCAAAAGGCACACACACAACAATAACTACCTTGTTTTAAACAAGCAAACTGATTTAATGAATTCCCCTTTCTTGGATATTCTTCTTTCTAATTAAATATGTCAAAGAAAATAAATTTAACTATTATTTCAAAAAAGTTGTAATAAAATAATGAGTTGATGTATGTCGATATTTTCGTTGTATAGAGACTACTTTTATACTGTTATTGTTTAGTTATTTTATTGTTGTAACTGTTATCATAGTTATTATAGGCTAGTTCTAGTTTTTATGTTAAATATTGACATACATCACATAGACATTTTAAAAACCTCATCTGTCATCTGTGTTTCATTCTATTTTCAATTTGATAAAATTTTTTGATCAAAACATCATATAATAACCTAGCAACAGACATTTATTTGTAGTTGTCATGATTTCGTACTAATTCAATTTTAATCTGTCTGAAAATGCTGTCAAGCAGCGAAACTATAGTCACAGAAGCATTGAAGAACATCCTAGAACTTCCAGAATTCGAAGGGCCACTTGCTCCAGTTAGCTCACGCGCTGGCTACGTCCTTCACCACTAAAAACCAACAGTGAAGCTAGAGAAGTATTCTCCAAGTCTGTATGCAGTAAGTAAAAAATGTCAGTATCATCGTATTGCAAATAACATTCAAATCTTTTAAAGGTCTTAAGTTTTAATGAATGTGAGCAAATAAAGTTTTGTATCCTACTCTGATCATCAACGATCATTATGGTAACATGTCGTGTTATCATATCATAATTTTTACGACTGTCTCATCATTTTCACAACCATAGTTGTGATCCCTGTGATTATTTTGGCAGAGTGTTATTAAATGCTACTTGCTTAATTATTTAAATTTCTTTTTCAAAATTGTTTTGGGACATAGGTATTGAAAATGCACGATGTACCATAGGATGATAGGCTGAAAGCTTTTGTGAAAAAAGTCACGTGAATCGTATGGTATGGTTGTGTCAGTGTAAGTTGGTTTTCTATATATTGAAAACTCAAATGAATAATTTTCCAACTTTCTAGTTTAAGTCTAAAAAATTTAAAAAACTATTAGCTCCTTCCTCTAAAGTAAACCCATTATTTATGTTAAGGTTATTAATAAAATCTAAAAGTTTATTTGATTCTGTATGACTACCTTGAAAACAAGTTAAATAATCATCTACGTATCTATACCAAAGGGAAATATTATGCGAAAGTTTTGACGTTAAAATCTGTTTTTTTAAGTTTTATATAAATACGTTGGCTATTAAAGGAGACAGCGAACTACCGATAGGTAGGCCTTCAATTTGCGTATAATAGTAATAATAATAATAATTGTTTATTGGTGTCTTTGCACAGTAGTGCATTACACAGGTCATGTACTTATGCGTACAAACGAAATCACAAAAGTGATAACATCTTATTCACAAATATACATACAAATCAGCAGCATATGTCAAAACACACAATTAAAACCTGCATGAATATACAGAAACATAAAAATGTGGATTAACATCCAAACAAAATACAAAACAAAAAAAAAACAGCATAAAACAGAACAAGTCAACAAAAGTCCCGCGATACAACAATATCCATGCATGGCGTGGGAGCGTTTATTTTATACGATAAGCAAAATATTCATCAAATGAATAAAAAGCATTGCTGATCAAAATGTTCTTAATGGCAGACTTGAATTTGTTCTAATGTAAATTTCTTATATCATGAGGGAGTTTGTTATAAAATTTCATTCCATGGTGATTGGTTTCGTTCCTTGTTCTTTTTAAGCGCGTGAAATCTACTGCGAAGTTATCTTTACCGCGCGAAAGATGACTCTGAATGGTACTGTGCCTAGTGAAGTCCAATTCGTGGCACGTAACATATAAAAGACACTGCAAAATAAGACACAAGGTATTGTAAGTATCTGAAAGCTTCTAAAGTGGCCACAACAGTCATCTCTATACCCCAAACCGCCCAGGATTCGAATTGCCTTACGTTGTGTTGCGAAAACAAATTCAGAGTGTGGTGAGTGCCCCCATACCAGAATGGCATAAGTTAAGATACTATGCACACATCCATAGTATGCACTTTTTAAAGTGGGAGTAGAGACTTGGGCCGAAAGACTCCGCAGGATAAACATACTATGGGATGCCATCTGACATGCATAGATGCAATGTGAGCCCCAAATCAGCTTGCCGTCGACCATAACTCCAAAGAACCTCACAGGCTCGGTTTTAGCGCCAATGACGAGATTGTGCTTTAACGAAAACAATAAAGACTCCAATTTTAGACTGTTCAAGCTAAGCTGATTTGCCGAGAACCAATCCTGACAGACATATTTTATTCTGCTAATGGTAGAGTGTATTGTATTGATGTTTGGATCTAAGAAAACAAAAGTCGTATCATCAGCAAATAGAATAAAATTACCCAAGTCAGTTGATTTTGGCGGGTCGTTGATGTATATCAAGAATAATTTTTATCATTAAATTTTCGTAAAATAGTTTTGTTTTATACATTCGTTAAGAAGACTCATTGTTTCTTGTCTCTTTATGACATTACCTTCTTTTCTAGTAAAACGTTTTCTAATAGAGGTAAACATTATTTAGCAGGTATCTTAGAATACATGCTACAAACGTCAAACAATACTAATTTACTATTTGTAGGAATAGTTGTTATCTAATTTTTGTGTTACTTCATATGAATTTTCAACTGAATATTTTGGAATGTAATTGTTTGCTCGCCATCTTGCTGAATAGGTGTATTAACATAGCTGACTACTGGCCTCACAGGAATATTTGGTTTGTGAATTTTCAGGTAGCCATATATATTTGGTGGTTGTGGCATTTTACACGGATCGGAGAACCGGACAATACCAAAATATTTTCTGCGGGTAACAAAATCTATTGGATATTGCAGTCAAATATTAGGCTTTCTTGGCGCAAAAGGGTTAAGAAATGACAGAAACACTTTGAAAATTTTATAGTTTGTCTTTGTGAAACGACAAAGTCGCGATTAGAAACGTCAAAATTGACAAAATTCACAAATTATTAAACAAAATCCGAATAAACGTCCTAAGAAGTGTGTTTCACAAAGCCTTTAGTTTCTGCTTCAAGCATCACTGTCTTTATTTCACTAAAATATTTAAATAAAATTCATTCCAAATAGACCCTCTCTCTGGTGCTTAGCAGTAGCTTAAGTTATAGAGTTCGTGATTTAATAGTATAGTTTTTTAGAGGGTTTTCGTAAAAAAAATTGCTAATAAGGAATTCAAGACTTGTAGCAAGTGCGTTAAGCTACCGTATAAGACACGGACTTAACTAACAACTTAATTTAAAAGCATGGTGGCAGCACTCTGTGGGATGTACGACAAAGTCGACATCTCGGTGCTGAACCAGGTAGTATGTCATCACAACAGCTCGAATTAACACCAAAGGTTATAAATAGAGACTGTGTGCTACCAACCAACAATTTCTGTAAATTCTTTCTTCAATTTGTCGATAAAATATTTACTTTTATGACTTTTCGTTTATCTCCTAATAACCTTTATCAATCAAACTTTCTTACCTCTTTTATTTTAAACAACACGTTAATATCCTGTAAAATCATCACAATATCTATTGAATTACAATTTGTGAAAATGGTTTACACAATTGCTGAAGAAGTGAAAATAATTAGTTTTATACAAGACTGACAACCGTGCAAGACAGGCAGCAATTAATGATCGTCATCCTGAGAAAAACGCTTCGCATTTTTTTTCTCCCTCAGGGCCCGTCCGCGTCTTTGCCGCCCGGATAGCATCGCTGCCCTTTGTCTCTACTCCACCCATTCCAAAATCTCTGTGCCTTAAACTAGTCTGAACAGCAATTGGCAGGGTGAAGTTTTATATTGCCCTGTCTCCGGTCTAGGCTAACCGTAGATCAGTTGCCTTTTGCGTTCCAGAGCTTAACACTCGCACAAGATGTGCTGGGCTGATTCCTCCCCCTCGCCGCAGAGTCTCGATGCCAGGTCTTTTTCGAACCGCCCCATTTTATGCAGGTATTTCTTGGCGGCCCCGTCAAGAACCTTTTTATGTTTCTGAGCTGTCCTCTGCTAAGATTTAGCAGCTCCACAGCTCTCTATCGACTGGGTTGTCAAATTAATGACTTCCCGTATTTGAGCCCTGGACAATCAAAACCAGTATGCCTTGTGCTCTTTCCTGACCCAGGACTGGTTCCCCTGGCCGTGCCTTTAGATACGTCTAGAACCGGTTCTGGTCCCATAATTAGTTCTACTGACCCCCTTTTGGCGAAACTGTTAGCTTCTTCATTGCCTTTGACTCCCGAGTGACCCGGCACTCAGATGAGGGTGACTTTATTCTGCCCAGCCAGGTCGTTAGCCTCGTCTCGGCATTCACTCACCAGACGGGTATTTACCCGTGGGCTACTTAAGCTTTAAGGGCCGACTGGCTGTCTGTGGCTATGAGGATCAGCTTGTATGTGTAGCCACTCCTCTTGTTTTCCTCACACAGTGCAGGATGGCGTACATTTTGACTTGAAAGACTGTTGCATGGGCTCCGAGGGAAATAATATGACTTACCCTCGGTTCTTCCGAATAAACACCTACCCCCGCTGGATCCGTCCGTAAGCCAGGCGGTTAGCATTGGTACGTCCTGGATTTTATGCATACATTTTGAGAAACTGGAGCTGTTGCAAACAATAAATCTCCAGGTGAGCAGTTTTTAGGTAAGGAGGATAATCCGGTAGCTTTACTGGTCTGTGTTGTAATGGAACCAAATTTCAGTCTCGGGGAACTTGTTAGTACTTCAGGAATTTCTGTGGTTAATTACTGCAGAATCTTAAAATGTAATGAGTATCATTCATACAAAATTAATTTGGCACAGGAATTTAATGAAGACAATTCTGATAGCTGCCTGCAGTTCTGTAAAGAAATGATTGATCGTGCGGGAAGGAATACAACTTTTTTATACTTAGTCTCTTTTTCCGTATAAATGTAAGTTCCAACTGGATGGCCAAGTCAACCGCCATAATTTCCGCTATTGGAGCAATGAAAATCCAAGAATTTTTTGTGAAACTCATACGCAGCTTCCGGAGAAATTAAATGTTTGGGCGGGAATACTGGGAGACCATAGGGCCTTTATTCCTATCGGGAAATCTGGAGGGAAACATGTTTCTGGATCTACTGGAGACGCATATGTACTCCACGAATGTGGAAGTAGTGTAAAATGACAACGCTTTGTCAGAAGAGGCTGTGTGGTTTCAGCAGGATGGCACTCCACCATATTATGCCGCAGCTGTGCGTGATTTTTTAGTAAGAACTTTCGTAATCACTGGATTGGCCGCAGAGGTTCAATTAAGTGGCCTTACAGATCGCCAGATTTCGCACTCTTAGACGTTTTTATTAAATTTATGTAACACGACCAAACTCACTTGAGGAGCTTCGTCAGCGAATTCGTGTAGAATATTATCAGATAACGCCCGAAATGCTTCGAAATGATTGCTCGGAAGTGTAGCAAAGATTTTATTATTATATGGAAGTGGAGGAAAAACGTAAAATAACATTCTTTTATCAACTGATATCTTGTCTTATTCCTTAATTGGTGATTTTACTGCCATACCAACACCAAAATGAAAAAAAGTCGTATGTTGTCGTGCGCAGAATTGAGAAAGCTTTAAAATGATGTGGCACTCAACATAGGGTGCCATTCAAAATTTAAGGGTACTTTACGCGGCTGCCTAAGTGGTAGGTTCCAAGACACCAAAACTTACGCCATCTTGTGTCCCCCTTGAAAACAAAGTCGACGTGTCTAGCCTTTTTTTTATTCCGATATTTTCCAAGTTGGAAGTTTTAGTTGGGACACCTTGTGTTATGTCTTAATTGACGTTACTTATTAGTTCCTTCTCAGCTTTGTTACTTAAAGGAGGCCACATTTAAGTTTCTCCATTTGAGTGGATTTTTATTTAAAAAAAATTCTGTACAATTTTTTTCAAATGAGCATGAACTAGGACCCCTATATATAGGTGTCCACACGATAACTCAAGAAGTTATTAACCGATTTTGATGAAACTCAGCAAGAATGTTTATTTTATTAATAGCTTGGACAAGCTCGTTAACCAGAAAGATCGGATAAGGTTTTCCTGGAAAATGTTGAGTTTTCTTTCGAAAAAATTTTATGTTCGTAAAATTATGGATATTTTGATGCATCTTGGTGAAAATGTTGCCTTAGAAAATACCTTTTTTGTTTTTTTTTCTCCATCAGGGCTTATCCGCGGCCTCGCCGTCCCGGTAGCACTGCAACCTAGGAAATACCTTACTACGTACCAAAATTCAACTCTCTAGGTTCATAGAAAATTGAGTTATTCAAATTTGAAGCACTTAATGAAAATTCGCTACCATAACGTACTTACTGTGTCCCGAACTTTTTTCATTTAGAATTAAATTCCCTAATCACAATTCAAAACTAAAATATTTAAAATGAGGGGTTTTAAAGTTTTGGGTTTTCTGTTTGTAAAAGTTTCGATTTAAAATTTAAATATTTCGGCGACTTAAAAATTAATCTAATAAACGCCGTTTATAAGCGAGCAACCTGAAATTAATTTCACAGCACATTCTGAGCAAATTAATATTCTTCTTATAACAAAAAGACTTAAAATGTTAAAAAAAGAATGTAAGCTGTAGTCAAGTATTCATTATACAAGAATTTTTTAACTTTTATTCAGTAATTTGGAATTCATAATTGATTATATCCAAAGTGATTTGCCTAAGTGTACCTTTGATTTTGGTTTTGTCCTTAAATAACTTAAAATTGAGAAACTGAAATAAAATGTAATTGCTTGAAGAAATCAATTAGAATATGTGATTTTATAGAAAAGTACATAGTGATAGTAGAGTTAGTTTGGAATTTTAGTTCGAGATCTTGAAACTAGACTAGATTCTCTAGTCAAAAGACGCGTTCTTCATTCAGCCTTTGTCAACCGGTTAGCAATTAGCTCTACTATTATCCGTATAAGCCAATCCAATTTACAATGGAACAATACACTTCAGTTTAATTGAAACCTGCTGAAAAGACAGAAGTCAAGTAAGACCACCCTGTTGCATTTTGATACGCTGGACATTTCTAATTAAAGCTTTAACATTTTCAGTATTGTTCTTTAATTCATTGGATAGTCGCAGACCTACTTATTTTGCGCCAGGTAAAGTAAAACTTATCATTTATCAAGTATAAATATTTTATCTAGTTGCCTTTTCTAGCTATTATTTGTTAAACTATAATAAGTAATTTTAGATTTTGGGAAACTATTATTGCGTGTCGCTAGAATTTTTTTTTCAAATTTTTTAAGTGATAAAGAAGGCTTTTATGAAATAATACTTCCTTCTAGGTATTTAGAAATTCGATTACTACGTTTATTGTAAATTTTCATTAAAAAAATGTTCATTTAGAGGTTACAGTTTTTTCCAAGATTACTTCAAATGAGCATCAACTAGAGCACTTAGAGCAAATATACGGGATCAAATATACTTGGAGAACCCAAATCACCACAACACATTTTATAAAAACCTTACGATCCCTTCACTAACCAAAACAGCGTCATCCTAGGATGAAAAATGATAATTTTTATTCTCTGATGACGCTAATTTCGTTAGTGAAACAATCGTTAGGTTTCTAAAAAAATGTCATCTTAACACAATTGAACAGACGTCGCCCTTCTCTTCGTAAATTTTCGAGGTGTTTGTTCCAGCTCGACTGCCTTTTTTTGTCTTAGGTTGACAGGACACGAATATATTATTCAGATGAAATTCTTACGTCGTCACGATCACTTACTGTGGTACTGCTTGTAGTCCTCCCAATCCGTCCTGGTCAGGATACTTTACGGGTCTAGGGCCTGTTTCTATCTCAAACAGAACATAAGCATGGTCTGAACAGGAAGGTTCAGACGACACCCTCAATTTGACGATTTTGGTACTCACTTATCTTGAGCTGATCGTAAGATCTAAAACCTCCCTTCGATTGAGGGTTGTAAAGGTTAGTTCCGAGCCTACATTGTTAACAGCCAGCGCTTTCCCTTATTTATATTCAGGCAGTGACTCACTCCGCCTGTTGGTGTTTGTCCTTCCCCACACCAGATGACGTGAGTTTGCATCACACCCAATTACAAGATGATTAGTACGTATAGATGGAATGTTCTGAGACCGCTACTCGCCTCCGAGCTGACCCGACCAGTCCGGCACCCGCCTTTGAGGTGACGCGATCGGTCCACAACCCATTACCGAGCTGACCTGACCGGATCCACCACCCACGACCGAGCTGACCCGACCTGGTCCACCACCCGCCCTCGAAATGACCTGGGGTGGAGCAGGAAGGCTTAAAGATTTTACCTGAGATGACGTAATCCAAGAGCGCAAAAATTTAAATTTTTCAACGTGAATTAACAACACTTGTACTTAGGTTGCTTTTTTTTAAATTTATCAAACTATTTAATACTCCTTAACAACAAACTAATACAGTAGTTGCCTAAAATATTTATGAACAAATATTATACAAAACAATGGGTTTACATAGTAATCGGACAAGTATTCGTTGAAGGTTCTTACGGGAACATGCTGATCTAGCTTCTTATGAACTCGCACTGCTCACACTATCTGCAACGGTCGGTATAATTCGTGGAATCTGCTGATGGGAGCTGCTGCATGTGAATTTAACTTGATATCATCTACGTGACTTATCGTGGGAAGCTATGTGTTAACTCCTTCCCCCATTAGAGGACGGAATCCTTGGGTTTCGGAATTCTTAAAGGATTTCCCGCTTCTGCTTTGTTTCTTTCATTCTGCTGGGCACATCTTTTGACAAAAACTGTAATAAATGTTGCTGCTAGAATGATTAATATGATGTAGAGGAGGATCGTCCAAATACTTGCTTGGTACAACGGGTGTCTAAGTTTGTTGGAAATTCAACTTTCTATAGACTGCAGCTGAGCCCCGATGTTGCTTACGTCGTGCAGAGGGACGTTTGCCAGTTCCATTGCTGGCGACTCTTCTATGTTCATTTTGCTTTCTGGAACTTTTTCCAGCTTTGGTAAGGAGAAGAACTGTTGTGTCTCAACTGAGCTTTGCACTGTACTGTATCGTTTACCACCACTCGACAACTGACATCTTAGTTTGAGTGTCACTATATACGTGCTTTGTATAATTTATGTTTTTTTCTTCTCCCGGGCATTTGATTGATATCTTGGTTTCCTTTAGAGCCATCAACATAAGCTGTGTGTTGCCATATTTTGAAATGATAGTCTTGGTAATTTTTACACTCTCTTGCTCACAATTATTGATAGGCTTTTGGAAAATAGTTGGCCTAACTTCACAGGGAGGATCTTGACTGACGTCTGCTATTGTTTCTTCAGTACAGACATAGATCTCGTTCGTAGGGTCCTGGCAGGGGTTGCTTCTAAAGGCGTATTGTTGCTCATTTAGGATAAGGTACTTGGATCGAGGTATTATCATGGAGAAGCTGTTAGGATTGGTTTGTATAGGTAGGGAGTACAGTTGGTAGTAAATATAGTCAGATTTGTCTATCAGTGGAATATCAATTTGGAATACAATTTTATGTTCAGTTTGGATAGACTTGATTTTAAATATTTTTTCATACGAAGATAAGTCATTCTTGCTTACAAATCTAGATTGTTAAATGCATTTTTGTATTACAGGATGCTCTTTAATAATGAATTTTGGTTTTATGATAGAAGTGTGAAAAGTAATTAATTTAGAGAACGTTATGGCATTTTCAGTTGTTAATATTATCGATTCTATGACGTTAAATAGGTTAGCAATTTCAGTCAACAGTTCTAGAATATGTGTTCGCTGGAGAACGGGCATAATATTAGCAGCTAAATCTTTAGTAATGTTTTGAAGTGCTAACATTCTTTTGACAATTTATTTTTGATTATGAGTTAAAGTATTTACTGTTTGATTAAATTCGTTTATTGCATTTATAATAACAGAGGTTTGTTCGCCAAATAGCTCATGCATTCTATTTTATTCATCAGCTAATAATTGAAGGGCTTTGTTGATTGTTTCTCCATCATCAGCATCTAGATTGCCAGTAATTAATTTAAGAACTGTACCTAAAGGATTAAGTAAACGTGTCTTAAATCTAGACTTATCAGAAAAAATTTCATGGAAAGTTTCATTTATGTTATCTACAGTATAGTTAAGGGCGATTATAAAATTATGGTACCCAGATCTAAAATTATCAAGTATTGGCTATAAGATAATATTTGTATTAAATTTACTGTAGTCAGTAAATAAGGGTTCCATATTATGTATATATATATATATATATATATATATATATATATATATATATATATATATATATATATATATATCTTGCTGAATCTCAAAAATACACGGTGTTAAAAAAAACATTTTTTTAATTTTTCGTTTTAATAAAGGATATTAATATTCTAGTGATATTTGTGGACATTTCCATTTCTTTACAACTTCTCTCTTGTTTGACATTTTCAAATAACCTTTTAAAGTGTTTTACAGCCCATTTCTCTTTCATACTCTTTTTAATGGCTGAGTCTACAATTAAGAAATGGCTCTGATTTATTTTATGTACGTTGCAGCAAACGGAAATGCGCGCGGGGCAAGACGTTTACATGCAGAACTTTTTCCTAATAGGTAGGCAAATACCATGTCCAGAAACATTTACAAGATTGCGTGTAAGTTTGGAAGAAACAAGTAGGTTTGCAAAAAGCATAGTAGGCGGCCGACCATTTACAGTTAGAACCACACGACTTGGGGGAAACGTTTTAAACATGGTACGAGAATCTCCAGGCACGACTGCGAGGAAAGTCGGAATTGAGTTGAATGTGAATAACAAAACAGTTTGGAGTGTCTTAAAAGACTATTTATTTTATCCTTATCACTCACAAAGAGTGCAAACTTTGTGGCCTCGACACTTTCTCACTCGAGTTAATTTTCGTAATTGGTTTTAAGAAAATTCTTCACGTTACAAGGTTTCTAAAAAAAGCATATTTACAGAAGAAGAGAATATTTCGAAAAGTGCATTACGAGTTTAGATAACAACCATATTTGGGTTGAATATAATTCTCATGGTATCATCGAAGGACATCACTAGAATATATTTTCATTTAATGTTTGGGCAGGGATTATTGGAGAAAGGTTAATGGGGACGCACTTTTTCCAATTCGACTTAATGGTGATGTCTATTACAATTTTCTTGTAGATGAATTTGGAGATTTTATGGAAGCAGTGCCGTTAAGAACAGAAGTTTTATTGTAGTTTATACATGACGGCGCCTCCGCTCACTTTGCACTAGGTGTTATAAATTATTTCGATCCACAATCTTCTGATTGTTGGATAGGTAGAGGTGGATCTCACCCATGGCCAGCCCGTTCGCTGGATCTTAATCTTTTGGACTTTTATTTCTTAGGTCACCCTAGACAACTTGTTTGTACTACTACTATTGAAATTACAGGGAAAACTTATTGGAAGCCTATTGCGAGAACCTTCATGGCACGTGAAAACTCTGTATTTTGTTTTCAAATTCAAACAATATATTTTTAATTTGACCATGAAGTCACAGTTTTTAGAGATGTCTTGTCGTATGTTTGTAGATGTGTCTTTTGATGTAATGTATCTTCATGCTTGTGAGATGACACACAGTTTTGTTTCGGTTCCTAATCAGGCAGTTTTTTAATAGCTCAGTTTTCAGCTCCTGAGGAAGCATCAAAAGAGATGCAAAAAATTGGGCATGTCTTAGCAAAGAACTTGGGCGATTTCTTTGCCGCTTTTTAACAGGTCAATAGCCCTTAACGAGGCTCTGAGTTGTGGTAACTGACAATAGGACCGTTACTCCTCTTAATCTATGTATAAAAAGTCTGGACCCAGCAAGTGCATTATAGTAGTCAATTTTCATAGAAACATTTTTTATCAATAGCTTATAACTTTTTCAGTTTAATATAGAGATTTAAATTTCGGTATATGCTTTACTTTCTATAACGTAAACCTACCTACTAAATTTGGTTACCATAGCTTTGCTATTTTCGGAGATTTTTTTGCGAAAGAAAACCCAAAATTTTCCTGAAAAAATCCTTGTTTGATTTATCTGGCTAAGTAACTTGTCCAAGCCACCCACAAAAGGACCTGCCAAATGTCATCTTAATCGGCCCATTATTTTTTGACTTTGTGTGATACATACATACATACATACATACATACATACATACATACATACATATACAGGGTGATTCATAAGTGGTGACCAAAAATGAAACCCCATGTTCTTTGAATAATTTTAGAGAGGGTATGTCCTATAAAATGTTTTCCTATAATGCTTCATTAAAAAGATACAGGGTGTTGAAGTTGAATTTCAAAAAATAAAACTCCCAATTTTTTAAAAAGTAGTACATATATTTTGGTGAAACTTTGCATGTGTAGGCTCTTATGAAAGGCGCGTATTCTACCATAACAATTGAATCGGCTAATCCAGCAGTTGCGCGCATACCCACATGTCATTTGTTATCCCTCAAGAAAAAACGGGTAAGCCAATGATATTATTTCTTATTTTTTATTTTTTGAATCTTACTTTCATTCGTGAACAAAATGACTTTCTTGATAATTTTCTGTACGACGCTTATTTTACGAGTAAGCAATGAATCAGGTAAGTGTTTTAGAGAACAGTTCATGATTTTTAACCAGTCGTTGTTTGGTAGAAAATCGCAATGATACACTTTTATGCATCCATTGGCCTGAATACACGCACGACATCTTTTTGATATGGAAAATTTAATGTCTTGATAATTTTTTGAACGACGATTATCTTTGTTGTATTTTAGTAAGTAGTAGTCTGGTTTGCAAACTTTGTCATTAAGTGTCACTTGACGTTTAGGTTAATAAGTTATTATTTTGAATAGGTGTAAGTGGTTAACTTTATAAAATTGCAAAATTTTCTACTCTTTTACTGCTTATAATGGAGTACACCTCAGAAGAGTATGCAGATATAATTTTTATCTACGGATATGCTAATGGAAATGCTCTAGCTGCTTGTCGGGAATATTAACGTAGGTTTCCCACTCGTCGTCAACCTACACCAAGGGTTTTTTCTCGATCGTTTTCAAGACTTCGGCAGTGCGGTATTGGACAACGTCCTGATGCTAGAGCTAATGGTAGAAGACAACATCCACTTGAAGACGAAGAGAGAGTGGCGGATGCAGTGATGGATCAACCTTCTACAAGTACTCGGAGGATTGCCACGCAGTTACAATATTCTCAAAGCTTTGTTTGGAGAACTTTACATCGAGAAGCCTTACATCCATATCATCGACAGAATGTTCATTGCCCTCTACCTGGAGATAATGTGCATCGACGAGTCTTTTGTGAATGGATGTTGGAAATTAACAATCAAAATATCTTATGCCCTAATCTAATCTTCTGGTCTGACGAATCAACATTTACAAGAAATGGTATTTTTAATTCTCATAATGAGCATGTCTGGTCATTGGAAAATCCACATGCAACAAGGACACGCACATTTCAACATAGACTTTCCATTAATGAATCACCCTGTATATATATATATATATATATATATATATATATATATATATATATATATATATATATATATATATATATATATATAACACGTAAACAGATATAAATTGAAACTGACCGCGGATATGGGTTCTAGGGCTTCTAGTTCGAGCTCATTTGTAGACATTTTTTCAAAATTCAAAAGTCGGGGTCTACCCATTGGTGCATTTTTTCTACAAAAATTCATAAAGCATATCAAAATTTTAACGGACCCCAACAATGGGTTCTAGGGGCTCTATTTGCGCTCATTTAAAGAAATATTCCGCTAGTATAACCATCGTATCCTCACATTTTAATAATTCATTAGGAGATACAAAGTAAACGGTTTTTTCGCACCAAATATTCTATTTTGATTGTAATAAAAAATGCGAATAGCCGTAGGTCTAGTTTCCTAAAATCAACTGAGATATAATGTAATACAAAAACAAAACCTGTAACCTTTTTCTAACGTAATTTGGTTTTCTATTAAACAGAAGTTGCGTAAAAATAAAGGCTGTATTGTGATGTATCTAAACTTGACAAAACTGTATATCAACAAGTTCAATCTGCCATCTTCAGAGGGTTATATTGTTCATGGAAACATTGATTGATTGATCCAATTCCCTAAAGTGTAAATTTTAGATAGCTTAGGTAAGCATGATTCTGGTATAGCCTATTACCAATATCCAGGGGAGTAGATAAGAACATAATCAAATTCACTGTCAAGCTCTGTGCGAGTCACTGAATTATTTAATAAAATAGAACACACAAAACTCTCATCTCGTATAAAGTTTTGTTTATTTTGTATGCAAGGAAGCTGGGCGCTTCAAGCAATTGAACTTTACGAACTATATAATCAATTTTTGTAATGAATTCCAATACATCATAACATCCGCATTCTACTCAGTGGCGTATATCCAAATTAGCAGAATAGACTAACGTATTTGTTTACGTCAACAGCTTTAACGGTTTTTTTTTAGTGAATTTTCTTTGAAAGAATCACTAATGAGGAGATCCCGACTTTTGAATTTTGAATATATATATATATATATATATATATATATATATATATATATATATATATATATATATATATATATATATATATATATATATATATATATATATATATACATTTGGCGAATACCTTCCATTTGTAAGTGGCTTGGATAAGTTCGTTAGCCAGGAAAATCGGCCGTGGTTTTCCCGGAAAATTTTGTGTTTTCTTTATAAAAAAATTATATCTCCGGAAATCACAAAGTAAGGGCACGTCGTTTTATATTGCTATAGGTAAATTACCTACCAAAATTTAGCGCTGTAGATCAAAGGACAAATAAGTTATGGGCATTAAAGAAAAATAAATTGGGGTTTTCCTCAAAACGTCAAAGTGACAATTTAAAAGGTCAAAATTGGCAAAGAACTTGAATCTTATACGTGCTATGGAAAGAAAATGTCTCAAGAAGAATGTTTTACAAACCCTGAAGTCTTAGTTTCAACCGTCATTGTCCCACATTTTACTAAAATGTTTCCAGAAAATTCATTTCAAAAAGACCCTATCTCTGATGCTTGGCAGAAGTCTTAGCTAGAAAGTTTATGGTTTAATGGTATGTAACTTTTGTCGAATTTTCGTAAAAAATCAATAAAGCTCAATATGTCCGTTATTCTACAAGATATAAAAAAAATTGTATACATTAATTAGAGGGTGTCTTGAGTTACATCTTAAAAAAATATTTCTACGATCACATGGTGGCCCATAAGTCGTTGGTGATACAAATAAATTTTTTTAGGCCTTATGTTATTGCATTTTTGCATTTTTGCATTTTCCATCGAAATATAATGCATGTTTGTAATTAAAGAAATTCTGGACGCAGCAAGTGCGTTATGGTAAATAATTTTGATTAGATGCTTCATATTTGAAAAGCTCAATTTGCTATTAACCTATAAGGTTTACCAAGAAACGGATTTTTTCGGTTACACTTTAAGTTTACTTTCGGAAATTTTTGTACGTTTTCAAACAATAAAGATATTTTGATGAAACATGGCACATTGTTTCTACTATATATGTTATACTGGTAGTTAAATTTGATACCTGCTTTCTAAAAAGAAAAACACACATATTTGCTATTAAAAACATTTTTATGAAAATTCACTACCATAACGCACTTGCTGCACCCCGAATTTTTATCTTGAGTCCTCTTCAGTTTACTTGCGTGACGTCGGGATTTCTGGAGAAATGCTCCCTATTAATCCTTCTCTCTTACAACAGGTTTTCTCTGACACATAATCTTTTTAAATATATTTACATTTTTAACCATGTAAAGGCCTGAATCATGGAACTTTTTCATTTATACTGCTATACAGTGTGTCTCAAACTGGATGGGAATGTATTGCTATCTCCGTTATTATTAGAGATAGGGAGGCGATAAAATTAGCAATGTTTTGTAGAATTTCATGTTCGTTCCAAATGTGACTTGTATTTTGCCCTGCCTCTTTTCGTTTTCGTGTTATTTTGAAACAAAAAATGTCGATTTACTTTTTCTTCAATATCTAAGTATGAGTTGATCTGACATATCTAAGACTTGCACATTATTAGGACACTTTTTACAGGGTAATGTTTTTGTGCTATACTCAACTTTGGATTGTCATTTGTTTTTGAGCTACAGATATCAACGTTTGTTTTTATTATGGCAGCCATTTTGAATTTTTGCTTGTGTAGTAGCTCGTGAAAAGAGCTTTC
The DNA here is from genome assembly GCA_964006375.1 of Tillus elongatus. NCBI lineage: Eukaryota > Metazoa > Arthropoda > Insecta > Coleoptera > Cleridae > Tillus > Tillus elongatus. The sequence goes on along the minus strand of OZ023263.1, from coordinate 92,425,400 downwards.
CAATGATGTACAACATGCTTGAGAAATCTTGTAATTGCACTGACAATTTTGAGAAAAACCGTTTCGAGGATAGTAGGCAATGAAGTCCAATAACAGAAAACAAATGACAAAGACAAAGTCAATGACAAAGACAAAAGCAGTAGAACATGGAGTCTAACAATAAACATCTACTTTTAACATAATGATTCACCAAAAGAAATATTGTGATTCTTTTCACAAGGAATATCCAGATTTTTGCGAAGATTCTTATTTTTACATTTTTAGTGGACCTTAACTTATAATGGTAGCAAAAAAAACAGTTCTTTGACTTCTGGTTTTCAGTTACGCCCTCTAGCGGTCGATCTACAACCCTGTAAATTATTTTCAGGCTATTCTCGTGGCGATTTTCTTCCCAAAATTCTATGACCTTTTTTTTATTTCAACAACACACCACAAGGGCTTACAGCCTAAATACTATTGTACCGTGGGTGTCGACAAGGAGGAGAGAGGCAACTTCTTAATTCTGGACTTGAAGGTTTGGAGGTTAGGGGGAGAAGGAAAAACATATGCCGGCAAGGATTTCCACAATTTGAATGTCCTCGGGACAAAATATCGAGCATAAGAAGATGTTCTATGTCTGGTGACCTGATAAAATGATATGATAAAATTAGCAATGTTTTGTAGAATTTCATGTTGGTTCCAAATGTGACTTGTATTTTGCCCTGCCTCTTTTCGTTTTCGTGTTATTTTGAAAAAAAAAATGTCGATTTACTTTACTGTATCTAAGTATGAGTTGATCTGACATATATAAGACTTGCACATTATTAGGACACTTTTTACAGGGTAATGTTTTTGTGCTTTACTCAACTTTGGATTGTCATTTGTTTTTGAGCTACAGATATCAACGATTGTTTTTATTATGACAGCCATTTTGAATTTTTTGCTTGTCTAGTAGCTCGTGAAAAGAGCTTTCCAATGATGTACAACATGCTTGAGAAATCTTGTAATTGCACTGACAATTTTGAGAAAAACCGTTTCGAGGATAGTAGGCAATGAAGTCCAATAACAGAAAACAAATGACAAAGACAAAGTCAATGACAAAGACAAAAGCAGTAGAACATGGAGTCTAACAATAGACATCTACTTTTAACATAATGATTCACCAAAAGAAATATTGTCATTTAATTTGCAATACTTAATAATAATGCTAGGTAATATTATGTTAACAGTTTAATAACGAAACCCGGCAATCACAAATAGAAACTTAAACTCCACAAAACAACACAATTAGAAACGGAACTCAACAAATAATAAAATAGAAACTTAAAAATACACTAAACAGAAAATTGTTCAATATGGCCACCGTTTTGTTCAATGGACTTTATACACTTTTTTAAACATGCCTGCAAAATCTGGTGAGGGTGTTTTGGTTAATATGATTTACAGCTTCCGTGATTCTGTTTCGTAATTCTTTGATATTTTGTGGTAGATCAAATTTACACACATCATTCTTCAGAGTACCCCAAAAATAAAAATCCATGGGTGTTATATTAGGACTCCTAGCACACCAATGAACCGGCCCATTGTTACAAATGACACGATTATTAAAATTATTGTACAATAATTCTTTGACGATCCTAGCATTGTGAGCTCGACAACCGTCTTGTTGGTACCAAATCTCGTTTAAATTATCATGCACTTTTCTAATTGTTGGTAAGATATCATTTCTAAATAGATGAAGCTACCTTTTCCCAGTTAAATTATTTTCAAAAAAGAAAGAACCAACAATGAAGTTACCTGAATTTTTTAAAAATTAACTGTCTAATCTACAAATAAAAACAACAGTTTTTTTACCTAATAAGCCGCACCAAACAGTATTACCAAATCTGTCTTGCAATCGTCTTTCTTCCTTTAGATTGGGATTTTCATTTGCCCAATAATGCCTATTATGGCAATTATACACACCACAATTTGAAAATCTGGATTCATCAGTCCATATTATTTTCAAACGAAATTTTTCATCTTGCTGGCATTGTTCTTGATACCATCTGCCGAATTGAAGTCTCTTAGGGTAATCGTCACATATAAGCCTTGTACGATTGTAAGTTTGTATGGATGGCTATGATTTTGTTTTAATACACGGTGTACCGTACTTTCTGGAACGTCAACTTGTTCACCATAAAACGGAAGAGATTGCGGAGGGTTTTCATTTAAAATCTGTAAGACGGCATTATTTCTTTCTTCAATTCTAGGCATTGGTAGTTTCTTTGCGTATAAGCTACCGTCGTTCAATAGATTGGTCATCATCCTGCGAAATATTTTGGTGTTTGGTTGTCGTTTTTCTGGGTAGTTGTTTTGATATGAATTTGCACCTGCCTCAGTATTTCGGTTAGAACGAATACAACATTCCAACATGTCAACATATTCCTCATTTCTGAACACATTTTTGAAAAATATTTTAAATAAACAGGAAATAAACTATTTAGTACAAAATTTTAAGCAACGTGTTAAATACACCTTAAATTGTTCAGATAATTATGAATGAGAGTATTCTTAATTGTCGCGATAGTGTTATATCCATAGCAACCTTTCTTATGTTGTTTTTCAGTTGACATATGTTGAAAAATCAAATAATTTTCAAAGACGTCTTCGTAAACCATTAATCTGCTTTTTATTGAGTTTTGTTAGTAAATTTAGGTATTTACTAGGTTTACCTATTTAATTCAATTATAACAACTTTTTAGGATAATGTTGTAATGGAAAATATCATTTGTAATAATGGGCCGATTTATTGGTGTGCTTAAAGTTCCTATTTTTTATCGTGAATCATTAGGGCAAATTATGTTAAAAGTAGAAGTCTATTGTTAGACTCCATGGCCTACTGCTTTTTTAACAGTTTTTTTTTTGTCATTTGTTTTCTGGTATTGGATTTCATAGCCTACTATCGTCAAAACAATTTTTCTCAAAACTGTCAGTGCAATTACAAGATTTCTCAAGCATATTGCACATCATTGGAAAGCTCTTTTCACAGGCTATCACAGGAGCCAAAAGTCCAAAATCGCTGCCATAATAAAAACAAACGTTGATACCTGTAGCTCAAAAATAAATGACAATCCAAAGTTGAGAATAACACAAAAAGATTACTCTGTAAAAAAGTGTTCTAATAATGTGCAAGTCTTAGACATGTCAGATCAACGCCTACTTAGATATTGAAGAAAAAAGAAGTCGGCAAATTTTGTTTTTTTTTCAAAATAACTCGAAAACGAAACAGGCAGGGCGAAATACAAGTCATATTTGGAACGAGCATGAAATTCTACAAAACATTAATGATCTCCCGATCTCTAATAATAACGGAGATAGCAATACATTCCTATCAGTTTGGGACACACTGTATATAAATATATATATATATATATATATATATATATATATATATATATATATATATATATATATATACATTATGGACAAGTATGGTACCAGCGGTGCTGTTAGACTTAGTTATAGTTTAGTTAGGCAGTTATGCTTTAGTAAATTAATTCAATGAAATTATGAATTTGCATATAAAAAAAAGTATATAACCTGTGCTGAATTATGCTGCGTGATTTGTTTAGACGTCATTTAAAAATGTGACAGAAAACTTAAAAATGATACTCTTCAATGCCCTGGCAACAGCAATCGTAATGGGGCCATAATAAGTAAGGGGAAAAATATAACATTATATGAGCTTGAGCAGGGCGAAGACTTAAGCTCATCTCACTTTATTGACCAACGTATTAATTAATTAATCTAAAAATATAATCATTGTTAACAGCAAGTTATTTTATTTTATCAGTACTTCATTAAAATCACCGCAGACAGTGAGATATTAAATAGCCTGTCTGCTAATAATTTCATTGGGAAAAGTTCCTCACATATGATGACAAGATCTAAATGGAATCCTTTAGTCGGTTTGTGTAGGTTTTCCATAAATATCAAACTCAATAAAACTGCAACCTTTTTTAACATTAAATGATGCCCTATCTGACGTCCATATATTGCGTTTTCTTTCTAGATCAATTCATTGGTTTACGTACCCATTACGTCACCTAGTGTGCGAGGAAAAAATCATCAAAATTGACATAGTCTACGTAAATATGTAAACTATGAAGATGGCTTTACAGTGGCGCATCAAAAAAAGATTCCTACCCTCCCTCCCCCGCCATTTATTTGCCAAGATAGGATAACATTCTTTTCACAAGGAATATCCAGATTTTTGCGAAGATTCTTACTTTTACATTTTCAGTAGACCTTAACTGAAAATGGTAGCAAAAAAAAACAGTTCTTTGATTTCTGGTTTTCAGTTACGCCCTCTAGCGGTCGATCTACAACCCTGTAAATTATTTTCAGGCTATTCTCGTGGCGATTTTCTTCCCAAAATTCTATGATTTTTTTTATTTTAACAACACACCACAAGGACTTACAGCCTAAATACTATCGTACCGTGCGGGTCGACAAGGAGGAGAGAGGCAACTTGTTAATTCTGGACTTAAAGGTTTGGAGGTTAGAGGGAGAAGGAAAATCATGTGCCGGCAAGGATTTCCACAATTTGGAAGTACTCGGGACGAAATATCGAGCATAACAAGATGTTCTATGTCTGGTGTCCTGTATAGTAAAAGGGTGCATTCGCTCTGTTCCCCTGGTAGATCTGTTGGGGGCAGCAGATGGAGGAACTATGGAAGAAAGCTTCTCGGAGCAGTGCCCGTGCAGATATCTATAAGAGAGAGAGAGGTCACCAACGGCACGTCGGTGGGCAAGGGATCGCAGCCTTCGGGTAAGGGTAGGGTCACCGATGAGACGTATAGCTCTCTTCTGAATGGAGTCCAGGATAGCGAGTGTAGAAGCGGCAACAGCACCTCAGATGTGGGAGCAGTATTCGAGGTTTGCTCTTCTTTGTGAAGTATATAAGGTATAGAGATTAGCTGGTGAAAAGTATTTGCGAGCCCGAAAGAGGAAACTTAATTTATTAGCAGCCGCTACTGCAATTGATGTGACATGTTGGTGCCAATTGAGATTTGTCACCACAGAAATGCGAACAGGTGAAAAGGACTCATTACTTTAAATAACTTGGTTGTTCATTGTGATGGGTATGGAGAAAAAAAAAACGATTTTCAGCATTTTTTTTTTGTGAACGGCTTGGATACATTTAAATTTGGTAACCATGTTGCTTTTATAGAGAATATAATAATAAACACAGAATAACCAACAGCAGATATATGTTCTTGTGATCACTGGTGGCCCAAGTTATGTAGACTAATATAAGTTTTTATTTATAATTGATTGATATTTTGGAATAGAGTACGCCACTGATGAAGATTAAACGTTGTAACCTAAGAATTGAAATATAGTCAATATAATTATTCACGTCATGTGCGTGTTTTTATATTATATATATATATATATATATATATATATATATATATATATATATATATATATATATATATATATATATATATATATATATATATATATATATATATATATTCCCTTTCCGACTTTCAATGCCACGCCACTGACCTCAAATTTTAACGACCTCCAAACGACAACAAAAAATATATGTTACATTTTTTGTGTAATACTCGTAAAAAGTATATAATGTTACGAAAAAAATTTATTCCTTACTGCCTGTAAGAACTATTTAAATCTGCTACCCACTTAACGAGTTGAAGAAGAATCATGTTTTCGCATTTTATTTATTTTTTCGCGAACCGCCACTGACCTTAATGTAAGTTTTCTACTATAAGTAAACTTTTATGATTAAAGTGGTAGAACGCAAAGATGTTAGGCGAAGTGTTGGTGTATTCTATAAAATTTATGCTTTTCGCTTTCTTTTCTTTCTTTAATAGGTGCAACGATCTAGTGCTGTAATTTATAACTACCCTAGTTTGCTAGGCTTTTCTTGAGCGTACGTGCCTTTTATGAGAAATAGAACCTTTCCTTCCTCCTCTATTATAAGTATGTATACGCTATTTTATGGTGCCCGTAACAGGTTATTTGTTGAATAGCTTTGACAAATAGATGTGGGTTTGTATCTCTTTGACCTTTGAGAGTCTTCAGGAAGACAAAGAAGCTCTTGCAACCAATTACTTCAAGTAGTTTTTTTTTCATCAGTGCCTGTCTTTTAAAAGAAGTTAGTAGACAACAGAGTATTTATAGCTTGAGAAAATATATTAATTAATTAGCGATATGCTGTTAGTTGGCTAGTTAGTGTCGAAATTTTTCAGTAAGTAAAACTGAAGTAAGTTACTATACTAACAATTATGATCTTTTAAAAATAAGCTGTCAAAACTTGACACCAAAACGTTGAACAGTGACAAACTGTAAATTCTTAAATGCCTGAGAAAAAGTTAGATTTAAAAATAGGGTTGCTTTTCAGTTGGTTTCTGCTGTATTTATTAGCGAATTTTCGTAGAAAAGATTCACTATTGGGGAGACCCGACTTTTGAATTTAGAAACAATTTCACCTTCAATTATATATATATATATATATATATATATATATATATATATATATATATATATATATATATATATATATATATATATATATATATATATATATATAGGGATATATATATGTGCTATGTCCGCATTCTTTCTGAGGCAAAAAACTCGTTTAATAACCACATCAAAACTAAAGTCTTCTCAAGCTCCAACGGCAGCAAACCCTTTTGGATTCTTGCTAAATCTACTGGGAATAATTTCTGCAGGAGCACGTTCCCACCTCTTTTTTCAGGGGATAAAATTGTTTCTACCACCCTTTACAAGGCTGACCTTTTGCCTCGTTGTTCGCCGGCAATTCTACTCTCACCTCCAAATGTTCAACAACCAACGGTCCCCAATGTCGCGCATAAAATGACGGATATCATTTTCAAAACTAAAAAGGTATGAAAGATGCTCTCTTATCTTAATACCAAGAAAGCCTCTGGCCTTGACGAGATCCCAGCAATTGTTCTCAAAAAATGCACCAGAAATTGCTTCTGTTCTGACTGGTCTGTTTCAGACATTTTACAACATAGGCATATTCCCTAGTAACTGGAAAACTGCTCGAGTAGAACCCATCCCCAATAAAGGCTCCAAAGCGCTTCCTAGCAAATACATGCCTATTTCTCTCCTTTCAGTCGTCTCTAAAGTGATGGAAAGTATATAACCACCGAATTACTAAAATTTCTTGAAAAACACAGTCTAATCCACGACAGGCAGTATATATTACGTCAGCGCATATCAACTGCCGACCTCCTTTCGTTTGTCACCCATTCTTAGAACAAGTCTATGGAACTACACGGTAAATCCCAGATTGTCGCTCTAGACATATCCAAAGCATTTGACCAGGTCTGGCACGCAGCGCTGCTTAATGAACTTCCGGCCTATGGCCTACCACCAAAACTCTGTACCTGGACAGAAAATTTTCTCTCCAACTGGAGCATTTCTGTTGTTGTGGATGGCCATTCCTCTAAACTGTATCCAATTAATGCAGGAGTCCCTCAAGGTTCAGCTTTAGCCCCTACTTTGTTTCTTGTCCACATCAATGACCTCGTCTCTGGCACATCCAACCCAGTTCACAGTTACGCGGTTGAGAGCTTTCTCCAGTCAAATATACAATATTCTAAGCCTGCTTGTTTAGCCCAATTAGATGAGGATCGCAGACTCATGGAGGGTTCTGTCTCTGTGGATCTCCAAAAATAGTAGACAGGGGAAGTAGAAACCTTGTACAATTCAACTCCACCAAATCTCAGTCTTGCTTTCTATCTCATAAGAGATACCCCAGCCCTAGACCCATCACAATGAACAATCAAGTTATTCAAAGTAATGAGTGCTTTTAACTTGTTGGCATTTTTGTGGATCGAAATCTCAATTGGCACCAACATATCACACCAATTGCAGAAGCGGCTGCTAAGAAGGTTTCCTCTTCCGAGCTCGCAAATGCTTTCCACCAGATAATCTCTATACCTTATATACTTCACAAATAAGGCCAAACCTCGAAAACTGCTCCCACATCTGGGATGCCGCTGCCGCTTCTACACTCGCCATCCTGAACTACATTCAGAAGAGAGCTATACGTCTCGTCGGTGACCCTACCCTCACCCAAAGGCTACCATCGCTTGCCCACCGACGTGCCGTTGGTGACCTCTCTCTCTTTTATAGATATCTGCATGGGCACTGCTCAGAGGAGCTTTGTCCCATGGTTCCTCCACCTGCTGCTGAAATATTATATATATATATATATATATATATATATATATATATATATATATATATATATATATATATATATATATATATATATATATATATATATATATATATATATATATATTTCTCTGTTACAAGAAAAAAGGTATAAAAAATTAGATGCCAGGTAATTTCTATGAAAATTCACTACCAGAACGCTCTTGCTGCGTCCAGACTTTATTTATTTGAGAAAAAAATTATTAATGTGTGAAGCATAAAATCCAAATTAACTGTTTCTTGTACCCAACTATTGTGCGAGTCATTCGAGTCACCCGGTTGGTGGTTTCCTTCCCGTGGATGCCACATTTTTTAGTGCCTCTTATTTGGTGACTAATACACAAAGTGAAGATTAGAATCTGTGATGAGCACTGATAAGTACACTTGGAAAACCCAAAATCAACACAACACATATTTCTAAAGACCTGACCATCGTTTCACTAACAAAGCTAGCGTCTTCAGAGGATAAAAAATTCTAAACTACACAACTACTACCAATTAAATTTGTACTACGTATTAAGTAAAGGTCTGATAACCTTGGGAGAGAGGAATCGCAGGAAACCTGCGTTTATATTAAGGAATATTTAAAACCGATCTGGACCTACACGCTTTGCATTATTTATTGTTTATATATGTATACCTATATTGTTTTATAGTTATTTTTAATTAATTTTATTTTCCGACTAGAACATACGTGTAACCTATTTACTTAATACTCCTTGTAGAGTAGATTGTAATAATTAAATAAATTTATATATATATATATATATATATATATATATATATATATATATATATATATATATATGTATGTATGTATCACACCAACAACACAAAAAATAATGGGCCGATTTTGATAAAATTTGGTGACCGCGACTAAGACTTGTACTTCCGAGCAATTTTATACAGTTAAATTTATTTAACTTAAGTTATAATAGTACAGTTATTAATACAATACAATTTAAATGTTGTAAAATGTAAAATATTAATGTGTGTGTTTTTTATTTCTTTAACGTCGGCCTATTTCCGCGACTATGGCCAATCACCGACGCCAGGGAGCAGTTTCACCTCACTATCCTGGAAATTTTGCTGAATCCCTGTCTTTCTGTAAGGAGGGTAGGCATCTTTAACGTCCCAACATCGCATGGACACGGGGCAGACGGCTTTACGCCCCCTCCGAAGGGCGGCACGTGCAGACATTCAACTTGCTTAAATACAATGCCATAACTTTGGTTGATGTTAATTGTACTGAAAAAGTGAAAGGAATACCCTGGGATCGAACCCAGTACCCTTCGGTTCAGAGGCACACGTTCTTACCACTGAACCACCGAGGCTCTAATATTAATGTGAGTAGTCTAAACTGTTAAGTCTGGACAGAAAAGAATAACTAACTTGACAATGAATTATTACCTATATTTATAAACTTAACTATGCGTATATTAATCAATAAAATATTTGGTTTGGAAATGTCCCAGACGCTGAGTGGACAGGAATTGCACACAGGTGCATAAATGCAGGTTACGCACAATTGCTGGTCAATGCCTTGTCATGTGTGGTATACCGGGTGGTGCTACCATAACTCGCGTTCCTTTTGCGAGTGGCAAGGACAAGGTCGTTATCCAGGAAAATCGGACCAGTTTTAAGTTTTTTTACAGAAAATTTTGTATCCTCGGAAATACCAATGCTATGACTACCAAATTTGGTAGGCAGGTTTATATTATAGAGATTACACTACGTACCAAAATTTTAATCTCTAGGTTAAAAGAAAGAAAGTTGTAGGCATTTTAAAAAAAGGGTGCAAGTGGTGACCCGAGAAACGCACAAAAACAAAATATTTTTTGTCGATAATACGATCTATTGTATATTACAGACAAAAAGCAAGTTTCTTTGCCTCAAATGGGTGTCAAGAAGTACCAGAAAATTCTGTAAGTTTAAACAAAAAATTATAAGCATTAAAAAAAAAGTGGGTGCCACTGGTTATCGAGGAAACGCACAAGAACAAACTATTTTTTGTGGTTAAGAAAATCGATTGAATATTACAGACAATAATTAAGTCTTCTTTATGCAAAAAGGCAAGCAATACTAGAAAAATACTTTAAAAATGTTATAGTTTATCTTCTTAAAACGTCAAAGTGCCGATTTGAAACGTCAAAGTTGAAAACTTTTATCCAAAAACCTAAAGCTAATAGGGTTTATGTGGAGAAAATGTGCGGAGAAGTATGTTTTACAGCACCTCAAGTTTCACCGTCACTCGTCATTGTCCTTCATTTTACTATAATATTTACAGAAAATTCGTTTTAAATGGACCCTTTCTGTGATGCTTTGGAACAAATCTTAGTTATATAGTTTAAGGTTAAATAGTCTATAAGTTTTGGCGAATTTTTGTAGAAAGAATCAGCCATTGATGAGACCGCGACTTTTGAATTTTGCAAATATTTCTTCAAATGAGCGCTAACTAGGTCCCCTAGAACCGCTTGTTGAGGGTTAGTTTCAGTTTTTATCTGTTTACACATATTTTACAGGGCGACAAATTTACACGCTAAAGCTCAATATATCCGATATTATACAAGATACAAGGAAAAAATGTAAATGTATGTAAATTATTTTCATAATCACAGCGTGGCCCATAAATCGTTAGTGATACAAATTTTTGTTTTTTTTTTAATTGATCACTTCTTATAGTATTGCATTATTGCACTTTTTATCAAAATATAATGCATTTTTGTAAAAAAAAAAATTGTAATTGCGTTTTTGTAGCGAATCTTCATTAAATTCGTCCCATTTCAATTAGTCAATTAATTATTAACCTAAGATTCTTTGACTAGGACATAAGTTTTTTCTGGAACAGTTTAGGTTTATTTCTGTACATCTTCAAACAATAAAGTTATATTAATTAAACATGGTACCTTGTTTCTATTATATAATTCAATACTGCTAACCAAATTTCATGCATGTTTCCATTAAAAAAAATACATATTTGCTACTAAAAACATTTTTGGGAAAATTCACTTCAATAACGTACTTACTGGGTCCAGACTCTTTGTCTTAACATCCTTTTTCTATAACGATTTTAGAAGGCTCAGGTAATTTTATAATAGCTGTTTCAATATGAGCAATAGTATTTGCTAAATCGTCCTTTTGTAACCCTACACCGAATATTAGCCCTTTATTTGAGAGGTCGATCTCATTCAATTGAACGTGTGTAAAAGATTTTTCTACAAGGTGAATTTTTAATTTAAATTTTGCAAGCTGATTTAATTTAATAAGGTGTATATTCCATTTTTTTTTAGTTAACTTTGCGTTGACGCTTATAAACATGTTCATCTAATAATTGCACTATTCTTCACTTTTAAAATTATCTGGTTGCGAGGTCAAGTTTTAAATAAACTATAGGCTTGCATTTCTAACATACTGCCTTTAGGTTACGTCTATTTTATTTATAAATATAAATATTCTTGTTTAGCAAAATTTGCTAATTTTCCATAGTTCTTGTGTTTCTAAGTATATTTATCAAATACAGGCTTAGAGACTACTTCTCTGGCTTCACTATGTTTTTTTGTAAAGGAAGGACGTACCGAGCGCGTAATCTAACTGGAGCAAGTGGCCCTTCTGAATTATAGATGCTTCAGATGTTCTTTAACGTTTCTGTAACCGGTTTCGCTGCTTGACAGCATGCTCAAACAGGAGAAAATTGAACTAATACGAAACAATGAGTACTACAAATAATGATCTGTTGCTATGTTATGTTTTTTAAAAAATTCTTTAAGAATCAAAATAAAATAAAATAAAAATAACGGATGACGCCCTAATATCATGAATACCAGTTGTAGTTTCCATTTTCTCAGTTTATTCATCCCTCTTACGACGGTCAATTTGTTTGCAAAACAATTGTCTGTAAAACGCGTTGTGGTGAGTTGGGTTCTCCAAAGTTTTTTGTGTTGTTAGATATCTTGACCAACATCTTTTTTTAATTAATTTTATTTAATATTATTGGCTGCGGCATCTCAGGCCATTAGCACATTTTTTCCCATCATTCAATATATATTTTTTTAATTTTCCAGACAAAGTCAACTTGGCTCGCCCGGGAATCGACCCGGGACCTCTCGCTTAGCAGGCTGGCCCCTAGCCACCTGCGCCACGAGGGCGTCGACCAACATCTTAACATAGCAACAGATCTTTATTTGTAGTTGTCATGATTTCGTATTAATTGCATTTTCCTCTGTTTGAGGATGCTCTCAAGTAGCGAAACCGGTTACAGAAACGTTTTATTTTTAAATTTCAACAACACACCACGAGTGCTTACAGCCTAAATACTATCATACCGTGGGTGTCGACAAGAAGGGAAGAGTCAACTTGTTAATTCTGGACTTGAAGTTTTGGAGGTTCGGGGGAGAAGGAAAAACATGTGCCAGCAAGGAATTCCACATTTTCGAAGTCCTCGGGCCAAAAGAGCAGGCATAACAAGATGTTCTATTTCCGGTGACCTGAACACTAAAAGGGTGCCTACGCTCTGTTCCCCTGATAGATCTGTTGGGGGCAGCAGGTGTAGGAACTATGGAGGAAAGCTCCTCTGAGCAGCGCCCGTGCAGATGTCTATAAAAGAGAGAGATGTCACCAACGGCACGTCGGTGGGCAAGGAATGGCAGCCTTTGGGTGAGGGTAGGGTCGCCGATGAGACGTATAGCTCTCTTCTCAATGGAGTCCAGGATAGCGAGTGTAGAAGCTGCAGCGGCACCCCAGATGTGGGAGCAGTATTCGAGGTTTGGTCTTATTTGTGAAGTATATAAGGTATAGATATTAGCTGGTGAAAAGTATTTGCGAGCCCGGAAGAGGAAACCTAATTTCTTAGCAGCCGCTTCTACAATTGATGTGACATGTTGGTGCCAATTGAGATTTCGATCCACAGAAATGCCAAAAAGTGAAAAGAACCCATTACTTTGAATAACTTGGTTGTTTATTGTGATGGGTCTAGGGCTGGTATATATCTTATGAGAAAGAAAGCAAGACTGTGATTTGGTGGGGTTGAATTGTACAAGATTTCTACTTCCGCAGTCTAATATTTTTTGGAGATCCACGGAGACAGAACTCTTCATGAGGCTGCGATCCTCATCTAATGGGCTAAATAGACAGGCTTAAAATATTGTATATTTGAGTGGACGGTGCTCTCGTCCGCGTAACTGTGAACTGGGTTGGATGTGCTAGAGAGGAGGTCATTGTTGTGGAGAAGAAACAAGGTAGGGGCTAGAGGAACACCTTCATTTATTGGATACAGTTTAGAGGAATGGCCATCCACGACAACAGAAATGCTGCGGTTGGAGAGAAAATTTGCTGTCCGGGTACAGAGTTTTGGTGGTAGGCCATAGGCCGGAAGTTTATTAAGCAGCGCTGCCAGACCTGGTCGAATGATTTGGATATGTCTTGAGCGACAATCTGGGATTTACCATGTAGTTCCATAGATTTGTTCCAAGAATGGGTCACAAAGGAAAGGAGGTCGGCAGTTGATCTGCGCTGACGGAATCTATACTGCCTGTCGTGGAGTGCCCAGTTCGCGGAGTTGTTGTGCCAAGCGATACGTGGGTGTGATGACTGTGTGACCTCGGGAGGCAGTGACCATGTCGTGGTCTGAGCAACCCAGGGGGGCGGTGACTTAATATCTTATAGCAGTCAGGATTTTTAGTAAGAAGGAGATCCATGGGATTTGAGCTGTATGTTGAGATGCGAGGAAAGTAAGTAGGTTGCCGAACCATATTGGCGAAAGAATTGCTGACTGCAAAGGCTCCCGCTGCTCTTCCTTGTGGATCGGTTTTGAAGATCTTAGCCATTCCTTATTATGGACATTGAAGTCACCAAGAATAGTGACCTCGGAGGAAGGATATTCAGAAATCAGATGGTCGTTTTTTTCAGAAAGGTAGTCAAAGAGCTGGATAAAGTTGTTGTCAGAAGGTGACCGGTAAATGCAACAGATGAATTTAGTTGCAGCCGTGAGAGAGAGTTATATCCATAGTATGTCTTTTCTTCCAGCTTTTAAATTGGGGAGTCTGGTGCAGGGTAGATTGCTACAGACGTACGCGCACACGCCTCCATGCAATCTAAAGGAAGTAAGGGGCTCATACCCCGGTAATCTAAGGTGATTCGTGGCTGTTTTGGCACCGATTTGAGTTGCGGTGAGGAAGAGGAGTTGGGGCCTATTAGCCTAGAGGAAATGGTGGACGGAGTTCAGGTTAGAATTTAGGCCACATATATTCGAGAAGGATATGTTGAATCTTGATGCTGGCGCTCCCTGTTCACCCCTCTCCCGAAGATGCGAACTGAGGGGTACTTTACCTCCGGAATCTTTTGTACAAGGAGGAGCCATCATTATTTTTGCTTATAAGGGAAACCGACTCATACACCAGAACCGGAAACGTCCGTTGGGACTTCACCGGCCCCTTGATGTAAGGGGTGGTACCTCCTCGGGCGTGAAAAAAATCCTGTCACGTAAAGGAAAAGTCCACTACAGAAGAACACCTAGGACATCTCGAATTTAAAAGGGAGACTTGCTCCAGTTGACTCACGCGCCGGCTACGTTCTTTATTGACAAAAAACAAAACCAACAGTGAAGCCAGAGAAGTAGTCTCTAATTCGCTATTTGGTATGGGAAGATATATTTACATTAAAGTTCATGAAATTGGCAGCTACTACTTTCTGTCAGCAAGATTTTAGAAAAGCCAGATCTGAAAATATCAATGTAACTTTACAACTAAGTTTACGATAGAGGTTTGGTTCCATTGGACCAAAAGTCATAATTTATTGAGTGGGGATGGCAACCTGTGATGAGCCCTAATAGAAAACTTTGGAGAACCAAATTCGCCACAACTCTTTTTACAGACGATTGTTTCGCTAATAAATTTACCGTCACGGAGGGATGAATAAACTGAGATAATAAAAACTAGAACTGATATTTATGAATTAGTTGGCAAGTAATAACACACAGCGTCCATAGCGAAGATATCCAGACAAACCCCCACTATTTAGTCGAGAGTACTTGTAATTAAAAATATATTACCTGCTTTTGCACAGACCGCGCAGCTGTATTAAGTATACTTTTCAAGAAAGAGACTGATTTGGAAAATAAAAATTCGAACAACAAACTCCACAGAACCTTACATGTCCTATTCATCAAGAATGTGTTATTTCAGTATTTAATTATATATATATATATATATATATATATATATATATATATATATATATATATATATATATTCATATGCGTCTAATTGTCGCGATTGCCAAAATTTTTTATTAGCTTAATATTTTTACCTAATAGTGATTATTAGCCCAGATATGTTGAGTAATACATGATTTATTAATAGTGCCACATCTTAATTGCGTCAAATGTTCTTAGATCATAGTTTCAATAGAACATATTAAGTTCACAATCCTTACACCCTGTTGCACAGATCGCGGACATTTTGTGCTTTTACAATTATCCTTTGGGTCACCTATAAAAATTTTCTATGTTTTTTTTGTAGAAAGTGTTAGCTTTTTATAGATGCTGTTAACACCTCTCATCACTTGCGGTGCAGATGGTAAACAGACAGGTTTTTATCTAGCTTCTCTTTCCTAAAAGTCGTATTCTGCTTACACGCAGTGACATAGAAAAAAAAAATCCTGTCACTGAGTGTCAGCGACTCAACCTGTATAATCTCCATTAAAGCGTTTTGTGTTAGGAGAGCATAGTACCTAGTTACGCAACAGAAACCGGCCATCCAATCCATCAGATGATGTGCTTTCTTCCTGGCTTGTTATTTATGTATGAGAAAGTAAAAGTTTTGGCGTGACAGCCTGTGTAAAAAATAAACCGTTTTATTGAGAAAGCATCAGACTAGTATATGTTGTGAATTCTTTAACTGAATCCGCCCAAAGAAAAATCGAATAAAACATTAGTTCCAACTAAAACGGTTTTAGTCCACGATACAAATCATTTATTTTTTACAGAGAGGACGACGAAAATTCAGGACACATTGAAAATACGTTGAGCGTATCTGTTGTCGGTTTGACAAACCCGCAGTAATTCTGCACACAAGCTGCTGTCTTTTCCTTTGTATCTATCACATGTTTTATTTACCCATGATCTAACAAATACAGAAATGTATAGAGGCAGGACCGAAAGTAAAAGTTAAAAATTATATGTATGTTTCTAAGCCGGCATACTTTAACATAAGGCGCAAATAATGCCAGAAGGCATGCTGTGCAGTCTATTCAGCCTACAATGCCCTTTACCTCTTCTGTACAAGGTAAATACAAAAGGTTGTTTGCATTCACGCAAGTTTCAGTCTCCTGTCAATTTTTAATATAAAGGCTAGCTATTTTTTGACTAACAAATTTTTTTTTATTCAAAAACGGCAGTATTATTTTCTAAAACATTTAGACTTGTAAAACATACAAAATGCATTCAACGGTGCTGAATACTGAATACTTGTTTGGCATTATAAAGTAATCAAGTTTCGCGGAAGTATGATTTATTTTGTTTTTTGTTTTTAGTGAATTTTCATTAGGAAAAATTTGCTAATAGAGAGGTCACGATGAAAATATTTTCAAAAAATGTCTTCATATGAGCGCGAATTTGGGTCCCTAGAACCCAAAACCAAGGTCCGTTAATATATATATATATATATATATATATATATATATATATATATATATATATATATATATATATATATATATATATATATATATATATATATATATATATATATATATATATATATCTGTGTGTGTGTCTGTAGCTGGTGTTCTTCATTTGACTAAATACTGGCAGAAAAATTTGAAATAGACCCCCTCCGTGGTTTGGTAGCAGCAGTTTAAACCACAGTCTGCGATTTAAATGCGTTATATTTTTAATTTTGTTCTTCAGTCAATAAATCGATTAACGCGCAAAAAGTGAGAGACACAAGTAACATTCTAATTTCTGACAGCTTGTCACATGAAAATATAAGTATTTTTTTATATTTTTGTTTGCTTTCACTGCTTCAAATTTTCTTTTCTTTTCAATTTAAATTACAGATTAGGTATATAATCTGAAGTTTTTGTATTTTTTTTTCAGCAAATTTGTGTATAATACGTTATTATAAAAAATCTAAAGCGAATTCACGTAAAAAATTGTTTTTGAATTTTCGTAAAAAATTGTTGCTACTTTTTAAAATTAATTTTGCTTCTTTAACGTCGGTCTATTTCCGCAACTATGGCCAATCACCGACGCCAGGGAGCAGTGTTACCTCACTATACTAAAAATTTTTCGGAACACCTGCTTTTTCTAAGGAGGGTAGGATCTCTAACGTGTTCAACATCGAGTAGACACGAGACCGACGGGTTTAGGCCACCTGTGTCAGAAAGCTTTCGGTGAGTAATAATTATATCTTGGCTGGTATAATATTTGTGTAAATTGCTAGGTTTATGTTAGGAAACCTTTGTACTTTTTTGGAAAACAAAGTTAACTTAACGAAATACGGCACATTCTTTTTACCACAAAGGTTGCACTATCTTATCAATTAACAGTCTTAAAAAAGCATATTTAACATCAGAATCAGCGCTTATATTTAATTAGTACTCAAAAACCCATTTTATCGTGTGTAAAAATTTATTGAAATTGCAACACAAATTAAACCAGAAACCAAAAAATGCTGTAATCACTCCAAATTGAAGCATAAAAATGAATTTTTAAAACAATATATTCATATAGGCAAATTCAGCGTAAATGTTAACAGCAGTTAAAATCGACACTCAATTAGATAAACAAAATACAAAGTTAGACAAAAGGTAGTCGCTTATTTACATTTAGAGTCACATTTTCAAACTCTATGTCCTCGGGCTTCGTAAATATTTGTTTGTTACAACTGGTTGTTTTTTGTCTGCATTTAAATTTAAAACCTGACTCCTGTTATTATGTTATACTGTGTCACAAAACTGCAACATATTGCCTTCCAATTTAGACATTTGCAGATTGTAATGCTGTATCACGAAAATCATTCAAACAGTTTTTATATATGAGTCCCAGCAACGTCGTTAGTTATATTGATTTATTTTTTGTAAATTAATTACAAGGATCTTCCTTGCAAAGGCAGAACAGTCTATTTGCAAAAACGTGAATTTGATAAAATGGACATTTTACAACTTTTGTCCGCCAATTAAAATATATAAAGTATGTGGAATCCAAACTTAGTAAATATTATTAAGGACTATTTCAATAATCATGTGTTATAATTTCTGCTAAGTTGATAAGGTTTTAAGGTTATTATAGCTTATTTTATAGTTTGCCTTAGTTATTAAATACATACAACACTATATCATAAAATGGCAGAAGAATCTAATATACATTAGATTTTTTTGCCTATGTATGATATATCATTATGTCTTGATAAAACAACGGGATTCATCATCTAATGTACTTTAGCTATTTTCACATAACAAAAAAGGAACGGTTTCAAAGCGAAATGGTTTTAAAAATAAAAGCGGAAAATATCTATTTTAAATATTGATGTATTTGGAAAATTTACTTAAATAAATTAACTATTCTAAAATTGTAACGAACAAAATGAAATTAAAAGAATAAACAAGACAAAAGAACATACTACATCAATTTCTTTAAATGCCTTCGTTCAGTAGATCACGGGCATTATTATTATCAGGAAGATTAATCCAGAATGGTCTTCTAGACTCCATCATTTTGGGAACTAATTTATTTACTATCGTCTCCTTTTTAGCAGTACAAATTCCTCTTGCAGCTTGAATATGTTGAGGTAATAACAAACTAGCATTTTTCTTTAACACATTGCTAATGCAATTGTAGTTACCATCATAGTCAGTTCTTACGTACAAACATTCTGATCCTTTTATGAATTTTAAAGCCACAATATCTTTAAAATATAGTAATTGGTCATTAGGGGTTTGTTCCGAATTGTTTTTTCTGTTGAAAGATTTCAACTTATTTTCTATTTTTAAAAAATCATTATATTGCATTTCTACAATATTCATGCGGGAGGAAGCTTTTTTGCAACACTCCCTGAAATCTGGAAAATCTTCCACATTTCCCATCCTCCTTACAGCTTGTTCAATTTTTCCATGCAGACCATCGGCGGCCATATAAGTGTGACCTGATATTAAGTATTTTAGTGATATACTTTTCGTGGTACATAAGTCAGAGTTTATGTATGATAATATGGCAGAAATTAATATATTATTCTTATTCTGTCCACTACAATTATCTAACCAAAGTATAACATGTTCTGCATCTCTGTTACATTGCAAAAATTTCAAAAATGAAGACGCTATATCTTCGGCCCGCCTCCCCGCTATTGCTTCGTGCCAGAGTACACAATAATGTTCGTATTTTTTTGCCATAGCGGCAAAGGTTTCGTTGAACACTACAAGTCGTGATGTGAAAAAGGAATCCTTTACGTTGGGCATCCTTGGTAAGAGAAATACTTTCTGGAGATCAGCAGCATAAACTTGAAAAATATTTAACTCAGCTGATAATTTTGCATCTGCTCTGTACTGGGACCTCACTATTTCAACCTTAAAAAAACAGAAAACAACTATTAAGGTTACACATAATATGAGAAATAATCACACATAAATTGTGTAAAACTGTGTGGTATTAAAATGCCATTAAATATAAATAGATGTTAGTGAAAAAAAAATAATTTGACAATCTAACCTGACTAAACACAATCTAAATGAGGTCGAAGTTATTAACAGTATATATTACTATGCCGTTTAAAAGTAGTAAACCTACAGCGAAAAATTTCTACCGGTTTATAATTTCTAGAAATACGAAATATTAGATACCTACCTGTTTCAAATGTGCTTCCTTTAACTTTAAATTGTCTTCTGTTGGATTCATATCCATTTCTATGCAAAAGCCGCATTTATCCGCTTCAAGATTATAAAAACCAATATTTAAATCGTCAACAGTCTGCCTATATTTCTCGTAAGATAAATTCATATCATTTTTTTCTTTAAAATCGTTATACATATATTTTATTGTCAAATCCGGGGGCAAATATATTCTGTTTGGAGCATGAATTCGCCTATAATGAGAAGGCTTTGGATTAAAACTTCTAATATGATCTCTTATAGGTGTTGCAGGTATTTTATTTCCTGGCTCGTGTCTTCCCCTTTGATCTTTTCTAGGTATTAACAATTTTGTTCCATGATCATCTTTCGAAGCTTTAGATAAACTCTGAAGTACACTGGTGCCTTTGTAACCCAACGTATCAAGAAAAAATTTTTGACACACTTCTACTCTGTCGTTATTTTGGTCAAGGTAATATTTTCTAGTATAGTTCCTTTTAGTACCTTGAACTTTTCGCTTCGCACACATTTCAGTTATTCGGCTTGATAACCAAATGGTCTGATCATTTTTAGACATATTCCAAAATTGGTTATTGATATTTTGTCTTTTTTCCTTGTTTATTTTTTTGTCACATTCTTTTGTTTTACAATTACACGCCTTGTCTATAATCGGGTGCTTGTTTTTAGCATTTACTTGCTTTTCCGTCTCGGTTCTGGCTCTTTTTTTAGCAATGTTTTGCGAGGCAATTCTTAACTGCTCCTGTTGATCACTATGGCCTAGTAGTCCTGAATGTTCCTTGATATTCCCGGTATTTGCTGTATTTTCTATATCCCCGTGTGCTTCTTCTTCACTATGGCCTAGAAGTCCTGAATGTTCTTTAATATTCCCGGTATTTGCTGTAATTTCTATACCCCTGTGTGCTTCTTCTTGATGGTGTGTTATATTATTGTTATCCCCATTTAAACATTCACTGTTAGATACTACTCCTATACTTGGCATACATGCTGATGAATTTGATTTGAGTGTAAATAGAGAAATAATTTGAGCAGGAATGGCATCTTGATATTCCTCTGGATCATTGCCATTTGAAATATTAAATAATTTTTTTTTAACGAAATCAACTCTGCGCTTCTTTATAACAACATCTTGATTTTCAGAATCGGTTGAACTGTACTCTTCATCGGATTGCAAATTAAGTTGATAAGTTTTGGATTCAGAAAAGTCAATCTCTTCCTTTTCGTGTTCATTATTTTCGTGTTCCTGAAATAATAAATAATTATCTAAATAAAGAAAAATGTAATATACCACATTGTTAAAGCGGGATTAAAAGTATAAAATAGTTTATATGATCGCATTTAAAATTTAAAACGAAAAACTTTCGTTTTAATACTCAATAATAATAAAATCTCTTACAATGATATATCAGTCGACTTACGACTATGTATTTAAAATACATGTTAGGTACTTCTCACAGAAGTACTGGGCCTGGGTAGTAATCCAGGCTCTTGATAGAGCGTTATTATAAAACACTTAAATTAGTTTATTTGAATTATATAAGAATATCTCAAAAATATTAAACAAAAAACAAAAATAAAGTTCGTAAAAACATACGGATGTATTTTTGTTGAGTAGGTAGGTATCAAGTTTCGTAAACGACTTGATTTAGTATGATTCGTTTGGAATGTTTTTATAAACACTATACAACAATAGAGCGCAACTTATACTGCTTACTTTTAGGGTGAACCTAACCTTTACGTATAAAATTTAATGTACCTACGTATAAACAAAGACAAGTATTCTACTTACCATATTATTTTTCTCAAATACATGCTTTCCCAATTGGGCAATTCTCTGAGCCCTAGAAAGCATTTTATTAAGATACACTGACTTAATTACTTTTATTAATAGATACACTGCACAGTAAGCAAAAACAGCAATCTCAAACGTTATGTTATGATTCCAAATTGTAAAAAATGGAGATGGCAGCGTTTATACCGGCTAGTTGCGACTGCGCGCGGCTACTACATTCCAACGGCAAAAGAATTTAGTGGCTGTTAACACTTTGTCTATTCACACGAATTTTCAGGTCCTTGCAAAGGCAAAAAAATCTAATGTATGAAGTGTCAGTCGAAACAAAGGCGAAATAGTCTAATATACAATAGATTATTCCTAAATACACCAACCACCAAAGGCAAAACAATCTAATGTATATTAGCTTCTTCTGCCATGGTTTCAATGCACAGTAATAACTAGTAACAAGTATTTATTGTACATTAAACTGTTTTGACTTTGTATTTTTTTATAAAATATGTTCATTAGATTCCTTTGCCTTGGGATGGTCAGTAATGTCCTCACAATAGACTGTTTTGTCGACGACTTAACTTTAAAACGTATTATCTTAGGAATGTGATTTCTATAACAAAATGTAGCGCTCCTTTCGCGCATGACATTTATGACAAAATATGAAAATGGACAATTTTGCGATTAGACTCTTTTGCCTTTGCAGGGAAGGGATGTAAGTATCTTAAAATATTTGTTGATAAAAAATTGCAATTTTAGTGAGGAGATCACGACTTTTGAATTTAAAAAAAATGTTTTTCATATAAGCGCGAACTAGGCTCCCTATAACACATATCCGGGGTCAGTTTGAGTATGTATCACACCGATAAGGCAAACAATAATTGGCTGATTTTGGTGGGTACCTTCTTTGTGCAAGTGTCTTGGATAAGTTCGTTACTCAAGAATATTGGCACAGTTTTTCCTGCAGGATTTTGCATTTTCTTTCGGAAAATTGTTATATCTCCGAAATAACAAATTAAGGGCAATCATGGTGCGCGGGTTTATAGCATTAAAAGTAAATTACGTGCCAAAATCGTGAACTATAAGTTAAAAGACAGAAAAGTTATAGGCAGTTAAAAAAAAGGGAGTTTGACTCAAAACGTCAAAGTCGCGATTTGAAACGTCAACGTTGGCAACATTTAGACAAAGAACCTGAAAGTAATAAAGGTTATGTAGAGAAAATTTTGCTACAAGAGTATTTTACAAACCCTGATGTCTCAGCTTCAACCGTCATTCTCCTCCATTTTACTAAAATATTTCCAGAATATTCATTTCAAATATACCCGTTCTCTGATTCTTTGGTAGCAGTTTTAGTTATATAGTTTATCGTTTTATCGTTTATTCGTATATAATTTTGAGCGAATTTTCGTAAAAAATTAATTAAGTTAATATATACGTTATTACACAAGAAACGAAACAAAAATTGTATACGTTAATTATAGGGGGTCTTGAGGTACATCTTAAAGTAATATTTCTACAATCCCAGTCGTTGGTGATACAAATGTTCTTTTTTTTATCGAACACGCCTTATATTATCCCATTTTTGCATTTTCCATCGAAATATAATGCATATTTGTAAGAAAAGAAACTCGGGACGCAGCAAGTGCGTTATGGTAGCGAATTTTCATTAAATGCTTCAAATTTGGATAGCCCAATTTTCTATTAGCCTTTAAGATTCGTTGGCTTGGAAACCAGTTTTTCAGGAACATTTTAAGTTTATTTTTGAAAAACAGTAAAGTTATTTTGTTTCGCCTTTAAAGGTTGGTTTTGCTGGTAAGCTAATTTGATGCCTGCTTTCTTAAAAAAAAACACATATTTGCCATTAAAAATATTTTACAGCATCGGCAGGCAAAATAATTGTCTGCGCCAAGCCACAGCAAAAGTATCTACTTCTACATTTAGATCCGATTTTGAATCTTTTTTATATATTTATATTAGCGAATTTTTTTGTACCAAATTTTTTTTAATGGTGTAAATAAGCAAAGAGGTGCTTAAATTTTAATAAAAATAAGAAGTTATTTCTTCCAAATTCAAGACCGGTTGGGCAGCCATAGATAACTTCATAGTAAATCCATATTTTACCAGGTGTTAACACTTACAAAAGGCAATCATTCCTTATATAGGGCAATGAATCAGAAAGAAAAACAAAATTACGGTAATTTTCTCTACACCATAATATATATATATATATATATATATATATATATATATATATATATATATATATATATATATATATATATATATATAGTGAGGGGTCAAATCGGGATAAGGTTATGTTTCCCTAATATGCGGAGGTTCCCACGGGATAACCTTATCAATACGGCTTTATTACGGGATTTGCTCAGGCGCCAGCAGCGAGGGTTTAAAAAAAGTCGCTGCGCTCCCTCAGGACTATATCTCTGTCCTCGGTGGCTATTTACAGCTACCCGGACACGGGGTAAACTTCAGTGAAGACAGGGTTCAGCAAAGTCCTCAGGCGAAGTCCCTTAGGACTCCTTAATTATGGCCTGTGTATTAGAGATCAGAATGTTACGTATTAGGTTGGGGTGGATAGGTTGGGAAGCGTCGAATGAAACACCGTGTAAAACAAATAATCTATTTACAAAAGTATTGGTGGCGAAATATTTACAAAATATGTACAAAGAAATATTTACACATATGGTTCTCCCGAAATACCACACGTCTAAACTAACTTATTGGATAACAAATTAATTTATTAGAGACCAGAGGCAGAAACAGAAATATTCGCGAGTTATACGGGCGATATCATGTTGAGGGGTTGTGAATTCTAAGCCGGTAAGCGCACAGAAGCGTCGTGGGATCACCAAAGCAAGGTACCGGGCAGGTGGTCGATTTAAGCAGGCATGCAATATGCGAATTAAAAGCCAACACTAGGTGAAATATCAAAATCAGCTAACGGCTTGTTCTCATTTCTACTATCAATAATTAATTACGGGCCCTCAAGCATGCGATGCAGTTATACAGACCTTCTACGACCTGAGGAAGTGTCTCCCGAGGGAGACGGGAATTTCCGCTCGACAAAATAAAGAGAGTCCCCTCTCTATCAAGTTGAAAAAGGCAAAGCCTCCAAACAGTGCCGTCAGGACGGCTGGGGACACCGGGTATCGCCAGACTGTTTCGATCGCCAGTAATGGTGGAGACCTACTGCAGCCCGAAATATCCCAGCTGTGTCCAGATCCAGGACTACGAGGGCTGCGCCACGGGAGACCATTTCGGGTAACTTGATTGTGACTAGATCGCCACCAGCTTCAAATCAACTCGCAGTCAGCCGCTTTGCAAGTGCCCTGACGCTCTCGGGAAGACTCCAGCTCAGAAACGCAACCCCTTGCGCCTCCCGACAGAAGCAAACAAAGCTTTCCCACGAAGACTGAAAACGGCAATGCTTCCCAATAAGGCCGCTAGGACGGTCGGGTATCGCCAGACTGTGTCGATCGCCAGTAAGGGTGGAGACCTACTACAGCCCGAAATACCCAGCTGTCGTCCAGATCCAGGACCACGAGAGTTGCGCCACGGGAGACCACTTTGAGTGACTTAATCGTGACTAGACCGCCACCGGGTTCAAATCAACTTGCAGTCAGCCGCTTTGATAGTGCCCTCGCGCTCTCGGGAAGACTCCAGCTCAGGAACGCAACCCCAGTTACTCCGAAGCTCGCTAAGCGCCCCGCTCCCCCAAGCATCGCTCACCCTCCCCCCGAACGTCCAGGAGGCCGAGTCTCGCCGGACTGTTTCGATTACCAACACTGTTGGAAATCTATCGCAGCCCGAAGTACCCTTACTGCAGCCGGCTCCCCCAGGTCGCTCTGCTGACACTGACAGAAGCAGACGATGGACTTATTTATGCGAAGCTTCGTTGCGGTCGTCTCTCTGAAATAAAACCACTCACAAACACAACAACATTCAAAACCTTTTCCACACCGGAACTTTTAACATCACCTCTGGCGAAGGCCACCAAGCGTGCCAAGGTGCCCGCCGACAGAGAGAGACGCCGATCCGTGGAAAACCCCTTTCATACAGGCCCTGTGCTACCGTACAGCTACAGAGACAGCGATCTACCTAAATGAAGCGGAAATGAGCGGCCTGCTCAAGACGGCGTTCTCCACTTTCCACAGCTGCTAACTCTACTAAGCTGGTGCACCTAACGAATCGCTGCTTACTCCTCTCCCACGGCCGGCCTGCTGAATTCGCTACTGAAACACACAATAAAACCAAACACCAAGACTCGAGACGTAGACGGTGGCTGCTTCCTCTCCGTGACTGAATCTGCGCTCGCTGAAAAAGAACTAAATTGTTCAGCGGGCCACAGCCGACCTGCTAGCTCTCGCTGCAGAGTCCCGCACGGTTCACAATTTCTGCGCTGCGAGGTGCGCGTAGGTCGATGCAGTGGGCCAGCCCATCTGTCCTCGCTTTCATCGCTTCGCATACCAAAGGCCCTGCTTGGTCGATCACACTCCGGCACCATGCCTGTCTCTCCACCGGCCGCCTCGACGCGCTCTCGAAACTATATTTCATTAAATTTTGGCGAATGTTTTAATAACAAAATTAAATTAAATGCAGATGGGATGGGTCTATTCCCCTGTTAACTAATTAGATTATCTAATGACGATTAAGTCACTTCGTGACAATATATATATATATATATATATATATATATATATATATATATATATATATATATATATATATATATATATAAGCATATATGTGAGTGTCGTTCTCTTTCCGTAAGAACGAGTTACAGTTGCCGAGAAGGTTCAGCGATCCTTGATTGAAGTTTGATCTGCATTAGTAATTAAGTAGTGAGATCTTTTTGAATAACCGAAAATAGGTGTAAAACTAATCAAGTGGCTCCCTTTTATGAATGTCTTCTTAAGAAACCCCGCTCATCCCCATTGTTTAAAATCTGGCGGCCACCTATTTACCGGAAACTTCACCGATTATAGTGCCTGTGTGAAATTACTA
This sequence comes from Tillus elongatus, assembly GCA_964006375.1. NCBI lineage: Eukaryota > Metazoa > Arthropoda > Insecta > Coleoptera > Cleridae > Tillus > Tillus elongatus. The sequence continues at coordinate 92,398,489 of OZ023263.1, read as the reverse complement.
TCAGGGTTTAAGAATTTTGATTGCTGTTTGCGTTGAGAAATTGTTAGGTCACTATACTCGAAGTGAAGCATATAACAACTGTTGTCCAAAGAAGGCTGGGGTGTAACACAGAGTCAAACTTCGGGAAATATTCAGGTTATGCATTAATTTTCCGGTGCAGGTCACTATGCTTATATGTCTGAGCAATAACGGAAACAATGGTCAGCCGATTGAATCAAACTTAACGCGTGTCTCCTATAAATAGCTTAAGGTGATCTGTTACCGAGTCCTATTTATTTTTGTAACAATTTTTTTCATCTCCGCTGAAAATATAATCAGCTTAATGAGATTTGTTGCACGTGTTGCTTCTATAGAGGCTTAACTATGCGCCAAAATAAAGCTTTTATGTTAATGAAAATTGAGTTATTGTAATTTTAAAAGTTTCAAAATTGCTATCATAACGCACTAGCTGCATCCTGGCTGTTATTCTTATATATAACGACACATAGGCTGTCATTTAATCATATATAGGCACAACAGTATTACAACGGATATTGAAGATGGACAATAAAGCGGAATAAACCAGGTGATAAAACGTTAACCAGTAAATGGAATGGGTTAATTGAGTATAATGATATTCACAGGGATCTAATGAGCCGGCAATGGGTAACAGTTTCGTGCGGACAATACGCACCGGTTTATTAATCAATAACCCCCCACAGATATTATGCAAATGCTAGGTTCGATCTAGTAAAGATACATGACACTAACATGCGACTACGTTTTTATGTATAGAACCGGGCAAACCGAATTAGTTTTCAATAAAATAGTATACAAATGGTTTATTAAAAAATAAGCTTTATTAAACAGGTGAATCAAGTTCGAAGAGTTTATGTTATCTTTTAAATATATTGGCTGCTCAGTTTATACTAATCTAACTGCTGATTTTTTTGACAATAAACTTTATATACAGGCTCACTTAAAAAGTGTGGAAATGTACTTATACGAATGTCCCATTTATGTTTTAAAACAATGCGTGGATTTGTCGCATAATATTTTTCTCTTAAAGGCTTGTTGGCTGAAATTGAAGTTTAACAAAAAAAAGTAAATGAAACCAAATATTTTGTTTGGAAAAAAATGTTACACCACTGTTTTCGAATTCCCATTCAATTTTAAAATCTAAAGCATATTCACTAGAAAATTGTATAATTTTTTCAATTACTTCCACATCGTCACAAGTGTGGAAGTATCGCATCGGCGACAAAAATAAAATAAAAAATTCGCTGAAACGTCGTAAAAAGTACCAAAACGTGAATTGGGACCGAACATTTTTCTGTCGGCCTGTCGGTCTGTCGATCTGTCCTTCTGTCGGTCTGTCGGCTTGTCGGTCTGTTGGTCTGTCGATCTGTCTGTCCGTCGGTCCGTCGGTCCGAACATTTTTTTGTCTGTCAGCCTGTCCGTCTGTCGGTCTGTCGGTTTGTCGTTCTGTCGGTCTGTCGATCTGTCGATCTGTCTGTCCGTCGGTCGGTCGGTCGGTCGGTCGGTCGGTCGGTCCGTCGGTCTATAGATCCGTCGGTCCGTCGGTCCGTCGGTCTGTCAGTTTGTCGGTCTGTATATCGGTCTGTTTGTGGCTACAAATTTGGTATACAGTAAGCACCCGGCAAACGAACGGTTTGAATCGTTTTTGGGTAAAATCGTTCCAAGGGATAGGGGATGAATGGAGGGTGATTTGGTGAAATTTGAAACTTCTTCGTCAAAACTCGATTAATATAACATTTTAGGGTTTAATTATTAGAAAACTTTTAATTTCATCAAACATCTGTTATTGTGTGCTGAAATTAAATTATAATTTGATTGTTTGGGGGTGGAAGATTGTTGACAAAAGTTTAGAAATTTTCTTTTGCCAAAATGGCGTAAAAAGTCTCAAAACATATAGAAAACTTGACTCTGGACCGAATTTTTTTATGTCGGTCTGTCGGCACGCTTGTCTGTTAATTGGCGTAATAACTTTCGAACGAATTTAGATATCATCTTCAAATTGGACACTCGGTGATTGACCGTTGCAGAGTGAAGACGTGTGTTCGTGTGCTCCGCTGGTTAAAACCTATTAAAGGTGGTAAGCTAAGTTATTATATTACCAAATTATAGTGGCTTGTATCAGTTACATTGGTAAGTAATAAATTTAATTTAACCTTGGTGAATTAACATAATTATGCTAGGAATTCCTAGCATATAGGTAATATGTCGAGTGGATCATATGGGGAAGGGGGAGGGAGACCCCCAGACCCCGAAAAACATAAAGTAACTACAAATATTACGACAAATATTACAGATAATGACGAACATATAATAGTAAACAGTGATTCTAATAGAGTAAATAAAGACGAAAATATTTTATTAAACCCATTAAACAGTAATAATAAATATGAAAGAAAGATAAATTTTGATAACAGATTTAACATTCATGATAAGGGACCATTTTAGTGAATTTTCGTAGAAAAAATTCACTAATGGAGAGATCCCGACTTTTGAATTTTGAAAAAATTTTTGCAAATGAGCGCGAACTAGGACCCCTAGAACCCATATCCGGGGTTAGTTTTAATTTTTATATGTTTATATATATATTTATATATATATTTATATATATATATATATATATATATATATATATATATATATATATATATATATATATATATATATATATATATATATATATATATATATATATATATATATATATATGTATCACACCGATAACTCAAAAAATAATTGGCCGATTTTGATAAAATTTGGCATGTACGTTTCTTTTGTAAATAGCTTGGATAAGTTCGTTAGTCAGGAAAATCGGACGAGGTTTTCCGGGAAAATTTTGAGTTTTCATTCGAAAAAAATTCTTATCTCAAAAATTAATAAGCCGATTTTAATAAAATTTGGCATGTACCTTCCTTTTATAAATGGCCTTGACAAGTTTGTTAGCCAGGAAAATCGGACGAGGTTTTCCGGGAAAATTTTGATTTTCATTCAAAAAAAATTTTTTTCTCAAAGAATAATGGGCCTATTTTGATAAAATTTGGCATGTACCTTCCTTTTGTAAATGTCTTTGATAAGTTCGTTAATCAGAAAAATCGGACGAGGTTTTCCGGAAAAATTTTGAGTTTTCATTTGAAAAAAATTTTTATCTTAAAAAATAAAAACTCTATGATAACCAAATTTTGTGGGTAGGTTTACGATATAAAAAGTAAACTACACACCAGAATTTAGATTTCTATGTTACAAGAAAAAAAAGTTATAATAAAATATTTTGCGCCAGATCATTTTTATGAAAATTCACTACCATAACACACTTGCTGCGTCTTCGGCTTTTACATATTTGTGGAACACGAATCTGAACATTTACATGTAGGTAAAATAAATCCAATGAGAGTGGGGCGAATGTTAAACGATACGGGTGAACTCCAGTCGGAAATAATTGAAGTAGCGCCGGTAGGCATAAACAGAATTAAAATAATAACAAAGTCAGCTGCTAGTGCAAATTTGCTGGTCCGTCACAACGTTTTTAAACAAAATCAGCTTAATGCGTATATTCCAATGCATTTAACGTATAAAAAAGCAATAGTTAGAAACGTTGATACTGCAATTTCTGAAGAAACGTTATTAAAAACAATTAAGTCTGCTATACCTGTAGCAAGCGTTAAACGGATGAAAAGGAGTATAACGAATGAATCCGGTGAAAAACAACAAATACCACGACAAATGGTTCAAATTTCATTTCGAGGTTCTGTAATCCCTGATTATGTTTTTATTGATAGAGTTAGGTGTCCAGTCGAGGTATACATTCCACCCGTTATGCAGTGTTACAAATGCTTGCGGTACGGCCATTCGTCCATATTATGCAAAAGTAAAACTTCTAGATGTAAAAATTGTGCAGAAACGCATTTAGGTTCATGTAACGCTGAAAAATTTTGCATTTACTGCAAAAATTCAGATCATCAAACTACATATAGAGGGTGTCCCATATTTGCAAAACAAAAAAGAATTAAAGAGATTATGACGCGCCACAATGTTTCATTTAAAGAAGCTGAAAAAGCTGTTGATAACCCGACATTATTTTCAAACAAAGTCAAAACAAACACAAATTTGTTTACACCTTTAATTAGTTGTTCTGAAGAATTCCCCATTTTATCTCAAAAAAAGCAACAGCCTATAAATCGTGAACCTCAAAGTCATCATTTTAAGAGTAAACAAATTATAGTGGAACAAAATAAGAAGCGGAGAAAAGTTGACAATAGTCCATCGCCTACTAGTTTCCCAACTGAAACAACTTGGCGATTTTCTGGAAACCCAATATTAAATAACCCTCATAATTCCCAACAAAAAACTTTAGAGGAAATTAAATTAATGCTGAAAAATAATATACAAACCTTAGTAAACTATTTGAATAATATATGTAGTGGTGACGGCGGTAATATGGGAGATATAGACATCACAGAATATATAAATAAGATCATTGACGATACGCTATTAGATCATTCAGTCACACAACCTGATGGTAAATTTACGGATAGTACAATGGAATTCTAGGTCAGCGATTAGTAATGCTTTGTTCCTTAAGAAACTAATTAAAGAAACCAAATGTGATGTTGCTCTTATTAGCGAAACGTGGTATAAAGCGCATCATCTGGTACGCATTCCAGGTTATAATATAGTTAGAAGAGACCGCACACACGGAGCGGGTGGTGTAGCAATAATAATATCAGATAAAATTTCATTTAGCAATATAAATCTTAATTTTAATTTAAACAAAATTTAGAATGCTGTGCTATCTCTATCAGTAAAGATGGTAAAAATATATCATTGGCTTCGGTGTACAGACCACCTAATATTTCTCTTTGTAGTAGTGATTATGGGAATCTAATGAAACAACTTGGACCAGTTGCCATTATAGGCGGCGACCTTAATGCCCATCATACTAGTTTGGGATCTGGTAAGGTGGAAAGACAGGGTGAAATTTTATTGGAAGCACTTGAAGAAGTACCTAATTTTATTATACGTAACGATGGGTCTATTACACGTATCACTAGACCTCATGAAATTAAATCTGCAGTAGACATTTCAATAATGACAACAAACCTAATTAAAGATTCTAGCTGGGAAACTATTCAGGACACCTATGGGTCTGATCATTTGCCAATACTACTAACGTTAGGCGTAGATTCATCTCAGATGTGCCCCTCGCCCGTTCCGGTCCCATGCGTTGCTTGGCAGACAAACAAAGCTAACTGGGATTTATATCAGCTTGCTATAAATAAAATATTTTTAACAAAACCCCGTTTAGAAACAACTAACGATAAACTTGCTTTCATTAATACTCAATTTTGAGGTATGGAATATCGTGTTGGGGATCGGCATATGACACTTACATGAATCCTCTACGAATCACACAGAACTTTATAATGAAGACTATATTGAACAAGGAGATTAAATATCCCACTAACTTGTTGTATAACCAGGCAACCAATGTACTCAATATCACTGGATTGTACATAATGGCACTCATACAATACACGCACACAACTATAAGCCTTCAGAAATTGTTAACGCATGGTTACAGTACAAGGGGCAAAATGGGTGATTTTATGACGGCTGCGGCGTGTAGGAAGAACATTTCACAGCGTTATGTATCGTACCTTGGTCCAGTGCTACTTAATCTTGTGCCACTGGAGATAAAAAAAATGAAAGATAATTATAAGTTTAGGAAAAAACTTTTAAATCATTTAATTGAGAACTTTGTAACATTTGAGCAAGTGATACGGGAAAAGAGGGAGTGATGTTTTCATACTGCGTGTATATATTTGGATAATGAATGTACATGAAAGAGTGTGGATGTGTGGGAATGTGTGAGTGTGAGTGCGCGTACGTGAGAGACTTGGTGGGTATTTAACTTGGTAAGTGAGTGTTATTTTCAATTGTGTTTGGATAGGTATATATTGAATCGGGAAACAAGTGGTTTAGTAATTTGTTGTAAATATCGGATCTTCCTCTTTCCTCCTTTTTATTGTGATGAGAGGGGAGTAGACTTTAATCACGGCTGATTGTAGAGATCATTTAATGGTAAATAATAGAGATAAGATTGGAGAACCGGATCATACGGACGTGATACGTCCTGTTGCACTGTAACTGGAAAGATGCATGCAACTGCTCTGTAGAATATGTAGGAGGAGTTTTTCAGCACATACAAGTTCTTCTGAACTTACGTGCTACTGTTCTTAATATTAGTCAGTAAGTATTATTGTATGTATGGGAAATAAATAAATAAATAAATAAATAAATAAATAAATAAATAAAAATTATATCGGCAATTTACAAAGCTGCTGATTCCAGTATTCCTAAAAGCACTCATAGCACGAATAAAAAATATAAACAAGCACCTTGGTGGGACCAGGAATGCAGCGAACTTAACAATCGTAGAAAAATAATTTTTAAAAAATTTCGGCAAAATCAGATCATGAATAATTTTCTTGAATACCAACAAATTAATGCCCGATGTAAACAAGTTTTTAAGTTAAAAGCCAAGCAATCTTGGGAAAAGTACTGCAATTCGTTAAATTCGCATTCAAAACCTTCAGAAATATGGAGAAGGGCCAATGGTATTAAAAGTAAGCGAACTTCAAAAGACATAAATATTTCGGCGGATGTCCTGGATAGTGTCTCAGAAAAAATTGCGCCTCCGAGTGTAAGTATGAATTTTGATGTTTACCATGACCAGACAAATAGTTATTTAAATAAACATATCACAATAGAGGAAATTGACATCAATTGTAAAAACACTGTAAACTCGGCACCTGGAAAAGATGGTATAAACTATACCATGATTTATCATTTACCCCTTATTGCAAAAATACTTCTTTGTGATATATATAGCAGTATTTTAAGAGATGGCTGTGACTGCACTGCTATCAAGGAGGCTGTGGTGGTTCTCTTGCCTAAACCCGGCGGGGATCTTAGCGACTCTTATAGGCCTATTACATTACTACCATGTATGCTAAAAACATTTGAAAAAATTATAAAACAACGACTTCAATGGTACCTTGAGCAAAATTGCTTATTACCAGCTCAACAGTTTGGCTTTAGAAAAAATAAAAGTACCACTCAATGTATTGCCACCTTAGTAAATGATATTCACATAAGCCTTTCTGAAAATAAATATATGGCAGCTATGTTTTTGGATCTGCAGGCGGCCTACGATAACGTAGATTTACACGTGCTTATAAAAAAAATTAGCCAGGTTGGCATACCTGAAAACATGGCAGCTAATATCGTTAAGATCTTTGCTGGCAGAATAGTGTATATAAAAGCGAATGGGGCATATACTGAACCACGAACGTGTTATTCGGGTCTACCGCAAGGATCTGTTTTAAGCCCCTTGTTATTTAATATATATACACATGACTTCCACAGCCTTTTTGATGGCGCTGCAGAGATAATCCAATACGCAGATGACTTCTGCATATATACTAAACAAAACTCTTATAGTCTATGTATTAAACAGTTAAATTACATCATGTATAAAATCAAGGCATACTTGTTCCAAAACAACTTTACTATGTCTGTCAATAAATCTTCAGTCGTTTTTTATACAAGACATAGAATACCGTATACCCCTCAACTTACGATTGCCGAAGAAAATATGCCATGTCACAAAAGCTACAAATACTTAGGTGTAATAATCGATCAAAAACTTTTGTGGAAGGAACATGTTGATTATTGTATAAGCAAGGGTGAAAAAAGTCTGAATATTTTGAAATATACATGTAAAAAGAAATATGGTGCAGATCCCAGAACAGCGATGAAATTTTATAGGTCATACACTAGGTCGATCATAGACTACGGCTCAATTTTCTATGGGTCTGCTGCGGAAACACACTTAAGAAAAATTGACAGAATACAATATAAAGCTTTAAGATTAGTCCACGGGCTAATAAAATCAACCCCCACAGAATCAATCTTGGCCTTGGCCAATGAGCCAACTCTCAAATTAAGACGGGAATATCTTTCTAGCAAATTCCTGATAAAGCAACCATTGCAAGGAAAAATCAGCATCCAAACTAACACCATCTTGTCGCATAACCAAAATAACACATACTGGCGGCATAAAAACTCACCACCATTGACAAAAGCTTTATCTTACACATCCACAATAGTAACACCAACCATATTGTACGAGTCAGAAGTGTTTACGTTGTCATATGATATTTTACTATGGAATCCAATTGTTGTTTTACCAGATTGCCATAGTGAAGACATAGATGTTCAAAGCTATTACCGTGAAAATATCCAGAAGTTTCCAGGATCTGCCCTAATATTTACCGATGGATCCAAAACATCAGATTCCGTAGGGTGTAGTATATACTGCGAATCGACGACATCCAGTTTCGTTTTTAAGCTACACAAAGAAACCAGCATATATACGGCAGAAACAGTAGCAGTTATCAAAGCTCTTGAAATGGCCATGGGAATAGAATCCCATTCCAAATTTATAATAATAACCGACAGCAAGTCGTTACTATTGGCTCTGAAGAAGCCCTCTAAGGTATTCAAGGACCCACTTATAGGCATTATTAGATCCAATTACCTGAACTTAGTGAGGGCTAGAAAAACAGCTATATTTATGTGGATAAAAGCACATGCACATATCAAGGGCAATGAAGAAGCAGATAAACTGGCAAAAAATGCAACAATAATAGGAGAGAGTTGCAATATACTCTTAACGAGAGATCTTCTCCCTACCTGTAAACGACACATGAGGAAAGAATGGTCAGACCAATGGAGCAAGCAACAAGCCATAGTAAAAAGTAAATTTCACCAAATATTTCCCACCTTGCCTTCTAAATCGATCTCAGAAATAGTCCCTACTAACAGAGTAATATACATAACACTTGCTAGAATCATCGTAGGGCATGGTGCTACCAAAAAGCAACTATTTAAAATGGGGTTGGCAGACAATCCACTGTGTAGTTGTGATGGAACAAGTGTGTGTGATATTAATCATATCTTTTTTAATTGTAAGAAACACATCCATGCATGTATCAATCTAATTAAAAAATGTCTTGATCAAGGAATTCCACTACCATTAAATATATCATATTTGTTGCATATAGCGTTCTATGTTGAAAGAGAGATGATGCATATACTTTTGAACTTCATTAAATGTAATAAATTACATGAGGTAATTTAGCTCAACGTAAAAAGATATAAAATTTTGTTCTGTTTTTTATAGTAATTTTGTGGAAGAAATTGACATTATAGTTAATAGGCATATAATTATAGATTCCTTTTGTCTGTCCCTGTGTCTAACCAATCTTTACCGTGGTCCAGTCTAGTTTGTCTCAAATAAAGTCGCCTTGGTGGACCCCTAGGCGTGAAGTTTGTGATCCCATATCTTTTTTCCTTATTTTTAATCCTAGTTTATAAGACTTAAATACATACACCTTACCCACAAAAACAAAATGTAAAGTATGATGGGCATAGTCTCTCTTCGTAAATTATTATTGGTTTACATGAAGTAAGGGAAATTTAGGTGTTTGTTTGCTGAGCTTGGTAGACGATAGCATAGAGAATCCTTTTTGTTTTTTATTATAATGTAAAACATCATATTATAATAGGGCGCTGTAGCACTAGTTGTTGACCTGGAGTGACCGTGGCTAAACGAGCTTTGCTCGAGGCCAAAACAAGTTAAAAAAAAAAATCTTCAAATTGAGTATACATTTATCACTCGACAAAGGAACGCTTCGAGTTGTTTTTGGGTAAGATCGCTTTAGGGGGTAGGGGATAAATAAGGGGTGATTTGGTAAAACATGATTTTTTTTTAAATAAAACTCGAGCAACATAGCGTTTCAAAAGTTTATGGGTACAGGCATACAAATATTTTCTTTGTGGTCAAGTCATGGGTCCTAAATTTATTCCATGAAAATGTTTTTCTGAAGAGAATAAATTATCACAGCTATGTGGAAGGTATGAGCCAATTTGCGGCATTATTTTTTAGAGTTCACTGTTTTCAAAATAATTACCACTGAAATTATGGGTTATCATGGGTCCAAAAAACACATAGTCAGAGAATCACTGCATATAACAATAACATATTATTATTGGTTGTGCAGTCATTATCTGATATTACCTGTTTTTTGGAGTCACGATCGCAGAATTTATATAATTTTTTGTAGAACTTTAACAACTTCAGTCAATAAGCGTCTAAGATAAAAAATGTTATACGACAAACTTGCATTATTTTAGCGCGAGACAGCCGCACACGGATTGTTTCGAAGCATAAATGGATGCTATGAATGAGATTTTTACCGAGGTATTGGTTATTCAAAAAAATGTTTTTGGCATATGTATGTTTTGCTACGGTGTTCAATTTTTCCTAGTTTAACTTCGTTACTGTGACAACAAAATCTTTTTTTTACCACAAGATAGGATCTTCTAGCATCATCGAGGGCAGCACTATTGCGGCCAGATCTATTTTTGAACTAAAGCACGGTACTTGGCACATATTTCGCACCTCACTGTATTTACGTTGAATACACCTTTTGAGTGTAGCAAGACACGATTATTGTAGTTTTTCAAGAAAAGTATATCACAGTATACAGTGAGCTCAAAGAGGTGGTAACCAATTTATTTAAAGAAATTACATCTATCTATACTGCCATGCTAAGACAAAATATTATAAGTGCAAAAAAATCAATTTCGCTTTTAGTTACTTGTGTGTATGCCATCTTTCATTCCACAAAGTGTAAATGTCATAGCTCCTGCGAAAATAGGCTACTTTGGCCTCGGCAATTATTTAGTTATAAGTATAAAAAGGGTCTGCCTGCCGGGACAATTAGTCATAAGTATAGTGTGCCAGGGGCGTGGAGCCTCGTTGGCCTTTCTTCGCAGTGGTTGATCTTGATTTTTGATTGATCGGTGCGGGGCTTAGCTAACTGGACTCCTTGAGACTGCCTCCTCGTGGTACCCCAACGAGTGACTGTCGGAAATGGTTAAAACACCCAGGGCTGATGGTCTACTAAAGTCTCTCTTACTCTACCAACGCTACACACACGCATACAACACATACGCAACACACATAGATCGGGTTGGGGACGCTTCTGGCTTCTACGTGGAATTCGACGAGGGCCTCCGAGCGGAGACTGCTCTGGACTAGCAGCGCTGTGCAAACCAGGTTCGGCACACCTCGCGCCGTTTGGATCAGCACAGCGGCCCACCCTTGCTTTGCCCCATCAGCCATTTGAAAAATGATCGATCGTGTTGTTAAAATTTGGTGAGTACGTTCCTTTCGCAAGTGGCAATGTGCAGATTAGCTATTTTATAAAAGATGGGGTATTGAAAATGTAAGTAATGTAAATACAACATATGACAGTTACAGTGTTTCGTTATTTTGTTATTAATACGATAAACAAGCTCCACCCGCATCTTTATAGAAACGACAGTTTGTTTTCTATATTTCTTCTTCTTCCATTTACAGAGATAATTGGCCTAACACGCACAATCTATCTGGCCATAGCGTATCTTGTCTGTGTTTAAAATAAAAAATAATGAGTATGTATGCATGAACTATTGAAATATAGCCTTGAAATGGAACGGACCCGGCTGTATTTTTTACGTGGCATATGTGATCGCGAATCGGGTTATGCAACGGGTTCTCAACGACGCTTGACTTATTATTTAATAGTAGGAAGGAGTATGCTAGGCTTAATGAATTCAGTTTCAGAAAGTAGTTTAGTCATATTAGGCGGTATAATGGGTTGGCGAGCACATTCCGCCTTCCTCTGATTAAATCATAAGTCAAGCGTCGTTGAGAACTCGATGCATAACCTGATTCGCGATCATGTGTGGCATGTAACACGACCTTCAATATCGATTTTCTAAGGCACATTTCACACAAAGTGATATCAACAATATTATGGGTGGTTACCTCTGTCGTACACATACAGAGACAAGGCTCATTTTAGTGGTTTTTTTTTAAATTACTAATGGCGAGATCCCGACTTTTGAATTAAAAAAATGCTTTAAATGAACGTGATCTAGGCCCCCTAGGACCCACATTTGGGGTTAGTTTCAGTTTTTATCTATTTTAATATATACAGGGTGACGCATTATTGCGGTAAACCTCAATATATCCGTTATTATACAAGATACGATAAAAAAATTATACGTTAATTTTAGGGTGTCTAGAGATACATCTTATAAAATTAATTTTATAATCGCAGGATGCCCATATGTCTTTGGTGATACCAATTTCCTTTCTTTAATCCAACCCGCTTTATTTCATTGCATTTTTGCATATTCCATTGAAATATAATGCATGTCTGTAAAAAAAAGAACTGGGGACGTAGCAAGTGCGTTATGGTAGCGAACTTTCATTAAATGCTTAAAATTTCAATATCTCAATTTGCTATTAACCTAAGGTTCGTTGGCCAAGAAACCAGTTTTTTCTTGAACATTTTAGGTTTATTTTCAGAAAATATTTGTACATTTTCGAAAAATAAAGTAATTTTCATAAAATGTAGTACATTGTCTCTACTCTATACTGCCGTCCTACGGAAAAACACCGCAAGTGCTAAAATGTCGAAATTTGAGTTTTCTATATATTCTGGTTCAGAATTTTATGTTCTTCGATATAATCAATAAATTTCAGTGATTTTTCATGTTTTTTTGAGAAAAAAATATGGTCAAAGTTAGTCAGATTGTACACGTTCTTATATTATAGATCCTATACTAAGCATTAATACCGCATGTTGAATTTATTAGTGCACTTTGACGCATGTCTAGTGTAACTTCTGCAATTTACTAAGCATAAACACCGTATGTGAGAACATGCGTCGTTTATGCGAAGCGATTATAGAAAATATCGTTAGGCAAACACCACGGCGTTCGCGCATGTACTCTAACTGTGCACTTACGGTATTTATGCTATATATCGTTCAGATAAATCTGCTCTGGTTATAGTAAAGCATGTCATTTCTCCAGGTTGAGACCAGTCGGTTACATCTCCTAACCTTCTGTGATGTGGATGGTTTCATTTTATTGTTTTATGTATAATAAAAACAATAGCAAGATTTAATACATATTGAACGTAGTGTAACAGTAGTGCAGACATTTACCAGGTGTTCACACTTTAGTTATTACTAATATTGTTCTAAGTGTTCTCTTTTAACTGAATATTTTTCCATTGTGAGGTATGTATATATTTTGATTAATCCAAAGACAGATTCTCATGCTAGTAATTCTGTATCAGAATGGAGTATCTGAGTCGTGGAAGAAAATTAGTGGTTTTAGCGTCTAAGAGACGCACCTCCAATGAAGCGTTTACCGACCGAAGTAATGTTACGAAACTGCCAGCGAGTGAAGTAAATGAGACTGATCCCAATACAAAATTGCAGTCAGAAACAAGATGTTACTTCCTGTCAAATAGGGTATCACTGACTGACTTCAATACATTGAGCAAATTTTATCATCTCGAAGCAAATAGAGTTGTAAAGGAAATACTAGATTCTATCATAGGAATTGTTTTCCAGACTGTTAATGATTTTTTTAACATAAATATTGAGGACTTAATAGTGCTTGACGAAAACCTCGTTCCTATCTTAAACGATTCGAATGCTATTATTGAATGGGATTCTCCGATCTTCGATAATGAGCAACTGCATCTGGAAAACAATATTATTGATGGTGTTAATGGAAATGATAGCGTGCAGTATGAAAATGCGACCAATGAACGCAGTAATGCATCTAAGATAACGGATTCGCCAGATGAAAGCAACAAGGAAAACGTATACTATTTGAAGAAAGATGAGGTTTTCAAGATTGATACTAGTGCCACAAAGACTGGCGAAGAGCGTAAACGCAAGAAATTTGTTAGAAGCAAAACAGAACGGAAAAAATACCTACGCGATGAGAAAATTGAAAAACATGCAGTGAGGAGGGAGGGATGCAAGTGTAAGAAAAACTGCAATGATAAGTTTAGTAAAGAAGCTAGAGAAAAAATCAATAAGAAATATTGGAACATGAATTTTGCGGAGAAAAAAATGTTTTTATCTTCGAATATAGAAGATTATGACGTAAAAGTAAGACGTTCAGACACGCTACATGATACTCCTGTTAGAAATAAGACAAGATTATTTTCATTCAAATCTAAAGATGGAAACCGGATTAAAGTATGCAAAACTTTCTTTTTGGGAACCCTTGGATATGCATCAAACAGCGACACAATAATCAGGAAATTCTACAGTCCTCCTATTGATCGCCGAGGAAGTTATTTGAGAAAAGGCACAAACAAGAATGTCATTGCTGATCATATTAAAAGCTTTCATCCTGCAGTGTCGCATTACAGGCGTGAACATGCCCCCAAAAGACTCTACTTACCGAGTGACATAACAATCAAGGATATGCATTCAGATTTTTTGCAAAAATTTCCGGCAGAAACTGTCTCGTATGAAATCTATAGAAGAATAGTTACAGATGAGATGAATATATCTTTCGTTCAGTTAGGGAAAGAAGAATGCGAAAAATGTGAAACCTACACGCTCCATAAACAAGTTCACACGGTCTTGGATACGATATGCGAAGTGTGTTGTCAATGGAAAAAACACATTGACGACGCAAAAAGATCAAGAGATGAGTATAGAAAAGACGTTAGTCTTGCTGAGACAAGTCAGACTGAAATTGTTTATTTTTCTGTCGATATGCAGAAAATCATAATGCTCCCTCGACTAGATATGTTTAAGCAAATTATTTTTACACAGAGGCTCATTGTTTTTAATGAGTCTTTTGTACCCTTAGGAAAACTCGCTAAAAATTCTGTTCAGCCATTCGCTGCACTTTGGCATGAGGCCATTTCTGGTCGAAAAAAAGAAGATATAGTGAGCGCGTTCAACGCATTTTTCAAAAATCATGTCCGTGACCACAAACAAATAGTTTTTTGGGCCGATAATTGTTGTGGCCAGAATAAAAACTGGTGTTTTTTTAGTTTCCTTATTTATTTGGTTAACAGTGGTGAAATTGCTGCAGATAAAATCACCATAAAGTATTTCGAAGTGGGCCACACATTTATGTCCGCAGACAGTTTTCATCATTTGATAGAACAAGGTCTGAGGAAGCATAAGAAATGCTATGATTTTCAGGATTTCTGCGATGTTGTCAAAAACTGTTCGAAATATCCAGTGTCTATCAAAGAATTATCGACGTCAGATTTCATGATATGGCCTACTTTCACGACGAATTACCAACTTCAGAAAATGAATAAAGATAGGCCACTACTGAAGGAAATATCAGAAATAAGTGTAAAAAAGGGAAGTTATGTTTTGTATCACAAAACATGCTTCGACGGTCCAGAGAACGAACTCGTTTTGCTATCTAAGAAATGGCAAGGAACAAAACCACTCCCGGAACCTGAAGGTAACTCTTTAGCGAGAGGCATCACGGAAAAGAAAAAGCAGGGGATCATCCAGAGTCTCAAGGGATTATGTCCACCTCATAAACTAAAATTCTGGGAGAAACTGGATGTGAACGATAATGCTGTCGACCTAATCAATGAAGTGGATGACTGAATAAGTGCTATTTTTATTGCTGTATATGTAACGGTATCCACAATAAAAACTTTCACCACTTATGCTCGTCTATGCATTTTTTCTATATTTCAGAAATTTAAATTTTGGAAATTTTTCCTGTCTGCATATTATTATTTTTTGTCACTACTCCGTGGCCAGAATTAGTCGTTGAAAAAAATGGTTCAAATTATTGATTTGTATTAGTTTATATGACCATGTATTGTATAATATTTAGGAAACATAATAAAAAAAATATAGTAGGTATAAGTTAGGGTAGTACGGTAAGTAGAAATTTACTGCATTCTCTTTGTGTTGTTGTATGCGATGTATTATTCCACATGCGTCGTTTATACTAAGCATAGAAGATATTTCGTACTAGAGACTTTTGACGCATGTGGCGTTGTACTTGTTTTACGTTACTTGCGTTCTTTATGACAAGTATCTAAACTTAAGATAGTAGAGCATTTAGACGCAAGTGGCACTGTTTAGCTATTTAGAAGCAGTTTTTTTATTCCCCATGCTGTCATATGTTTAAAGAACAATATAATTAATCCTTGTATGTGAAAAAATCTACCAAAAATAAATTCCTGCAAAAATGGCGAGTAATTTTAGAGCCGCCAACTTTGACCGCCATTATTTCAGAACTACATTCGATGTACATGCGGTGTTTTTCCGTAGGACGGCAGTATAGGTTATACTGGTAACCAAATTTAATGTCTGCTTTCATAAACAAAATGTAAAAATGCAGAAAAAACGTTTTCGGATTTTTGTGAAAAAATTGTTGGCAAATTTTTATGAATTTTTTTTCTGTAAGCTTTGTCGAAAAACTTTTTGTGAAAAATATCTTGGTAGGAGGGTAAATAGCTTGAAGTGGTCCGTTTGCCAGGATAATTAGACCGGTTTTTCCGGGAACAGTTTATTTTCGTAAAAGTTTACACAAGTTTTTTTATTAAAACAAATAATAATTTACGTCCATAACGCACTTACTGTACCCAGACTTTATTTTTGGTTTAATTTGATTTGCCTCGAGAATTTACTTATTTGGCCACAGACATAATACAACATAAAAGCTTCGTATATCTAGTGGCTTATAGCGGAAGCCAGAAGGTTGTTTAATAGGGCAAGTGGGACTGGGGACTGGGCTAAATATCGACAAGCTCTAACATTATCCAACACAGAATTTGGGTGATTAAAAAGCTGAACCAAAAGGCGGCGTGCGTTTGTCATATTAAAACCCTACCTGTAGCGAATATTTAAAGCTGGTTTTCTTCCTAGGCTATTTCACAGGCATAAGAGAAGCAAATGTGACATTTTATATCAAAAACAGTACGTCGCCCCATGGCCAAAGGCAAGTCGTACAGCCTCACAACCCTCATATCCTTTCTACTAAAGACCATGGAGCAGTTATTAAATCAATACGTTAGAAGCAAAACCCTCACAAGGAAACTGCTCCATGTACAACAAATCGCTTATTAGGCGAAAAAATCCACATTACATGCATTGGTTATTTAGGGGTATAATAAAAAAAGTGGACTAAGAAATAACTGTTAGTGCATTCATTGACACTGAGGATGCGTTTGGAAACATCTCATATTAGTCGAGTCCTCGAGGAATGGCAAGTGTAATTCCCTATTGTAAGATGGATCGAGTTAATGCTAAAAGGCCGTGTTGTCACAGGTACTACAAATAAAATCAACACAACAGTGACTACGGCAAAATATTTTCGTCAAGGAGGTGTGCTTTACCTTTGTTGTGGTTGCTCGTTGTTGATTAAATTGAGCGGATCAAATCCATTTTCTTCTTGTTCTCTTGCTATCGGAGAGTGGAAGCCATTGTAGCCAATATTATCTTATTTGTTGCGTGTCTAAAAAATTTAATTGAGCTGCATCTGCACCATTTGCGTAGATTGCGCAGCCATGGAGTTTTCCTTCTACCTACGCTCCTTTTATTTTTGATTTTTCCCTGCATGATATTTCTAAGTAACGCATACTTCGCTACGCTCATGATATGCCCCAAGTACTACAGCTTTCTCTTTTTGATAGTTTCTAGTAGTTCTTGTTGTTTGTTTAGACTTTGCAGTATGTTTGTACTCATCACGCGAGTTAGACACTGCACATCGCATGCTAGACTTTATATCACATGTATTTTGATCGTTACATTTATCATTAGTTTATATTATTCATTTTTCTTTAAGTATTTATTGTTTAAAGTAGTAAATAAATTGTTTTAAAAATTCAAACGTCTTAACCGTAAAGTTAAGTGGCGCAGTCGTTAGTATTGGTTAGAAAACCGAAACCATCTAGATTTTTAAGCGTTTCGACGCCTAATAACCAACTCTAGCCAAGCAGAGCCAAGTTAGAGCAGAAACAGTAGCCAAGCCGAGCCAAATAAGAGCAGAAACCATCGTATTATGGTTCCTTACAACGGGAATAACCGCCCAAATACAAGACTTGACAGAGAATCCAGGCATGCTACCAAAGAAAATAGGAACAGCATACACTGAGACTAGCAGTTGGAATTTGATACAAATACATGACTTGACACAACTACACCAGGACTACAACCAAACAAAAAGACACTACGCAAACACCGTTAAATTCATAACGAACGATTACCATTCTGAATATCATAATTTCATAGTAACATTGAATTTTACCATAGACAACATAGACGATATATTTTACAGGATTTTTCCAAATAGGAATATTTTTAATCGACAAAAACGTGGCATTATAAACGGACTAGGTTCTATATATAAATCGATCACAGTGAATCTCGATTCACAAGATGATGACTGCATATACCAAGCAATAGAAGTCTTAACGACAGACCAAAATAAAATCCATGAACTTTTTAGGTCTCAGAATTTAGTCATGCTTGCGGCAATAATAGAGTTCAATAGAACAATAGTATGGATGAGTCATAACCAAGACACATTAGTAAATAGAATAAATGAATTAGGTAATACAATCAATAGTCTTAGGAGTGAACAACTAACTCACTACCATCGCATAAAAATTCTAGAATTACTCACACAGCAAGGCCAGTTATTAAACAATATTCAAGAACTAGCACTAACAACAGAAAATGCAATCACTTTTTCAAAGTTAGGAATCTTCCACACATCAATATTAAAACCAAAATTTATAATAAAAGGAATCAATAAAATACAAAATTATAATAAAAGCAGTTCAAAACAATTTCCAAATTATATTTCAAATAGAGATACTTCTAGTGGACGAATTAGGGTATGATTATTATCAATTACCTGTCCCTAGAAATACACACACTTTTACCATGATAATTCCTAGAACCAAATACCTAATCCTAAACAGTAAACAATATGCCTATCATAATGAAGAGTGTCAAAATTTAAAGAACCAGATATATTTCTACAAAGACGACAATCACACAACCATTAATGATCAAAACCCATGTGAAATCAAACTAATCAAATTTCAAAAACCTATCAACAATTGTAATCAAGAATTAGTCAAAATTAATAAAACTACAGTTTCGAGATATGGAACCAGTCAATATATAAATATAGCACCCGAAGAAACTAACGCCAGAATAACTTGCCAGTAACAAGAGTGGACCAACATAATCAAAGGTACCAAGTTAGTCAACCTTCAACCAAATTGCCAATTGAAAATAGGCACCAAGATCTACAAGATTGGCGAAACAACAGCAGAAACACAACAGCTATTCAATCTACCTAAATTAGAAACCCCCATTTGAGAAGATCACATAAATCAAGAAAAGGTACCTAAACTATTATTAGAAAACCTACAGCTACATACCATAAATCAAATAAAACATCAACTTCAGAATATCAAACAGAATATACCAGGACCAATAAAGATACCGATCCATCACCTGAGTATATGGACCATCCTATTATACGTAGCTGTCATAATAGCAATAGCAACAATAGCCGTCCGAATGGGCTTGAAGAAAAGAAGAACAACCAAAGAAGACAAGGAAAACAGTCCAAGAAACACCGAGTCTGGATTTCCCTTGAAAATCCGGAATGAACCATTGCTTCGTTCTTCAAAAAGGGGAGGAGATAAATGGAGCCCTAACAATGGGCCTATATGATACAAAGTTGCCTTCCCACAGTCAGGACAGTCGAGTCAGCGGTAGAATTGGAGGCGCCTGCAAGTACGCAGGCTCAGACCAGCAAGTTGGAAAGAATATCACTCGTAAGAATCTACATGAGCAGATCCAAAGTCACCTCCAGAGAGAATAGTGCCACGCCTGGAGTGTAGTGTAAAAATAGGTTGCTCACAAGGATACAACCGTTCATTCTTGTTCCGAGTAGTTAGACTCTGCACATCGCGTGCTAGACTTTATATCACTTGTATGTTGATCGTTACATTTATCATTAGTTTGTATTATTCATTTTTGTATTAAGTAATTAAGCATTGATTGTTTAAAGTATTAAATACATTGTTTTAAAAATTCAAACGTCTCTAACCGTAAAGTTAAGTTGCGTCTTCTGGGAATAAAAACATTATTCATTTTTGTATTAAGTATTGATTGTTTAAAGTAGCAAATAAATTGTTTTAAAAATTCAAACGTCTTAACCGTAAAGGTATGTTACGATCAACTGAGGAGATTTTGTGAGTTTGTCGATAGACCGCATTTTAAAAGCGTCCATGTTTTGATGTTTCTGCTCTTCAATGTCCAAGCTTCCACTCCGTAAAGGACTGGAGAAAACGTAGCATCTCAGCATACGGATGCTCAGAAGAAAGCTGACGTTCCGGTTGCAGAATCTTTCTCATTTTGTTGAATACTGTTCTGCTAATTTTAATGCGGCTTTTGATCTCTTACGTTTGATCGGTATTGTCTGTAATCCATGAACCCAAGTATTTATATGCCGGTATTTTTTCACTTCCTGTATCGTTGATAACAAAATTAGCTCTAATGGTCTGGTTGCTTGTTATTTCCATGAATTTGGTCTCCTTATGTTTCACTTTTAAGCCGCAATTATTGCAGTTGATATTAAGTCTTTGTATTTGATATTGTAGTTTTTCTATTATGCCTGTTAATACGACGGTGTCATCTGCACATCTAATATTATTGGGAGTTTCTCCACTTATCACCACGCCTTCGGGCATTTCTGAGAGTAATTTTTGAGAGAGTACACCACCCTGAAGCACTCCATTTCAATTTCTGATGTTAAGCTGTTTTCAACTTTCACTTTTGCTAGTCGATTCCAGTACAAATTACAGATTATTCTTATATCTCTACTATCAATATTCTTAGTATAATTTGTCTCATGCTGTACCCTCTCGAACGTCTTCTCAAAATCGACAAAGCAAGCATACACTCCCTGATTCATATCAATACATCTCTGGGACAAGACGTTCATTCCAAACAAAGCTTTTCGAGTACCTATTCCTTTTCTAAATCCCACTTGAGTAGTTTTACCAATGTCCCTATCTAATTTCTTAAAGACCATGTTGTATATTATCTTCAAAAAAACTTTTGTCGTGTGACTCATTGGGGCTATAATACGATGTTCGCTGCATTTTTTGCGTTGCCATTCTTTGGAATTAGAACGAACGTGGAATGGAGCCAATCTTCTGGTAACATTTTATATGTATCTATATATATATATATATATATATATATATATATATATATATATATATATATATATATATATATATATATATATATATATATATATATATATATATATATATTGTGATAGATTCTCTGTTCATTAATTTGAGCAGCTCCGCAGGAATTCCGACGTGTCCACTAGTCTTCACATGTTTGACCTGTTTGAGTGCATATTATATTTATTCTATTATTGTTTCAGGTTCTGTGACTTCTGTGTATTCATCTTGGTTCTCTTCTCTTCTTGTCTTCGAAAAGTTCTGTTACGTACTCTGTCGATCTATCCAGTTTGTGTATCACATCTGTTAACAGTGTACCATTGACGTCTCTTAGTTGCCTCTATTGTCCAGATTTTCTCATTCCTGTCATCTCTTTAATCTTTTTGTTTAAGTTGAAAGTATCATATTTTTTCTAGTCCTTCAACTTTCTGACATTTCTCACTCAGCTAGTTCTCTTTGGCTTCCTTAATTTTTCTCCTCATCAATATATTTGTGGACTTGTAGTTGGTTGGGTCTCGTGCTTTGAATGACCTTCTTTGTTACATTAGTGGGAGTATTTCCTCTGTAATCCATTTTTTTATGTTTTGATTTTGTTGTTGTCAAGCTTCCTTTTTCTGCATTTGTTATTGCTTAGTTTTTATATTCGTCCACTTTTGGTTTATACTGCTTGTTGCCCTATTTGATTTTCTAACCTCTTGCGGTCTCAAATTTATGTATCTGGTAGTAATTTCTCTTGCTTGCTGTTCTTTTGGTCCCGTTATGTCCACCTGTTTCATGTTATATATTTTTATTTTTTTGAATTTGGTTTTCAGTGTGGCCACTACAGGGTTATGGTCTGGACCGATATTTGTTCCAGAGTGGGTCTTAGCTGAGAGAATGGAGTTTCGAAATCTATGTTTAACAAGAATGAAATCGATTTGATTCCCAAATGTTCTTCTTGGTCCGTTCATGGGAGACTTCCATGTACATAGTCTTCGTTTCGGTACTTTAAAAAATTTGTTAGCTCGCACAGATCCTCCGTTTGGCAAAAGCGCGGATTTTTTTTCCTAACTAGAAGCCAACACCATATCGATTCCATTTTTTGTTGAGCATTTCCCAGCATCTGGCCATTGTACGTCACTTATTCCCGTGATGTCAATTTTCAGGTGTTCCTTTTGCAGGACTAACTTATCTAATTTTACGGATGCAAATAGACCATTTACATTCGATGTAGCTATTATCACCGCTGTCGCGGAAAATTCTTAGCACCCTTTGATTTTGTAAGATCTGCCCCGGCCTGAGGGCCGTGTTATGAGTATCTCAGCTATGATAATTCTACTAGAGATATCCAATTGGATATTTAATTCAGTGGTTTCTCCTTGCCTTCTGTATTCTAATGTCGTTGATCAGTAACTGATTCTTCCACCTTTAGGTCCAATTTCTTTGCCAGGTTAATAGAGTGCCTTTGCACTTTCCAGTTCTTCCACACAAAGCTGTTGACTAGAAAGTGGTGACTGCTTATCCCGGCAGTCACCCGGTTTGGCTAATTGCGAGATCTATTAAAATCCCAAGCAGTGAGGTCGCCGCATCTCTACGTCTAATTTATAGTCCAAGGATACGCAAGTAATATCGGCATACCAGCAAAGGACAAGCACGATGCGGTAATATCCAGTCTAATGCAACCTCCCTAAATAATAGAAAGAACTGATGTAAGTCAGGGGCTGAATGTCAGTCTCCGTAAAACAGTTATTCCGGCATTCATGAACAGGAGGAAATTTAATTTAAAAGCTCCCACTTTGACTAAAGCACAGATACAATTTTCAGATGAGGTAACATGTTTAGGGATCTTCTTAGACCAAAAACTGAACTGGAACACGCACTTGGAAAAACTCTTTTGACAGCCACAATGGTAGTCTGGACATGCCGTAAACTCGTATGAAAAACTCGGGAGCTGAACCCTAGGGTGGTGTATTAAATATGCCAAACTGTGGTTAAACCACCCATGGTCATATATGCGTTTATAGTATGTTGGTCAAAAACAAAACAAGCCCTAGCACACTTCAAAAATTACAGAGGTTGATCTGTGTTTGAAAAACGGGATCTATGACGTCATACCTTATAACTGAAATAGATGCAATGCTGAATCTGACTCCACTGCAGAATGCGTGAAGAAGGAAGCAGCACTAAATGCGCGAGACTATTTCAAGTAGAGAAATTTAAGCCAGGAGACTTGATTGGCCCATGGAAGTTATGCCATTGGAGTCTCTCGCCAAACCAACAGATCAAATGCCACTAAACTTGATTTTATAATCGCATTTATCCTAGTCACAAATGACCATCACGCATGGGACAGATACAGTAAAAAAAGCTGACAAACAACTTATCTACATGGTTTACATACGGGCCTAAAAGAGTATCAGATGCGCGAAGTCCCTAGTAAGAATTTCCACAACTTCTAAGTAGCAATGCCTCGCATAAATCATTTTGTATAGGAGTTCATACAAAGAAGACTCAGAAACAGAGATATTTACATCCTTTCAGGCAGTCAGGCAGCACAAAAGACTATAAAATATTTCAAAGCCGAGTCTAATCTGACCTGGACCTGCGATTAATTCTTGAAGCAACTGAATACAGACAACAAAGTAACTGTGATGTAAGTAATAGAGCACCAAATACTTAGCGGAAATAGGGAAGCAGACAGTCTTGCAAAAAGAACCTACGTTACACCATCTAGAGCCTTATGGTGGCTCAACAAAAAGCCATGTAAGAAATTAATTTAATACTTGGAAGAACCAGGTGCTGTTATACCGAAGGAAAATGCAAGGCTCAAGGCATTGTAAACACTTTATTACCATATCAACAGACAAATCTAGCTGCTTCCTTAATTGAGCAATAATTAATCACAGGACTTACCACAGGACACTCCTCAGTAAGGTATCACCTCCTGAAGAGAGTAAGGTGGACAGCGAAAACTGCAGATACTGGAAGGTGGCAGCAGAAATAACCTAATATTTGCTGTGGTAGTGTACGGCTCAGGTCTGCAAGAGGCCTAAATACCATTGAGTGGTAAACCTAACACACAAGGAGATTTTAATTATTTTTCAAAAACGTGGTAGACTAGATAAAACTTTGAACTTTCTGGGCAACTATTAGGAGGAATAGTCATGCACAAAAGACCTATTGAGCTGAGAAACTAAAGGTTTATATGATCATTAGACAAATTACAGTCCATAATGTATTATTATTTTTTTAACCTATTTAATTTTGTAAGAAAAATTGCATAAAACAAGAATATCGCGATATGCATAAATATTTTTGTTTAGCTTTCTCTATTTCAAGTTCTATACACTTAATAACTCTCATTTGTTAAACCGTACACTTTTATGAGAATACGCTACCTAAAGGCAATTGCTGCCTCAAGGCTTTTCTATTTATATTCAAGATTTGCGAAATGTTTAGTGCGCTTATTATCATACCATTAAACTTTATGGCCTTTTACTTAACTTAATGATTATAATATTCGACATTTACACATTAAACTTATGCACGCAATATTTATCACAACATAAAATTAGGTTATGGTTAAGTTATTGTACACTCCTGGACAAAATTAACGCAACAACATGTTAAGGCATACAAATCGCTATAAGAAATTAATTTTAATATTTTTTATGGACATTGGTTACATTCAAATTTACAAAAACGTACTCGGATACTTTAAAAGTGAATTAGATACAACATGTCTTTATAAGATTGGAATTAAAATTATTCTTAGACTTATCAACAAAATTCTAAATATGAAAAAATTAATTAATGGTGTAACTGGAACACTAGCAGCAGAATTCGTGGTGTAATTGGGACACTAGTAGCGTGTGTTGCAGTCTTTACTACGGATCACAGCATTTTTTTAACTTTTTATTTCAACAACACACCACGAGTGCTTACAGCCTAAATACTAGCCTACCGTGGGTGTCGACAAGGAGGAAAGAGGCAACTTGTTAATTCTGGCCTTAAAGGTCTGGAGGTTCGGGGGAGAAGGAAAAACATGTGCCGGCACGGAATTCAACAACTTGGAAGTCCTCGGGACAAAAGAGCGGGCATAACAAGATGTTCTATGTCTGGTGACCTGGACAGTAAAAGTGTGATTTCGCTCTGTTCCCCTGGTAGATCTGTTGAGGGCAGCAGGTGGAGGAACTATGGAAGAAATCTCTTCTGAGCGCTGCCCGTGCACATATCTATAAAAGAGAGAGAGGTCACCAACGGCACGTCGGTGTGTAAGGGATGGCAGCCTTTGGGTGAGGGTAGCGTCACCGATAAGACGTATAGCTCTCTTTTGAATGGAGTCCAGGATAGCGAATGTAGAAGCGAAAGCAGCACCCCAGATGTGGGAGCAGTATTCGAGGTTTGGTCTTATTTGTGAAGTATATAACGTATAGAGATTAGCTGGTGAAAAGTATTTGCGAGCCCGGAAGAAGAAACCTAATTTCTTAGCAGCCGCTTCTGCAATTGATGTGACATGTTGATGCAAATTCAAATTCCGATCCACAGAAATGCCAACAAGTGAAAATGACTCATTACTTTGAATAACTCATTATGATGGGTCTAGGGCTTGTGTTTATGCGCCTGGGCATGCTTCTAATTGAATTTTGGATGAGGGCTTGAAGAATTTGTTCCCATTCTGTGATAACTGCATTTTCAAGTTTCCTCGGGTTTCTGGATGCAGGTATCTGACGTTTTGCATTTTTTTTTTTTGACGTGATCCCATACAGGTCCGATCGGCTTCAGATCCGGGCTTCTTGGTGGCCATTGAATAATTGGTTTACCAACTTCATTAAGATACTCGAGTACCTCGTCAGCCACGTGAGGTCGAGCGCACAACATTTACACACAACATTTAGGCAAAGAACGTGAGACGAGTATGGTCTATGTAGCGAAAAAGTAGCAAGAAGAGTGTTTTCAAACTCTTAAGTTTCAGCTTCAACCGTAATAGTCCTTTTTACTAAAATATTTGCAGAAAATTCATTTCATATAGACCCTTTCTCTGATGCTTTGGCCTAATGCCAAAGCATCAGATAAACTAATTTCTATTATAGATTTTTTAGTTTAGTGGTCTATA
Source organism: Tillus elongatus (assembly GCA_964006375.1). Classification (NCBI taxonomy): domain Eukaryota; kingdom Metazoa; phylum Arthropoda; class Insecta; order Coleoptera; family Cleridae; genus Tillus; species Tillus elongatus. Next base: position 92,372,177 of record OZ023263.1, on the reverse strand, counting down.
ATTTTTAACGAATCTTATTAGAAAAGAAAAAAAAAATCGTTAATAAGGAGACCACTACTTTTGAATTTTGAAAAGATGTTTGCAAATTAGCGCCAACTATGTTCCTTAGAACCCCATATCCGGGTAAGTTTCAGTTTTTATCTGTTTTCAACATACAGGGTGACGCCATTCTACTCAATATATCCGTTGTTATACAAGATACGAGAAAAATTGTTTATTTGTTAATTATATACCACTCTTAAGCTGCATCCTATAAAATTAGTTTTACGACCATAGGTGGCCCATGAGTTGTCGGTGATACAAAAAAAAATTCTATTTAATCGAACAGACCTTATGTTATTACATTCTTGCCTTTTTCATCGAAGAAAATGCATGTTTGTAAGAAAAGAAACTCAGGGCGCATCCAGTGCGTTATGGTAGCGAATTTTCATTATATATTTCTAATTTCAATAGCTCAATTTGCTCTTAAGGTTCTTTGGCTATGTACTAGTTTTTTTCGGGAGTTTTTGAGTCTGTTTTCGAATTTTTTTTACATTTTAAAACAATCTAGTTATTTTTTTGAAATATGATACATAGTTTTTACTATATAGGTTAAACTGGTTACCAAATTTCATGCCTGCTTTCTTTAAAAGAAAAGATATACTTGCTACTAAAAACAGCTTTATGAAAATTCACTGCTATAACGCACTTACTGCGTCCAGACTTTTAGTGTATAGTTTAGGTATATAAATACCTATTTGCCCATAGAGTTAGTTTAGCGAAAGCTGCTGATAAAGACAACTTCATTGTCGAATTACATATCTAGAGCAAAACTCATTGTTATTATTTTTGTCTTTTTTTTTGGGTAATTCTGTTTTTTGCTTTAGTTTCCAGCCACAGTGTACAACTTCCAAAATTTACTGATATTTGTAATAATATAATAGCTTGATGTGCGTCAATGTTTGTTTTATACAGAACCTGCTTTATTGCTGTTTTTGTCAATAAATCATTTTATATTAATGATTGTTGAGTATTATTGCTATAAGTGGATTTTGTTTTATGTGTAATATTGTTATACACATCGTTATTAACATAACCATTTTAACGAAGCCAATTGTCATTTTTAAAGAATTATTTAATCAAAACATTCTAACGTAGCAAGTGTTATTCATTTGTAATTGTGCGTGTTAATTTTATTTTCTTCGGAGGATTTCATAAAAGTACGAAAGCAAACACCTGTGAAGCTACAGAAGAAGCCCCTATATCTGTATTTATTAGGGACCGGTTTCACACAGTACGGGCAACAGCAATTATTTGAAAAACAGTTACTCGTGAAAAGAATAAATCCTCTACGAGTGGAAAACTTATTTGACACATCGAAGGCATCTCTCGTGGGACATTAATAAATAATTCATTGATTGTTGTTGCCCTTACTTGGTGAAACTTGTCCATACTACATACAGACTTGGAGACTACTTCTCTGGCTTCACTGTTGGTTTTTGTTGGTGAAGGACGTAGTCAGCGCGTCAGCTAACTGGAGCAAGTGGTCCTTCGATTTCTGGAAGTTCTAGGATATTCTTCAATGCTTCTGTGACTATAGTTTCGCTGCTTGACAGCATTTTCAGACAGATTAAAACTGAATTAGTACGAAATCATGACAACTACAAATAAATATCTGTTGCTATGTTATGATATGATGTTTTGATCAAAAAATTTTTATCAAATTGAAAATAAAATGAAACACAGATGACAGATGAGGTTTTCAAAATGTCTATGTGATGTATGTCAATATTTAACATAAAAACTAGAACTAGCCTATAATAACTATGATAACAGTTACAACAATAAAATAACTAAACAATAACAGTATAAACGTAGTCTCTATATAACGAAAATATCGACATACATAGTTATTGTCGTGTGTATGATTTTTGACTTCTAAAGCTTCAAAAAAGTTTAGTTTACGTTTGTCATTATAAAAATGTTGTGGTTGTATGCAGTTATTTATTGTAGGTCTATGTTCGGTATCAATAATATGTTTTGCAAATGTAGATTTGTCAGCGTGGTTATTTCTAAATGCAGAAATATGTTCTTTGTATCGGGTGTTAAAATTTCTAAAAGTTTTACCTATGTAGATTGCGTTACAATGTGTACAAGCTAATTTATAAACTCCAGCTGGAGTTTATAAATTAGCTTGTACACATCCTAGAACTTCCAGAATTCGAAGGGCCACTTGCTCCAGTTAGCTCACTCGCTGTCTACGTCCTTCACTAACAAAAACCAACAGTGAAGCCAGAGAAGTAGTCTCCAAGTCTGTATGTAGTATTAATAAATAACTTTGTTAGAGCAGCCTCTTTGCAAATTTAAGCAGTAATCTGCCATCATGTGTGTGAGTGTTGTCTCCGCTGCTAGCACTCCTTCGATGTTTTGATATCCTGGTAGAATTTTTCACTTGGTTCTTTGTTGATTTGATACAAATTTTACGAAAATTCGTAGAAGGGGATGCATAAATAATGCTACTTTATGTTTATATTACATCCCATTTTTCTGAAACTTGTAACATGTCGCGTGTATTTAATAAGCGTGACATGTCACACGCGTTAACGCCGTTCATTTTTAAGCCTCTGAATTAACCCCTTTTGTGACGTCAGCGTTCTTTAAATACGCTTGCAACGCATGCCACGCTCTCTTCTGTTTAAAATCGACCAAGAGATGAAATCTTACAGCTAAATTTTAGTCGGAAAACAGCATGCCTAAATGGCACCTCGTTAAGGAGCCCCCTCAAGAACACCTTACTGAACACGTTAAGGAGCCCCCTCAAGAACACCTTACTGAACTCGTTAAGGAGCCCCCTCAAGAACACCTTACTGAACTCGTTAAGGAGCCCCTTCAACACCATCGACAGGGAGGAGCCCCCCCAACAACAACATCGTTAAGGAGCCCCCTAAATGGCACATCGTTAAGGAGCCCCTTCAACACCATCACCAGAGAGGAGCCCCCTCAACAACAACATCGTTAAGGAGCCCCCTGAATGGCACACCGTTAAGGAACCCCCTCAACAATACCACCGTTAAGTAGCATCACCTCACCAAATAAAAGAAACCGCTAGGGAGGAGACCCCTTCAACACCATCGCCAGGGAGGAGCCCACTCAACCTAAAGGTGGAAGTTAAGTACACTATTTATCTGTGGTTTTCTTTTTTTTTTGAGTAGGGTATGCTCCACAATTCATTTTTAGAGTGTTATATGCCATGTCAAAGTAATCGATTCATATTTTTCTTTTATCCAATTTGCTTGATTCAATTCGCTGCATGGTATAGATTCAATAACTTTTTAAATAAACTGATTTTATTCATAACACCTGATTTTCATTTGTACATCTTGAAACCTACCAACTGCAAGTGCCTAAACCCAAGCCTGGAGATAATTTGTGTCATATTACATTATGTTTATTATATATAATTATTTTTCATTATAAACTACTAAGTATGTTATTTACTAGCTCCACCTAGGTTTTGGTTTTGTTACTGCATTTAAAACTGTTGACAGTCGGAACAAATGACGTCCACGCATTTCGATCAGCCTTACTCACGGAATCGACAATTTTAAAATTTGATATGGGTTGTCTCATTTGTGGACCATGAATCCAGCTTTAGGTTTTTCTGCATTTCGCTTAGGCTTTTTTCGTCCTCTTCACAAAAAACGCTCCATTCTGCTCAGGTATCGTTTAAAAACTGTTGCATTGGGATATTTTTATATGCATTGGAGCTAAGAGAACTTTGGTATGTCTTAATAATCCTTCAGAAATGATATTAAAATCATAAATAGCAAATCACCTGTTGTTGATTTTCTCTCTAATGCAAAAGAAAAATCGTGTTTTTTGGCAAAAGCTGAAATTTATGAATTAGCTTGTACACACTGTAGTGCATCCTACATCAGTCCAACTTTTACAAATGTCTGTATCAGATACAGGGAAAATATCTTTACATAACCGTGCTGATAAATCTACATTTGCAAAACCTAATATTGTTACTCAACATAGACTCACACCAAATAACCACATAGAGCCACTATATTTCTATAAGAAGCGCAAACTTTTTTGAAACCTTAAAAGTAAAAAAGCACATACACGACAATAGCTTCATTTAGATGAGCAAATTGATTTAATGGATTCCCCTTTCTTCGTATTTCCCTTTCTAATTAGATACATCAAAAAGTGGAAGTATTTTCCAAAAAAAGTTGGAATAAGTTATGAGTTAATGTGTGTCGACAGTTTAGTAGTATATAGTCGGCTTTATTACTAGTATTGGTTAATTCTATTTTTTATTTAAATGTTGACTATATCGCGTAGATATTTTGAAGACTTCATGGGTTATATTTATTTGACTTTCATCTTTTTTAATAATTTTTTGCTCAAGATATGATATCGTAGTAAAAGATTTATATATATATATATATATATATATATATATATATATATATATATATATATATATATATATATATATATATATATATATATATATATATATCACACCGATAACTCAAAAAATAATGGGCCGATTTTGATTTAATTTAGTGAATAAATCCCTTTTGCAAATGGCTTTGATAAGTTGGTTAGCCAGGAAAATCTGCCCAGGTTTTCCCAAAAAAATTTGTGTTTTCTTTCGAAAAAAAAATTATATCTCCGGAATTAACAAAGTAAGGGCAACCAAATTTGGTTATCCTTATAGGTAAGTTACCTACCAAAATTTAGCTATGTAGGTCGAAAAACAAAAAAGTTATAGCCATTTAAAGAAAAATAAATTGGGGTTTTCCTCAAAACGTCAAAGTTGCGATTTAAAACGTCAAAATCGGCAACATTTAGGCAAATAACTTGAATCTAATACGGGCTATGAAAATCAAATGTCTCAAGAAGGATGTTTTACAAACCATGAAGTCTTAGTTTCGACCGTCATTGTCCTTCATTTTACTAAAATGTGTCCAGAAAATTCATTTCAAATAGACCCTTTCTCTGATGCTTGGCAGTAGTCTTAGCTATGGAGTTTATCGTTTAGTGGTATATAATTTTTGTCGAATTTTCGTAAAAATCAATAAAGCTCAATATATCCGTTATTATCCAAGATATGAAAAAAATTTGTATATATTAGTTATAGAGTGTCTTCAGCTACATCTTAAAAATATATTTCTACAATCACAGGTGGCCCATAAGTCGTTGGTGATACAAATTTCCTTTTTTTTTTAATCAAACACGCCTTATGTTATTGCATTTCCCATCGAAATATAAGGCATGTTTGTAAGAAAAAAAATCTGGAAGCAGCAAGGGCGTTATGGTAGCGAATTTTGATCAAATGCTTCATATTTGAATAGCCCAGTTTGCTATTAACCTGTAAGGTTGACTAAGAAACGAGTTTTTCCAGATCACTTTAAGTTTACTTTCGGAAATTTTTGTACATTTTCAAACAATAAAGATATTTTGATGAATCATGGCACATTGTTTTTACTATATAGGTTATACTGGTCACCAAATTTGATGCATGCTTTCTTTAAAAAAACACACATATTTGCTATTAAAAACATTTTTATGAAAATTCACTACGATAACGCACTTGCTGCGTCCAGAGTTTTTTATTTTAAGAAAGTACTTTAATTGCTCCGCATCCTGAAATGCAACAATTTAAGATTCGATTTTTCCATAGCCTACTGCGCTAACAAATAAAACCCCAAAATGGCTAAAGCATATTAGGCATTTTTCTACGGAAAAAAACAACAAATATCTCTATCGATTTAGGCAGATCTGCAAGCCACAAATCCCAAGTTTCAATATCGTAACTTATACAGAGTGTTCAGAACTTGAGTGCAGAAAGTAAAAAACCGGCGTTTTTGGGGTGCCCTGTGTAAACGCTACTACGTGTGTTGCTAATATTAGAATGCCAATTGATTAAGTCACCTAGTATATCAAGTAGTCACCTCAATATGCTTTAGTCATTTTTGTTATCGTTGTAGGCTACGGAAAAAGTGAATCTCAAAATAATGCATACCGGGATGTGGAACTTTTGGAGCACTTTATTTAAAGAAAAATTTTTTTGAAAATCGGCCGACCCGTTATGAAATAATAAATTGTCTCCACTTAACGTGAAAAACATTGTATATATATATATATATATATATATATATATATATATATATATATATATATATATATATATATATATGTATATATATATATATATATATATATATATATATATATATATGTATATATATATATATATATATATATATATATATATATATATATATATATATATACAGGGTATCCAAATAGTGTGTAAGTCCTCTATATATCCTGAGCTAGCCGAAAAAACTTTAACGAAATTTTCTCGTGGTTATCTAGGCTATACCGATAAAATCCATTTAGCTTTGTGAAACTTCCAGTTACGCCGGAAGTAGCTATAAACTTCGTTATTTCGATTGGTATATTATTCTTTTTTATTAAATTTTTAGATAGAGATTAAAAAATAAGTGTGACTACCCCATTTTTCACAAATATCTGTGATATCTGTGAAAAGGCTTTTTTTTTTTTAGCTCTGATTTATATGTTAGTTCAAACGTATGCTGTGGGCTGTGCTTAGAGTTTTGCTGCCTTAGATTCAAAAAAATGAATAGCCGAGATTACGTTTTTCGAAATAGTTAAAGAATAATTTATCATCTATGTACAGGGTGTATTTTTTGGGTTAAAACATATCTAACTTTAAAGTGGCATCACTTGTGTTTTTCAAACGGAACACTTATTTTTTATGAATTGGTCAGGTAGGTTATTGAATTCTGCGTCGACATGGTATAGGTCACCCTCTAGCTCAGGTGGGTAGTTTTTGAGCCATTTTGAGCAAAACTGAGATAATATAAGGAGTGTTCGAAAAAAAAAAGAAAACTTGTATCACCAAAAACTTATGGGCCCTTCTGTGACCGTCAAAATAATTTTTTAACATGTAGCTCAAAACACCCCATAATCTACGTAAAAAATCTTCTCTTTTATCTTGTATAGAAATGGATGTATTGAGCTTTACCGTAGATATGCGTCACCCTGTATATACGTAAACAGGTAAAGACTGAAACTATCCCCGGATATGGGTTCTATCTGGTCTAGTTCTCGCTCATTTGAAGAAATCTTTTTAAAATACAAAAGCCTGGACGCAGCAAGTGCGTTATGGTAGTGAATTTTCATAGAAATGATCTGGCACAAAATATTTTATAACTTTTTTTTCTTGTAACATAGAAATCTAAATTTTGGTATATAGTTTGATTTTTATATCGTTAACCTACCTACCAAATTTGGTTATCATAAATTTTTTATTTTTTAAGATAAAATTTTTTTTCAAATGAAAACTCAAAATTTTCCCAGAAAACCTCGTCCGATTTTTTTGGTTATAGAACTTGTCAAAGCCTTTTACAAAAGGAAGGTACGTGCCAAATTTTATCAAAATCGGCGTATTATTCTTTGAGATAAAAATTTTTTTCGAATGAAAACTCAAAATTTTCCCGGAAAACCTCGTCCGATTTTCTTGACTAACAAACTTGTCAAAGCTATTTACAAAAGAAAGGTACATGCCAAATTTTATTACAATCGGCTAATTAGTTTTTGAGATAATAATTTTTTTCGAATGAAAACTCAAAATTTTCCCGGAAAACCTCGTCCGATTTTCCTGACTAACGAACTTATCCAAGCTATTTACAAAAGAAAAGTACATGCCAAATTTTATCAAAATCGGCCCATTATTTTTTGAGTTATCGGTGTGATACATATATATATATATAAATATATATATATATATATATATATATATATATATATATATATATATATATATATATATATATATATATATATATATATATATATATATATATATATATATATATATATATATATAAATATATATATATATATAAACATATAAAAATTGAAACTGACCCCGGATATGGGTTCTAGGGGTCCTAGATCGCGCTCATTTGAAGAAATTTTTTCAAAATTCAAAAGTCGAGATCTCCTCATTAGTGAATTTTTTCTAAGAAAATTCACTAAAAGCCGCAGTCTCACCATTAGCGCACTACATTCACAAAAATTCCTAAAAATACTTATAGACTATCAAAGCATAAACCTTGTAACTAAAACAACTGCCTAAGCGTCAGAGAAAGGGTCTATTTAAAATGAATTTTCTGGAAATATTTGAAGCTGAAACTTAGGGGTGTGTAAAAGAATCTTTTCGCGACATTTTCTCTACATAACTTGTATTTGTTTAAGGTCCTTTGCCTAAAAGTTGTGAATTTTGACGTTTCAAATTGCGACTTTGACGTTTTAAGACAACTCCAAATTTTTTTCTCTAAATGCCTATAGCTTTTTTATTTCAACTTACAGATCTATATTTGGGCACCTAGTTTACTTTTAATGAAGTAAACGAGACTACCTAAACTTGGTTGCCCTAGATTGCATTAGATAGTGAGGTCGAGGCCCTAGAAGGTAAAATAATTGCAGCCTTCGAGGCCGCGTCACCACTTAGGGAGGAACCGTCCATCAAAGTTAGATGTTGGAACAGGGATCTCGCCGTACTACGCGGGCGAACTCGGAGGGCCTTAAACCGAGCCGTCCGAGAATCGAGTGAAGCGGCCTGGGACGAATTCAAGACTGCCAGAAGGGAGTTTCAGAAGGAATTGCGACGGAGTAAACGAGCCAGTTAGAGCGCGTACTGCGGGGAAGTCAATTCCTTGCCTGACGTAGCCAGGCTGGTAAGGGTACTCAAACAGGAGGTAGGCAGTAATGTAGGATCCTAAAGAAAACCGGACGGGAGCTGGACAAGCACCGGTGAGGAGACCTTGCGTCATCTCGCCAAAGTTCACCTCGCGGGCGGTGGAGCCGTCACAGGGGCTGCCGACCTACGCCGGTGGACGTTCCCGAATGAGGACTGGCAGCTCTCGGAGGGGGTGGTTACGGATGGCTCTATAGCCTGGGCGGTGGGCGAGTTCGCTCCTTTCAAGTCCGGAGACTTTGATGGAATTTTTCCGGCACTGCTCCAGAGGAGCCTGGATACACTGCTTCCCAACATAAGGGAGGTATTCCGGGCCAGCCTGGCGTGGGGCTACGTCCCAAAGGCCTGGCTCCGGGTTAAGGGGGTCTTCATTCCCCAGCCGCGAAGGGAGGACTACACGCTGGCCAAGGCGTACAGGCTACTCAGCCTTACATCATTCCTGCTTAAGGCATTAGAAAAGATAGTAGATAGGTTTATGTTAAGGATCACCCCTTCTATAAAGGTCAGCACGCGTACCAGCGAGGGAAGTCGACGTAAACGGCGCTCCAGGCTGTGACGCTGAAGGTGGAAAGGGCCCTACACTATGGGGAGAGCACATTAGCTGTGTCCTTCGATGTGGAGGGGGCTTTTGATAAGGCAAGGACGGATACGGTTTGTACCGCCCTACAGGATAGGGGAACGCCGAGGTCCCTAATAAGCTGGGTGGCGAGCATGCAGGACGGCGGGGTGACGGGCGGCTGCCTTCAGGGCAGCTGCCTCTCGCCCCATCTATGGTGTCTAATCATGGACGGGCTCTTGGAGCGGCTCTCTGAGAACGGCTTCTACGCCCAGGCGTACGCTGATGATAGGCAAATTCCTCGGCGTCGTCTGTGAGTGCATGCAAGCTGTCTGTAGCATAATCGAAAGGTGGGTGGTGAGCTGGGATTCCCCGTAAACCCGTCGAAGCCAGAGATGATCCTATTTACCAAGAAGAGGAAAGTAGAGGGGTTTAGGGCGCCCGTGATGTTTGGAAAACCTCTAGCTTTAGGGCGGGAGGACAAATATCTGGGGGTGATCCTGGACTCCAAACTAACATGGGGGTCGCAAATAGAACGGGTTGTAAGGAAGGGAGTAGCGACCCTCTGGAAGCTGCGCCGAGTGATAGGGAGGACCTGGGCAGCTAATCCTCGGATCCTTAATTAGATCTACACTGCGATCGTCAGGCCGAGGATACTCTATGGGGCGCTGGTCTGGTGGTGTGGTGTGAACAAAACTACCAGCAGGAAGCTGACCAAACTCGAAAGGCTGGCAATTCTGGGTATCACAGGCGCTATGAGGATGACACCCTCACCTGCGCTAGAGGTCCTGTTGATGCTGCCACCGCAACCCACCTGTGTCAGGGGGGAGGCGATGGCGTCGCATTTCAAAATGCGAGACACAGGAAACTGGTGCGGAGAGGGAGCAGTCATAGGGCATGCAAGAGCCGCCAAGGAGGTGGAAAAGGAAATTCCGATTTTCGTCATAAAGGTGCGGGATGCCGAGGATGATATTAGGTTGACTAGGCCATACACCCTCAGGATCCCTAGTAGGGATCGTGGAGGAAAAATGAGGTTGAATTCCAGCCCGCAAGCCTGGCCTGTTTCACCGACGGATCGCGGCTGTAGGACCAACAATCCTCCGGGGCAGAAACATGCATCGAGGGCCTGGGGGTGCGCGAGAGCTACTTGGCGCATATACCACGGCATTCGAAACAGAGGAGTACGCTATCCTGTCTGTGGCCAATAGACAGGATGTGAAGAGGAGTCCCGAGAAATGTGTGTACATCTGCTCGGATAGTCAGGCAGTCCTCTATATATATATATATATATATATATATATATATATATATATATATATATATATATATATATATATATATACAGGGTATCCAAATAGTGTGTAAATCCTCTATATATCCTGAGCTAGCCGAAAAAAATTTAACGAAATTTTCTCGTGGTTATCTAGGCTATACCGATAAAATCCATTTAGCTTTGTGAAACTTCCAGTTACGCCGGAAGTAGCTATCAACTTCGTTATTTCGATTGGTATATTATTCTTTTTTATTAAATTTTTAGATAGAGATTAAAAAATAAGTGTGACTACCCCATTTTTCACAAATATCTGTGATATCTGTGAAAAGGCTTTTCTTTTTTTTAGCTCTGATTTATATGTTAGTTCAAACGTATGCTGTGGGCTGTGTTTAGAGTTTTGCTGCCTTAGATTCAAAAAATGAATAGCCGAGATTACGTTTTTCGAAATAGTTAAAGAATAATTTATCATCTATGTACAGGGTGTGTTTTTTGGGTTAAAACATATCCAACTTTAAAGTGGCATCACTTGTGTTTTTCAAACGGAACACTTATTTTTTATGAATTGGTCAGGTAGGTAATTGAATTCTGCGTCGACATGGTATAGGTCACCCAATAGCTCAGGTGGGTATTTTTTGAGCCATTTTGAGCAAAACTTAGATAATATAAGGAGTGTTCGAAAAAAAAAGATAACTTGTATCACCAAAAACTTATGGGCCCTTCTGTGACCGTCAAAATAATTTTTTAACATGTAGCTCAAAACACTCCATAATCTACGTAAAAAATCTTCTCTCTTATCTTGTATAGAAATGGATGTATTGAGCTTTACCGTAGATATGCGTCACCCTGTATATACGTAAACAGGTAAAGACTGAAACTATCCCCGGATATGGGTTCTATCTGGTCTAGTTCTCGCTCATTTGAAGAAATCTTTTTAAAATACAAAAGCCGCAGTCTCCCCATTAGCGCATTACATTCACAAAAATTCCTAAAAATACTTATAGACTATCAAAGCATAAACCTTGTAACTAAAACAACTGCCTAAGCGTCAGAGAAAGGGTCTATTTAAAATGAATTTTCTGGAAATATTTGAAGCTGAAACTTAGGGGTGTGTAAAAGATTCTTTTCGCGACATTTTCTCTACATAACTTGTATTTGTTTAAGGTCCTTTGCCTAAAAGTTGTCAATTTTGACGTTTCAAATTGCGACTTTGACGTTTTAAGACAACTCCAAATTTTTTTCTCTAAATGCCTATAGCTTTTTTATTTCAACTTACAGATCTATATTTGGGCACCTAGTTTACTTTTAATGAAGTAAACGAGACTACCTAAACTTGGTTGCCCTAGATTGCATTAGATAGTGAGGTCGAGGCCCTAGAAGGTAAAATAATTGCAGCCTTCGAGGCCGCGTCACCACTTAGGGAGGAACCGTCTATCAAAGTTAGATGTTGGAACAGGGATCTCGCCGTACTACGCGGGCGAACTCGGAGGGCCTTAAACCGAGCCGTCCGCGAATCGAGTGAAGCGGCCTGGGACGAATTCAAGACTGCCAGAAGGGAGTTTCAGAAGGAATTGGGACGGAGTAAACGAGCCAGGTAGAGCGCGTACTGCGGGGAAGTCAATTCGTTGCCTGACGCAGCCAGGCTGGTAAGGGTACTCAAACAGGAGGTAGGCAGTAATGTAGGATCCTAAAGAAAACCGGACGGGAGCTGGACAAGCACCGGTGAGGAGACCTTGCGTCATATCGCCAAAGTTCACCTCGCGGGCGGTGGAGCCGTCACAGGGCCTGCCGACCTAGGCCGGTGGACGTTCCCGAATGAGGACTGCCAGCTCTCGGAGGGGGTGGTTACGGATGGCTCTATAGCCTGGGCGGTGGGCGAGTTCGCTCCTTTCAAGTCCGGAGACTTTGATGGAATTTTTCCGGCACTGCTCCAGAGGAGCCTGGATACACTGCTTCCCAACAAAAGGGAGGTATTCCGGGCCAGCCTGGCGTGGGGCTACGTCCCAAAGGCCTGGCGCCGGGTTAATGGGGTCTTCATTCCCAAGCCGCGAAGGGAGGACTACACGCTGGCCAAGGCGTACAGGCTACTCAGCCTTACATCATTCCTGCTTAAGGCATTAGAAAAGATAGTAGATAGGTTTATGTTAAGGATCACCCCTTCTATAAAGGTCAGCACGCGTACCAGCGAGGGAAGTCGACGTAAACGGCGCTCCAGGCTGTGACGCTGAAGGTGGAAAGGGCCCTACACTATGGGGAGAGCACATTAGCTGTGTCCTTCGATGTGGAGGGGGCTTTTGATGAGGCAAGGACGGATACGGTTTGTACCGCCCTACAGGATAGCGGAACGCCGAGGTCCCTAATAAGCTGGGTGGCGAGCATGCTGGACGGCGGGGTAACGGGCGGCTGCCCTCAGGGCAGCTGCCTCTCGCCCCATCTATGGTGTCTAATCATGGACGGGCTCTTGGAGCGGCTCTCTGAGAACGGCTTCTACGCCCAGGCGTACGCTGATGATAGGCAAATTCCTCGGCGTCGTCTGTGAGTGCATGCAAGCTGTCTGTAGCATAATCGAAAGGTGGGTGGTGAGCTGGGACTCCCCGTAAACCCGTCGAAGCCAGAAATGATCCTATTTACCAAGAAGAGGAAGGTAGAGGGGTTTAGGGCGCCCGTGATGTTTGGAAAACCTCTAGCTTTAGGGCGGGAGGACAAATATCTGGGGGTGATCCTGGACTCCAAACTAACATGGGGGTCGCAAATAGAACGGGTTGTAAAGAAGGGACTAGCGACCCTCTGGAAGCTGCGCCGAGTGATAGGGAGGACCTGGGGAGCTAATCCTCGGATCCTTAATTAGATCTACACTGCGATCGTCAGGCCGAGGATCCTCTATGGGGCGCTGGTCTGGTGGTGTGGTGTGAACCAAACTACCAGCAGGAAGCTGACCAAACTCGAAAGGCTGGCAATTCTGGGTATCACAGGCGCTATGAGGACGACACCCTCACCTGCGCTAGAGGTCCTGTTGATGCTGCCACCGCTTCCCACCTGTGTCAGGGGGGAGGCGATGGCGTCGCATCTCAAAATGCGAGACGCAGGAAACTGGTGCGGAGAGGGAGCAGTAATAGGGCATGCAAGAGCCGCCAAGGAGGTGGAAAAGGAAATTCCGATTTTCGCCATAAAGGTGCGGGATGCCGAGGATGATATCAGGTTGACTAGGCCATACACCCTCAGGATCCCCAGTAGGGATCAGTGGAGGAAAAATGAGGTTGAATTCCAGCCCGCAAGCCTGGCCTGTTTCACCGACGGATCGCGGCTGTAGGACCAACAATCCTCCGGGGCAGAAACATGCATCGAGTGCCTGGGGGTGCGCGAGAGCTATACTTGGCGCATATACCACGGCATTCGAAACAGAGGAGTACGCTATCCTGTCTGTGGCCAATAGACAGGATGTGAAGAGGAGTCCCGAGAAATGTGTGTACATCTGCTCGGATAGTCAGGCAGTCCTCCGGGCAGTCTGCTCGGCCAGAATCAGGTCTACACTGGTTCAGGAGTGCACTGACGCCCTCAAAGGACTAGCCAGGACAAAGGAGGTACAACTAGTGTGGGATCCGGGACACTGTGGCGTAGCGGGGAATAAGGTGTCGAATAATCTCGCAAGTCTCGGTTCCCGGCGGCCGTTCTATGGCCCGGAGCCGGCGATAGGTATAAGTAGGAAGACGGTCTCTGTCGCTTAAGACAGGTGAACCGAGGAAGCAATGGAGAGGTACTGGGGGGTCGGTTGGTGGCTGCAGGCAGGCGAGGGATATCGTGGAGGGGCCTGACAGAGATAAAGCTGTCTGGCTACTCGGAAGGAGTGTACCTACGCTTCGCCGCATCCTTGGGTGCTAACAGGCTACTGCGCCCTTAGAAGACACCTCACATTGATAGGCGTAGAGAGGGATCCCATTTGCCAGAAATGCGGCGAGGATGAGGAAACATCCTATTACTACCTGTGCGAATGCGAGGCTTTTGGGAGTCTTTGAGCAGAATCGTACGGATCGAGGACTCTGCAGAGGAATAAAGTAAGTACCGTCCAATTGAAGACCGTCAAGGCCTTCATCTCGAGGTCGAGGCGGTTTGGCGACGGAACCGAGGAGGAGTAGAGCATGATTGCTGGGTTGCTGGGGTTGGCAAAAAGGGCCCATGATGGCCTACTTGCTTACGCTGACCTCCCCACCACTGCTACTACTACTACTACTACTGGTTGCACTAACTTTTTATTTCCAGAAATATAAAAGTTTTCCAGGGGGCAACGGAAAATTTTCCGGAAAAAACTGGGCCGATTTTCATGGTAAACGAACCTGACTGAGCTATTTGCAAAAGGAAGGTCCTCACCAAATGTGCACTAAATCAGCCCATTATTTTTGAGTTATCGGTGTGATACATACACACACACATACACGCGCACACGCACACGCACACGCACACGCACACTAATAAATATATATATATATATATATATATATATATATATATATATATATATATATATATATATATATATATATATATATATATATATATATATATATATATATGTTGGCGTGTGTGTGTGTGTATGTAAACGTATAAAGTTTGAAACTGACCTAGGATGTGGGTTCGAAAAGCTCTAATTTACGCTCATTTGAAATAAATTTTCAAAAATTTGAAAGTCTTTACCTCTCTAAGATCGAAATTTTCTTTATGAAAGTTCGCTGAAAAAAGAATACCTATACAATTTGCCCATAGACTTAATTTCTTTTCGAACCGATCATTTCATACCCGAAACAACCTGCCAGAAGTTAGTGTCGTAGCTCGTAAGATTTTCTTATTTAAAGCTAGTTTGGGTGTTCATCTTAGGACTTAGATATCTTTGTCTTGTATTACCGTCTATATTTTTGTTTAGATTGCGAAAATTTTAGATGTTTGTACCTTGGTTGTGCAGTAACTGTTTAAAACATTTGTGTGGTGTCAATGCTATTCGACAGTTTTTAATGTTATAATATGTATACACGCTTTATCATTAACAAAATTAACAAGGAAACAAATGATTCAGCGCGATTTGCGTTAGTGTAAAGACTGTATAAACTTAGGAGGGACTAGAATCCATATACTACTCTATATGCATCAGCAATGATTTCTTACCCAGTGCTCTAACCACTGCTGGACCTACATTGAGATATCCTACTGTATACGCAACAGCAATGATTTCTTACACAGTTTTCTAACCGCTTCGTTGCTACATTGAGTCATCTATTTTTCAGAAACCTACAATAACTGTTGTAGATATAAGTGGAAGTGCCAAAAATACAGCGGAAGAAAGCTTTCAAACACAACTTTTTTATCTATAATGCAAAAACATAGGAACATGTTTCCTGGCAAATACCCAATATTTTTAATATTCAACATACAAACCATTTCTTTAGTTTCTAAATGTGACATTTATTTACTGGCAGCTTGTCTCTCCCCATTGAAATACATCTAACTAAGGTGGTAAAACAACAGGGCAATAGAATCTACAATGGAGCCTGCCAGCCGAGTTATGTTACGATTTCATATTGTTCGGAAATTTATAACGCCGGGAAACATTCCGTCAATAAATAATGCTTCTACGGCAGATAAAAATTTAACTTCGATATGAATAATGGTCGAGCACTATTCCGCTTTCCCAGTAAGTGTACACGTATTGTTTCAAATAATGAAATGTGTTGTTTTGGTTCATTGAATCTTCGAGTAACATATGCACGTATTATAAATGCATATGATGAAACCGCGCATTTAGGGAATAATCAACTTTTAGTGGAGCTTCGTAAAAAAAATCAAAAATTAGGAGATTCAGACTTTTTAATTTTGAAAAAATCTCTTAAAATGTACGCGAACTAATCCCCCTAGAACACATATCCTGGGTCAGATTCAACACACACACACACACACACACACACACACACATATATATATATATATATATATATATATATATATATATATATATATATATATATATATATATATATATATATATATATATATATATATATATATATATATATATATATATATATATATATATATATATATATATATATATATATATATATATATATATATATATATATATATATATATATATATATATATATATATTGAGGGGGACATGTTTTGACTTAAAACTCAAGTTTGCCACATCAACTCCTTAAGAGTGGTGATAACAACGCTTATATTTTAAATAGGGAACATGGGTCGAGTGTTATCATTTGAAAGCTCTTTCTTTTCTGAATTCAGCACACTAATTTTTTTGGAAGTTTTATTAACTCGTTCAATAATAATTCACAGTTGAAGATGCAAAAACGCATTTCACTCATTCCGATAAGAAATGTGGTGATAGTCAATGTTTTGTTGGTTTGTAAACAAAAAATTGACTATCAGAACATTTCTAATCGGAATGAGAGAAATGCGGTTTATTATTTCAGTTTATCGGTCTGTTTGATACTTGATAGTACCACCGAAAATTAATTTTACAATGGTGTATTCTGTAGAAGAAAGAGTTGAAATAATTACTCTTTTTTTCAAAAACGATGACTGTTCCAACCGTACCGCAAATTTGTTTAATGAACGACATCCAAACAGACATGTTAACAGAAAATACATTTTGGAGTTAGTAGCAAAGTTTTGACAAAGGTTCAGTAGCCAACAAAAAACGGGATCCTGATCGTGAATTTCCGGTTAGAAACGAGACTACTGAGATTGAAGTTTTAGGACAAATTGCTGCAGACCCAACTTTAAGCACGAAAAAATTGGCCACTGTTTTAAACACCAAAAGAAGAACCATTCAGCCGATATTAAGGCATCATAAATTTCACCCGTATAAAATTCATCTTGTACAACAACTGAATGAAGATGATTTTGATCGGCGGCTGGAGTTTTGTGAAGTTATGACTGGACGAATAGCTGATAACGGGAACTTTCTGTTTAATATCTGTTTTTCAGACGAGTATACGTTTTTATTAAACTTTATAGTCAGTCGTCATAATTGTCGTTATTGAGCAGATAATAATCCAAGACATTTTCACGAAGTCCACACTCAAACTCCACAGAAATTGAATGTCTGGACTGGCATTTTTGGAGACCGTTTAATCGGACCAATTTTTCTTTATGGAAATTTGAGTGGCGAAACGTATTTGGAGCCACCAGAAGATATCGTTTACCCTCTACTAATTGACATTGTTGAAAATGATGATCGCTATCAAAAAAATCAATCAATTTTTCAACAAGATCAAACCCTCCGCATTTTTCACAACGTGTTAGGGAGTTTTTGAACAGAGAGTTTCCAGGACAATGGATTGGGCGTAGAGGTGCTATTGAGTGCCCCCCTAGATCACCGGATTTAACTCCTTTAGACTTCTTTCTATAGGGTCATTTAAAGAGTAGAATTTACGCAAGAGAACCGGAGTCTCTGAAGGAATTACAACGACGCATTGTTGAAGAATGCCGTCTAATAACTCAACAAATGCTCCAGAATGTCAGAGCTCGTTTTGAACTCATTTGTACTTTTGTATGGAAGCTGGTGGTCAACAATTTGAACACTTACTTAACCGAACAAACATTTTTGAACGTTTGGTTTTGTTTTTAGTTTTTTTAACGAAAAATTGACCAATCAGTGCATTTCTTATCACAATGAATGAAATACGTTCTTTCAACTCCAACTGTGAATTATTTTTAATTTAATAATTTAATTTAATTGATAAAACTTCCAAAAAAATTAGTGTGCTGAATTAAGAAAAGAAAGAGCTTTCAAACGATGTAACACTCGACCCATGTTGCCTATTTAAAATATAAGGGTTGTTCACACCACCCTTAAGGGGTTGATGGGACAAAGTTGGGTTTTAAGTCAAAACATGTTCCCCTCAATATTAAAATTGACCTGTTTCAGCGTTTCTCAAAAAAACATTTCTCTGGGCGCAAATCGGTCTGTTTCGTTTTCAATGCTCCACACTGTATATATATATATATATATATATATATATATATATATATATATATATATATATATATATAGCATATATATATATATATATATAGCATATATATATATATATATATATATATATATATATATATATATATATATATATATATATATATATATATATATATATATATATACTTATTTGTTTGCTGTACTTTTTTGGTTTTTTATTCATTCACCTGGACTACAGTTTCGAACCGTCCTAGTTCATCATCAGCACGCTACTGATCATGACCGTCCAATCGGTAGCGTGCTGATGATGAACCAGGGGGGTTTGAAATTGCAGTCCATGTAGACCAATAAAAAATCACAATAAGTACAGCAAACAAATAAAGTGTATGTTTAAAAGTGATGTAGTGCAATATTACAAAAGATTTATATATATATATATATATATATATATATATATATATATATATATATATATATATATATAGAGAGAGAGAGAGAGAGAGAGAGAGAGGCGCAGCGAAAACAAAAGAGAGCTATTTTACATATTTTCTGTCCACTTGCGGACTAAAAAGCGTATCGACCCTTCCCTTAGACACGGTCTACTTATATAAAAACATGTGGACAAAACAGCCAGAAACTTTTTTCTTGGGCATCGTAAAGCACTATTTACACCTACAACATGCACCACCTGATTCAAAGGACTCCGCTGAAGCGGGAGCGTCGACACATAACTATATACACCGAAAGACGATACACCATACTTTGATATAATCCGCACGCTATGTAGCTCAATATTTGGCAACAGTGTATCGACTAGGTGTTGTGATTCTTCGCAAAAAAGTTTTTTGGGACAAGATCCTATTGTATATTTACTACGAAGAAAAGTCGGAAATAGTTTTAAAATGAAAAACCTTCAACTATATTTACTTATTACCGTGTGGACAAGTAATATTATGTATCTAATTAATTTAATTTATTTAAAAAAGTAGTTTTTGGCAGCATCGGTAAAAAATCTAATGTATTTGTTAACATGCATACAGCATTTTGGGAGAGTCGCGTTCATTAGAAGTTTATAGTTTTCTAGTTCGACTTCGAAGGAGATCATTTGGGTTTGGCCATAAGCGGTTATGCGGAATACAGTGACTTGAGGTACATGGCGCTTCCGGTTAAATTCGTAATACTGTGTATTTTGTTATTTACAATAGACTATCTTGTTTTATATTTTTTGCACTTTTAGATTGTTCATCAAATTCAGGATCAAATATTATTAGGGCATTATGTCAAAAAGACGACGTTTTCGAGTTAATTATATTTCTCAGAAAATTTTCAAAATTTCACTGCTGTGTTTGATAAGACATATTTGTGTTCCTAATTGAGGTCGGACATTCTGCCTCGGTAGAAACACTAAAGAAGTTTGTTTCCTAAGTAAAGCGCGGTTAATTTTTTAGTTATTTAGAGCGTTCGATACTAAGTGTCCAACTAGAGCAACTTATTTCATACATATTGAAAATTTCAAATGGAACACTATAATTTTATATTTAGTCTTATTCCATATCAAAATCTCTTTAAAATTTGTTAACACTTCTCTGTACCTACGAGTATCCATCTCTTACTATTTCCCAGATATATTGGTTCTTACTTTATATTATATCGCCCGTGTTCAGATATGTGGTCATATTTATTTACCTATGACCGAGTAAAACCGAGTAAAAAACAACTGACACTTCCTTAGCCTTTTTCATTGAAATATCTTGAACACAAACGGGAAACATATTAACAATTCCCCATAAATTTATATCGATGATCTATTTGCATTTGCTATTTATTATTTTTGTTAACAGCTAATGAAATTAATGCTCCTGTTCTTAGGGGGTGATTGTATTTTATTATCGAATTTTCAGTTACCAAATTTTCCTGTTTTTAACAAGTTTCCGTGAAAGAAAAAGATGTCCAGTTTTTTGAGCGAATTTTTTTTGAAAACATGTTTACTGAAGGTTTGTGAAACATGTGTTTATTATTTGTGAGAAATGATGTTTAGAGGAAAATTTTTAATATAATTTTTTACCTACTTAAATTTTTTTTAATTTTTACAGAATTTTTTTTGTTAATTTTCGTGGATAAAATTTTTTACTGGATTTTAGTAAACAATTTCTTTGGCGGTTTTTTGTGTAATTTTTTTTCTATATTTTGTGGAAATGTAATATCCTTAAAATAATTTAATACATTATTTCCATGAAAATTCGCCACCATTACGCACTTGCTGCGTCCAGACTTTGATTAAGTTATGTATAGCGGCACATATGCCGGCTTAGCAAGAAAATAACACGGTTATTTAAGAGGCGTTAAGATAAAGATATAAACCTGTGCTTAAATCTCAAACATCTTATTTTCAGGAAATTATTCGCAGCTACATCCTTGAGCAGACAAAGTCGACGACAAAACTTCTACATTCAAATAAAGGCAAGCGGAGCATTCATTTGTTTATGTTTCTTTAAACCACAGTGACAGTTGCAGCTGTCTTTGTTCTTTACGCGAGGCTGTATGTGTTTACGACCGGGTTTTTGTACTGTTCTTGCAGAAAATCAACAACAAAACTTAACAATCCGCTAAGTGTCGCCGCTTCCTTAAAAGAGCAAACTGTTTTAATTTTGTAAATATAATACCATTTAACTTTTAGCCAACCATTACCATTGCTACTTATCTACAGTTAATACGAAAGTATCGACAAAATCATGCAAAAATTCCGCATTGTATTGTAAGTCGTATAAATTTTTTTTAAATACGACATATTTTTATAAAATAGTTCATAAAATAAGTACACTTGGAGAACTCAAAACACCACAACACACCTTATTAAAGACCTGACGATCGTTTCACTAACAAAGTTAGCGTCATCAGTGGATGAAAAATTCTGTTTTAGAATTTTTTAAAACCTTAGAATTTTTCACCCTCTTATGACGCTAACTTTGTTGGTGAAACGATCGTCAGGTCTTTAAAAATATGAGTTGTGGTGATTTGGGTTCTCCAATTGTACATATCAGTGCTCATCACAGTTTCCAATTTTCACTTACTTCAAATAGTACAGTGATTATCAAACTGTGGGGCGTGATAAAATGGGGGGCGCGAGCATCTTGAGAAGAAAAATATTATTAAAAAATGTATTTAATTTACTAAATGAATAGCTATAGGATACACCTATATGAGATTTTTTTTAATTACTGAAAGAAAAGCATACAATACGCTTTAGAATTGTAAAGGATTGTATCAGTGTTGCACATTCTATTTAATAGTTAACTTATCAACATTAAATAAAGAAAGATTAATAACTATTAGTGACTCCTTTGGGCTTGTATTGCAGAGCGAAGCTTCTTGAAAGAAGGTTAAATATTAGAAATTCACACACTAAGCTTTCTTTCTATATTTAGCTGAGATCTATTTTTTGTCTTTAAAGCAGCCACCGGAGAAAATCTGGTTTCGAAAAGGTAGGATGGTAACAATATACGAAATGCTATTTTTACAGAGCAGAAAACTCATCATTCAACCCTGCACAAAATTTAAAGAGTTATTTATTACTAAATTGTCTTTGGATCCCACCACTTGCGGCAGTTGAGAGACCTTTGCGATATTTTGAAAGGGGGCCCTTTACCCACTCGTAACTTGCTATCAAGTTGAAGTCAGCAAAAAACATCTTTAAAATTATTTGCCAGCATGACTAAATGACTTTCAATGGTTATAAAAACCACTTCCACGCGTTGTTCACCAGCCTTGTGAGTGCTAATACATCCAATAACATTTGGGAATATTTCTAGGTTTCTTTGCTTTACATTTCTGCTCCATAATTCCAGTTTTCTACAAAACGCATTAAGTTTATCACTCGTATCAAACATATGTGTATTTGCTGCATGGAGTTGAATATTGGTATATAACTCCTCGAATACGTCGACCAGGTAGCTCAATTTAATAACAAATAAATCATTATGAAACTTCTCGGTTTCCAGTCGGTTTTACTCTCCTAACAAAATGGCGATTTCATCTCTTAATTCATGAACACGTTGCAAAAATTTTCCACGTGATAACCATCTTGCCTAGCAATAAAATATTAACCTTGTATGTACTGCACCTACATCTTTACAGGGTGCAAAAAAGATTCTTGATTTTAGGGGCCTCATTTTTAGTGAATTTTCTTAGAAAAAATTCATTAATGGGGAGATTCCGACTTTTGAATTTCGAAAAAATTTCTTATAGAGAGAAGAACTTATATTCGGGGTCAGTTTCATATATATATATATATATATATATATATATATATATATATATATATATATATTCATATGTGTTTGCTCCTCGTATACAGCAGTATGATTTTAGCAAATTTTCCTTAAGAAAAATTCGCTTAAAGAGATATGTATATAAGTCTATATATATATATATATATATATATATATATATATATATATATATATATATATATATATATATATATATATATATATATATATATATATATATATATATATATATATATATGTTCAATTTTTCCGGTGGAAGATCGGGGAAAACTTTTTGAAAACGCTATAGTTTTGTTAATATGAGAGTACGGGAATGACACTTTACATGTGGCTAGAAATGGTGCAAGTAAACCTATGTTGTAAATTTGAAGTAATTTGGTGTACAATATTTAGAGTTTTTACAAATTAAAAATAAAGTCCAAAAGACATGCGTTGAGACGCTTAGTGGTTAGTTAGTTAGTTAGTCCAATTCCTGACAGACAGAGTAGTTAACTGCCACGCGGAGATTGATTCATACAACAGGTATAAACCATACATCAATGATAACCAAACTAAATCTATAATAGGCATAACACATACTACCCGAACCAACAATCGTGAAATATCGGCCGCAATTATGGAAAATGACATACGACGTGAAATTAAAAATTTTCCAAGTAATTGTTCTTTAACTGGGGGATTCAATCAATTATTAAAATACACTATATTTGTAACTTTATGAACGGCCTCAAATACAGTTTTAGCGCAGCATAGATATATTATGCTGTTGCATAATATAGTACGAATGTAAACAAAATTAAACAGTATGTATAAAAATAAATCTAAAATAGACCAACTCCTGACAAGATCAGAAGACTATTGAAAAATTGTTCTGAGAATGGAACGTTTCGTTCAGAAGATAATAAAAATAAACCGCTACTGGACAATGAAGAGGCACAAATAAAGGTATTGGCATTTTTTACTGCTTATCTGCATGCGTCAATCAGAGACTGTAGTAAAAATTTGCATCTTTCCAGAAAAACTATTGAAAGAATTCAAAAAATTTACAAATGGACACCATTTTCGTTCACTTTAATACAGCATTTAGAACCTGGGGATTTTTCCCGGCCTGTAGAACTCTGAGAATGGTATCTTTTGAAAACAAAATTGAAATTTCTCAAGAAAAATTATATGGTGCGATGAGTCAAAATTGTCAAAGAGCGGCATGTTCAATCGTCACAACAGTCACTATTGGTCGGACGAAAATCCTCACATTACTAGAGAACGAAATTTCCAGGACTGTTGGAGTTTCAATGTATTTTGCGCAGTAAAATACAATAGAATTTTTGCCCTTAACATTTATAATGAGAACTTAACAGGTTGGTACCAATAATATTAAGCAATATTGAATTTTATTTGCGTATTGTTACATTATTTTATAAAATATTTATTAGACTCACTGAAACTAAATTTGAAAATATGCCCTTTTATACATATCAGTAATAATGGTAAGATTTAAAAAAAGGTAAGAACTAATTCTAAGCGTACAGTATTCACAGGTCCTAGATACTGTCGCATTTTGCAGAAAGTAATAATACTAGCGCTGAACTCCTTGCATGAACACGAAGCTGCAGAAGTTTGGTATTAACAAGATGGAGCTCCACCACACAACTCACAGATAGTAAGCGACCTACTCCAGGAAACCTTTGAAGACAGATGGATAGCTAACAGTGGTCCTCACGGTGGTCCTCATCGTTAGCCGGCCCGCTCACCAGACTTGACTCCACTAGATGTTAGTATCTGGGCGTGCATTAAGAACAAAGTTTACCAGGAACTACCTACTACAAAACAAGATATGATAGTTAGAGTATTAGAGGCCTTCAACGCAGTGGAGCAAGATTACCTTTCTCGAGCCACGGGTACCATCATTAAAAGAGCCATCAAATGCCTCGAAGTGAACGGTGTAAATTTCGACTAACTGACTAATAATTATTTTTTATCGCAAATAATGTTTAAATATCTTCAAATCGGTAGGACTTGGATATAGAAAATGCTGATATCAATTGGAAGAGCAATAAAAAGTACATGTAGCAACTTTATAAAATATAGGGTGTTCTATTTAAAATAAGAGAGTTATTAGGTTTTAAAGTTGTCACGATTGACTAATCTATTTCGGACACCCTGTCCAACTCGTACTAGCTTTAGTAAATTTCAAATATTTTGTGGAATTTTGATATTTGCATTTTAAAATTTCAATTCTTTATGTTGAAAAATAAGAGAGATACATGTGTGTAAATATGAAAGGTTTTTAAGAAATTTTTGAAAAAAGTCAAATATCTGTAAAACGGTTGAGAAAAATGACATAACATGTAAGCAAGACCTACCATAAAATTTGACGGCCAATCTAGATTCGCAATAAAAGACACCATCTTCTATTTGATATAAGAAAGTTGACGTCCACTTCCGGTATAACCGGAAGTCACATACTAACGTCAATATCTTCAGTGAACTGGAAATTTTGAGAAGCTCACGTGCGTTAATTTTCAAAATTCAATTATAAGCCGTACTCCAGAAACGGCTAATGGAAAGTCTACGTGGGACAGCCTGTATATGAGACATACCTGGTTCTTGGGTTGAACCTCGTCCAGAATTTATTAAAACTCGACATTTCGGCTCTGTTTTGAAGCCATTTTCAAGAGCTAAAGGCTTAATTGACCGTGACCTGACTTATTACACTGATAACGAAGCAGGTAGACGAAACGATACATACAATGCAAGACTTGCAACGAACTGCCAGATCTCTCTTAGGCCTAGAGTTGAACACACTGAGAACTTAGAGACGATCTCCGGCGAGATTCGGGGAGTAGGCAGATTGAGGCCCCGTAATCGAGTTACAACAGCCCAACCCACGTTTGTCCACCGCTCTAAGGAGTAGGCAGATTGAGGTCTTAGAGTTCATGTCCATACATATTACCTTTACTTTTTGATGTTAAAGACCGCGGAAATCTTTCCGAACATATATATATATATATATATATATATATATATATATATATATATATATATATACATATATATATATATATATATATATATATATATATATATATATATATATATATATATATATATATATATATATATATATATATATAGTTACCAAGTTAAAGGATTTCAAGTTTAAAATAAATTTTCGGAGAAAAACACAATTTTGATAAATTCTGGTATAAAAAGTTTTTCATCTGTGCAGACTGTACCTTTTTATCTAACCATTATCAGTACGAACGATGTTATTGTTAC
Organism: Tillus elongatus; assembly: GCA_964006375.1. Classification (NCBI taxonomy): domain Eukaryota; kingdom Metazoa; phylum Arthropoda; class Insecta; order Coleoptera; family Cleridae; genus Tillus; species Tillus elongatus. The sequence continues at coordinate 92,346,011 of OZ023263.1, read as the reverse complement.
TGTTAACAATTCTTATTAGACTTATATTTTATTGGATGAAAATGACATATACTTGCTACTTTAAATATCAATGTTATCTTTCGACGTAAATAAGGAAGAAACAGTGCTGCAAACTAATCCAAAATAAGAGCCTGAATCTGGAATGTTTTGTGCCGTGTCTTTATCGTCCTTAATCCTTGGAAATTAAGAAGCTTACCGGTACGGATTATGTCATTACAGAATCTGAATCCGACGCTGTTCATATTTAAAGTTTACAAGTTTACACAAATCTCTGCTTAGCAAGGCAAATCAAGAAACAAGTATTGTGTCTGTCTTACATTCTTTAAAAATCAGTTTGGTTTATTAGGACTCGTAAGTTCACAGCATTGACTTCCAGTTTATAATCAAAATACTACTTTTTAATGGTGATTATTGTCAAAAGTAAAACACATTTTTTTAGTTGTTTCAAGGATAAGCTGGAGTTTCGTTACACTATTGCCATAATAGGGTTTTCTCTGCCACATAAGATAATGATTTTTTTCATGTTTTTTGAGACCTTTGTCACATCACTTAACTGACAAAATTTAAATTATAAAGCATATTGATAAGTCACACCAAAAGATAAAAAAAGTTGCAGCTTAGCTTAGTTATCAATGGCGAACTTTAAAAATTCCTGCCTTATATTGTCAACATTTTTAAATTGGCGTCCCAATATGTCTACTCAAAATCAAACTGAAATAACCTATTGTTATGGGTTCTTGTCGGCAGTAGAATAATTTTTCTTCTTTAAAAAAACTGGAGCCTAAACGCTAGGTTGCAACAAATTCTGGTTTATCCCGAGAATGGAGTCCTTCTGACACTAGAGACTGCGAAAACCCTCCCGAATATTAATGTCACCATGTATTCTCTGAAAAACAAGACTATTTTAGATCTTGAACAAAAAGGCTGTGTTGCTGGATTTCAAAATGCAGATAAAACAGAGATCTGCTTTTTTGAGGTTCTTTGTTAAACGGTACATCGCTGAATTTTTTGCGTTATTTTGTATTTGCATTTTGCATTTGTAATCAAAAAGTGTAAACTGAAACAGAAAACAATATACTTGAATTCAAATGAATCGCTAACTTTTATCACTGTTAATGAAAAAACTAAATATCTGCGAGTGGATGTTTCTAGGGGTTTTCGATCAAAAAGTTATTCGGAATTTTCTGAAAAACTTGAAACGTTAGCAAAATCAAATTTACTAAATTGTGAACAAAAAAAACTTGGAGCCTTGAATCAGTATTTATCACCATGTTTAATTTATCTATATTATGTCAAACAGCTGACGTCAGTATTTTTGTGTCAAAAAATAATTCAGTTTTTAGCTATATTATGTGTTTCGAAACTTTATCTGATTAGATAAACATAGATAAAAATAAGAGTTCGAAAGTATAATTGATGGAGTATACATGTAAGGGAGCACAACATGGTTGAAATTATAAAAACGACAGTTGAGCGAAATGGTTTGGCAGGCCTATTTGGAAAACAAAAATATAAATTGTGTTTTCTTTACAAGCTTTATTAGTTTTTAGTAAGACACGTTGTGAAATTATTATAACAAATATACTACTAGTACTACCACCACCACCACCACTACTACTACCCATAAACTTCTGGAACGTTATATTACCCGAGTTTTAACCAGTAAACGTTAATTTTGACCAAGTCCCCGCATTTATTCGCTACCCCCGAAGCTTTCTTACTCAAAAAAAGCCTGGATGCAACAAGTGCGTTCTGGTAGTGAATTTTCATAGAAATGATCTGACACCAAATATTTTATTATAACTTTTTTTTCGTGTAACATAGAAATCTAAACTTTGGTGTATAGTTCACCTTTTATATCGTAAACGTACCTACCAAATTTGGTTATCATAGCTTTTTCATTTCTTTTAGATAAATTTTTTTTTTGAATGAAAACTCAAAATTTTTCCGTAAAACCTTGTCCGATTTTCTTGGCTAACGAACTTATCCAAGCCACTTACAAAAGGAAGGTACCTGCCAAATTTTATCAAAATCGGCGTATTATTTTTTGAGTTATCGGTGTGATACATAAATACATACATATATACATATATACAAATATATATATATATATATATATATATATATATATATATATATATATATATATATATATATATATATATATATATATATATATATATATATATATATATATATATTGCTATGGTATTTATTTTAAGTATACCTGCAAATATTTATTTTATAGCTGAGAACATATATCTTAATCATCAGGTTGGGTTCATTATAATTAACAGCTAGCTTCTACTAATTAAAATTCATTAATATGTGCTATTTAAATTCATTTATTGGTTTTTTTACTTGATCAAAAATTAATTTAGCTTTGCACAGATGGCCATATAACAATTTTACTGATTAATTATTAACGAAAAACAATGCTTCTGGTTAATTACATTACGGTGTGTATGTGACACACATTAAATACAAACAGAAACATTTAAAGCATTCATTACATAAACATAAATTGAAAAATCATATTAAAACATTCAGGTAACATTATAAATAATTACACAATTACCGGTTAAACATTGATATAACATAAGCAATATACATCGACAATTCTACAGAGATCACAGTCTCTTTCTGTTCATTTCAAGCAAATTTTTGCTTAATGAAATTTATTGGCACTCAATCTTTAATTGGTGCTGTTAAAATGTTGAAATTCAAACCGCACTGATCAATTTAGGAAAAGAAAACACTTACTGAAACATTTTCCATTGGATTATATATTGTTTTTCCATTATTGCTGTCCATTATTAATTATTATTATTTTTCCAATTTGTCCATGCCACATTTTACTGCCCATTTATTGATTATTAACGGATTTAATTTATTAACATGTTGATAAATTCCATATTCGTAGCACTCTGGAGGTTTTTTATAATCTCCCTTCGAGGCACTCTGGAATCTCTTATGTCAACTTACATAATGATCACATGATCTGGTGAAATAATGCTGATGAATTCACTGGATGGAAAGACCCCGGACACTCTCGCACTCTTGCTTTTATTAACTTTCTTACAGGTGAAAAAACGCTATTGTTCATCAAACCACCTGTGTTTGAGCTTTCCGTCAAACCTTTAGTGTCTTTTTACGTTTTTTTCTTGCGCGCACATATACCTTAATACTACATAAAAATTTTTCTTTACAAATGACCTCTGCTCTTTTAATACATCTAGCCTTTAGGTAGCTTGGTCATACCTATTTTTACACACAATAAATCAACAGAATTGCATTTATTAGCTACAATCTCATTCTCCCTACAAAAACTGAAGCATTGTTCTTGGTTTCTTTACGGATATTTCTAGAATATAATATATTTTTTTTATTACTCGAATGAAACTTAACATCGAGGGTTGCTACATGGGTCACTGACATTTATGTCGGGCGTTGACATCTCATGCTAAACTCTTTAGTTGCTACATTAGGGTGTATACGTTTATTTTATATGTACTAGGATGTATAAATTTCCCGTTTTACCATTAAAATTTCTTTCCTATTATTTGCTATCTATAGCAATATATATATATATATATATATATATATATATATATATATATATATATATATATATATATATATATATATATATATATATATACTGACCCCGGATCCCGGATATGGGTTCTAGGTGTCCTAGTTTCGCGCTCATTTGCAAAAAATTTTTTAAAATTCAAAAGCCAGGATCTCCCCATTAGTGAATTTTTTCTTCAAAAATTCACTAACAATTCGAAGCGTTTTTTTGTCGGCTGCTAACTGGACAGCAACATTAAAGATTGTATCTCAATTCGTACGAAAGTTATTGCGCCTACTATTAGACAGGCGTATAGGCCAACAGACCGACCGACCGAGAGACAAAAAAAATGTTCCACAATTAAGTTTTCCATATGTTTTGAGACTTTCTGCTCCCTTTTAGCAAACAAAATTTGAAATTCCTGTCACCGATATTCCGCCCCACACATTCAACCGCTAATTTAATTTCAGTACACAATACCAAGTGTTTGATGAAATTAAATGTTTTGTTATAGGTACACAAACCCTAAAACGTTATATTACTCAGGTTTTAGAAAAAAAAAATGTCAATTTTCACGGATCATCCTCCATTCATTCCCTACCCTCTAGAACCCTTTTACGCAAAAAAAATCCGAACCGTTCGTTTGTCGTGTGCTTACTGTATACCAAACTTGAAGACGATATCTCAGTTCGTTCTAAAGCTATCGTGGCTACAAACAGACAGACATACAGACCGACAGACGGACAGACCGGCAGACTGGTTAAGCGGAAAAAAATTAAATTTTTGGCGCCGATGCCATACTTCCACACGTTGTGACGATGTAGAAGTAATTACGAATTACGAACGGTCTTTTCCGAAGGGCTTTATAGATCTTGTTTTTTTGTCTCTACGGACTGTATTAAGCCTTGTGTTATCCAAGGATTTTTTTATGTTTCCTCTCTTAATTTCTATTTTTTGGCTGCAATTTTCAATTCCCTGTCTCAATTTGTTAACAAAAGACTCTGTAGCACAATTTGGATCCTGACTAAAGTAAACGTCAAGCCGACTCTCACGTTTTAATTCATCTTTTAACTTCTCATAGTCAACAAACGACTTAAACGACTTTACCTGGCTGTTATGTTCCTTGGCATTCTGAAAGTCCCATCCAAGGAGAACAGAATAATGATCGGTCAGTGTTGTCCAAAATACTATGGGCCGAAAACATTTTAGGAGTTCCTTTGTTTTTATGAATATATGGTCCCGACACGTCTGGCTCACACCCTGTACACGAGTTGCTTTATTTATCAAATAAGAAAATCCAAGTTCCTGTAGCACGTTGACGTATTCTTGGCAACAATCACCATTGCTGAGAATCTTTTCATTAATATCACCCAACATGATATTGACCTCACCTCTCCATGATTTCCCACATAAATATACGTAAATATAAAAATAATATATATATATATATATATATATATATATATATATATATATATATATATATATATATATATATATATATATATATATCACCACGACAACTAACAAAAGTAATGCACCAATTTTTATTAAATTGTCACATTTGTTCCTTTATTGAATGGATTAAATAAGTTCGTTAGCCAGAAAAATCCGATAAAATTTTTCTGGAGCATTTTGGGGTTTTCTCTATAAAAGCATGGAATTTTACTAAAATAACCTTTTAGAATGTTTTCCGGTAACAATTTATGATTTAAAATTTATACGGGAAAACTAGCTTGTTTAGACTGACTAAAAAAAGTCTAAGCCTCCTTTGCCGAAATATATATTTTTTCTTTAACAGATTTGTTTATCTAAAACCTAATTATTCTTCGTTCTCTGTAATTTAAAAAACTTTTACAAAACTGCGCTACCATAACGCATTTGCTGCTTTAAGACTATGTAATTTTGTGGTTGCTTTGTCGTTACCATCTATTTGTGTGAGCGAAATACATACCGCTTCACAAAATTGCATTTATATAGCTTTATATAGAATTCTTATACGACAGTCTTTAAAAAAAATTCTGAACGCAACAAGTGCGTTATAGTAGTGAATTTTCATAAAAATCTGTATATTGCAAATATGTGTGTTTTCTTTTTATTTAAGAAAGCAGGCATCAATTTTGGTTACCAGTATAACTTTTATAGTAAAAACAATGTGCCATGTTTCATAAAAATAACTTTATTGTGTGAAAATATACAAAAATTTCCAAAAGTAAACTTAAAATGTTCCCGGAACAACTCGTTTCTTGGTCAACCTTATAGGTTAATAGCAAATTGGGCTATTCAAGTATGAAGCATTTGATCAAAATTCGCTACTGCATCCAGAATTTCTTTTCTTACAAACATGCATTATATTTCGATGGAAAATGCAAAAATGCAATAACATAAGGCGTGTTTGATTTAAAAAAAAAAGGAAAATTTGTATCACCAACAATGTGATACAATGGTGATACAAATTCTCCTTTTTTTTTAAATCAAACACGCCTTATGTTATTGCATTTTTGCATTTTCCATCGAAATATAATGCATGTTTGTAAGAAAAGAAATTCTGGATGCAGTAGCGAATTTTGATCAAATGCTTCATACTTGAATAGCCCAATTTGCTATTAACCTATAAGGTTGACCAAGAAAGGAGTTGTTCCGGGAACATTTTAAGTTTACTTTTGGAAATTTTTGTATATTTTCACACAATAAAGTTATGGTCTACCCTGTGATTGTAGAAATATTTTTTTAAGATGTAGCTCAAGACACCCTATAATTAATGTATAAAGATTTTTTTCATATCTTGTATAATAACGGATATATTGAGCTTTATTGATTTTTTACGAAAATAGACAAACATTATATACCATTAAACGATAAACTCTATAGCTAAGACTACTGCCAAGCATCAGAGAAAGGGTCTATTTGAAATGAATTTTCTGGAAACATTTTAGTAAAATGAAGGACAATGACGGTTGAAACTAAGACTTCAGGGTTTGTAAATCCTTCTTGAAACATTTGATTTCCATAGCCCGTATTAGATTCAAGTTATTTGCCTAAATGTTGCCGATTTTGACGTTTTGAGGAAAACCCCAATTTATTTTTCTTTAAATGCCTATAACTTTTTTACCTTTTGAGCTACATAGCCAAATTTGGCAGATACCTTACCTATAAGGATGTAAAGCTGCGTACCAAATTTGGTTGCCCTTACTTTGTAAATTTCGGAGATATAATTTTTTTTTTGGAAATAAAGCACAAAATTTTCCGGAAAAACCTAGGCAGATTTTCCTGACTAACGAACTTATCCTAGCCATTTGCAAAAGGAATTTATTCATTGAATTTAATCAAAATCGGCACACACAAATATATATATATATATATATATATATATATATATATATATATATATATATATATATATATATATATATATATATATATATATATAAACATATAAACATTGAAACTGACCCCGGATATGTGTTCTGAGGGGCCTAATTAGCGCTCATTTGAAGAAGTTTTTTCAAAATTTAAAAGTCGGGATCTCCTCATCAGTGATTTTTTTGAAAGGAAATTCACTAAAATGAGAACGTATTTAATAAGCTCTATAAAATATCAAACCTCTTAGCTCACTTGGACATACAACATCAACCATCAGCAAATACCTGAGTAAATTTCTGTTGGAATAATTGCTTTGTCAAACTTCTTACAAAGCCTCCGAATCTTTGTTATTGCACCTTTCCGTTAAATCTAAAAGTGACTCATCCTCTGTCGGCATTTTCATTTCGATGTGACAAAAGCATCCACCGAAATGCAGACTCCGATATATAGAAATGAAGTTCGATGCTGTCAGGCACAAAGCTGCTTTGTGGTCACGCGTCGAGCTTCCCAAATGAGTTTCAGTAAGAGAAAAATAAAACAGAACTGAGGTTAACATGAGTTATATAGAGATGCGGGAATTCTGCAACAGGTTCATATGCGTCACATATCTCCCAAATGGTATTACTGAACAAGTTGGATGTAAAATACGTACAAAATTTAATATACTTCTATTAAAATTGTACATGATACATGTTCCGAAGAGTCTGAAGAGGCCTGTTTGTAACAAAAATGGAGTTATAATAACGTGATGGAATACTAACATGTTCATATATACCGGGTTAGTAAAAAGTACCGGTATGCATAAACATCTTCAAGCCGCTAAAGCTACGCATACAAAAATCGGCATTTGGGCATTTATGAGCATCCGCCATAGAATGATATCGGCACTGTTGCCAGATTCGCCAGTTTTGCGCTACACGTAGTCTCTTTGTTATCTCAGATAAAATGACGCATTTATTTTTATTACAATAAATTAGGCGTCTCAAATTTAGTAAAATCTAGAGTTTTCAAAATTTTATCTCTACTAGTGGTTGGGATATGACAACAGTTCATTTTCAGTAAAAAGTACCGGAACGCTTAAATATCTTCAAAACCGCTAAGGTGCGCTTACAAAGTTGGTTATTTGGGGGTTCTGGGCATGTAGAATTGAACAGTGACATCGGCACTGTCACCAGATTTCTACTTATCTCGTTAAATGCGCACAAGTTACGTTATTGTTTTTAGGCTCCAGCTTAAGCAAGTGAAAAATAATATTGAATTTGATTTACTGTTTATTCCTAAATCGTATCCTCGATGCATGTTTTTTTTTCAAGGATACCTTTTGCTTATTTAAATTTAACTTTACAATAAAAATCTCATAAATTTAACTACAGCAAAACGCCTGATTCTGTTTGCCGTCGCCATGCTACAACAATGACAAATTAGACACGTCACTGTCAGTTAAGCAGCTTAATATTGTATTGATTACAAAATTATGATTAGCGAATTTTTTTTAAAAAAATTCGCTTATGGGGAGATCTGTGTTTATATATATATATATATATATATATATATATATATATATATATATATATATATATATATATATATATATATATATATATATATATATATATCCGACCGATAACTCAAAAAATAATGGACCGATCTTGATAAAATTTGCAGAGTACCTTCCTTTTGCAAGTGGCTTAGATAAGTTCGTTAGCCAGGAAAATCTGACCAGGTTTTCCCGGAAAATTTTGTGTTTTCTTTATAAAAAAATTCATATCTCCGGAAATAACAAAGTAAGGGCAACCAAATTTGGTACGCGTATTTGTATTATAAAGAGTGAACTCTGTACCAAAATTTAAGTCCATAGCTTTAAAGACAAAGAAGTTATGGGCAGTTAAAGCAATAAATGTAGGAGTTTTCCTCAAAACGTCAAACTCGCAATATTAAACGTCAAAATTGGCAATGTTTAGGCAAAGAATTTAAAACAAATACCATCTGTGAAAAGAAAATGTTGCAAGAAGAGTGTTCTGCAAACCCTTAAGTTTCAGATTCAACCGTCATTGCCCTTCATTTTACTAAAACGTTTACAGGAAATCCATTTCAAATAGACCCTTTCTCTGGTGCTTTGGCTGTCAGTTTAGTTAAGTTTGGTAGCTGTTTGGATATTTATTTGTAGGTTTAGTGAAATTTATGGTTTAACGGCCTATAATTTTTTTAGCTAATTATCGTGGAACAAATTTGTTAATGCATTTTTGCATTTTTTTATCGAAATATGATGCATTTATCTTAAAAAAAATCTGGACGCAGTAAGTGCGTTTTGGTTGCGAATTTTCGGTAAATTTGCAGTTAAGCTCCCGAACGCTTTTCAAAACACTGTTTTCAGAAACCTGCCTAGAGCCCCCCCTGGATCCACAAACCCCAAGATAAATTTGTTGTTCATACTCTCCAAGGAAGTTACGGGACCAGGAGTGAGTAGGGGTGCATAATTTTTTTAGCTAATTTTTTTAGAACAAATTCGTTAATGTAATTTTGCATTTTTTATCGAAATATGATGCGTTTATAACAAAAAATCTGGACGCAGTAAGTGCGTTTTGGTAGCGAATTTTCGGTAAATTTGCAGTTTAGCTCCCGAACGCTTTTCAAAACACTGTTTTCAGAAACCTGCCTAGAGCCCCCCCTGGATCCACAAACCCCAAGAAAAATTTGTTGTTCACACTCTCCAAGGAAGTTACGGGACCAGGAGTGAGTAGGGGTGCATAAAATTTTAAGCTAATTTTTGTAGAACAAATTCGTTAATGCATTTTTACATTTTTTTTATCGAAATATGATGCGTTTGCAAGAAAAAAATCTGGACGCAGTAAGTGCGTTTTGGTACCGAATTTTCGATAAATTTGCAGTTTAGTTCCCGAACGCTTTTCAAAAAACTGTTTTCAGAAACCTGCCTAGGCCCCCACCCCTCTGGATCCACAAACCCCAAAAAAAATTTCTTGTTCACACTCCCCAAGGAAGTTACGGGACCAGGAGTGAGTAGGGGTGTATAATTTTTTTAAACTAATTTTCGTAGAACAAATTCGTTAATGCATTTTTGCATTTTTTATCGAAATATGATGCGTTTGTAAGAAAAAAATCTGGACGCAGTAAGTGCGTTTTGGTAGCAAATTTTCGGTAAATTTGCAGTTTAGCTCCCGAACGTTTTTCCAAAAACTGTTCAGAAACCTGCAGGTGAGGTCCTAGTAATGTCTCTGAAAACAATTTGTTGAAAAGCGTTCGGGCGCTAATCTGCAAATTTACCAAAGTTTCATTAAATCCTCCAAATTTCAATAACTCAATTTGCTATTAACGTAAGCTTTGTTGGATAGAAAACCAACATTTAAGTTTATTTTCGGAAAATTTTTGTATATTTTCAAACCATAAGTAATTTTGATAAAATATAGTACATTGTTTCTACCACATAGGCTATACCGGTAATCAGATTGATGCCTGCTCGCATTTGCTATTGAAAACATTTTTATGGAAAATCACTTCCATAACACATTTGCTGCATCTAGACTTTTGAAAAATGTTTATATATTTTCAAACAATAAATTTGTTTCAATGAAATATGATACATTGTTTCTACTATATAGGCAACCAAGTTTGATGCATGCTTTCATCAAAGAAAGACATTTGCTATTAAAAATATTTTAAAGAAAATTCGCTACCATAACGCACTTGCTGCGTCCCGAGATTTTTTATTATGGCTTTTGTTCTATCAAAAATCCAACGTATTGATATTGTTATTTTCCGTGGATACCACAATAAGACAAGGACATATTAAGAGATTTGTGAGTTGCTTAATGACTTAATGACCTCTATCCTAACAAATCCTGCAAAAAGTCCACCACACAAGACTTATCAACGTAACCAGTAAACAGTGTCTATAAAAAGTGTACCTAAAACCGGACGGCCAAAAACTGCTATAAGTGGTGGAAAATAAGTTAAACGTTTTACTACAAATAGACGAAAATAGAAAAATTCTGGACGCAGCAAGTGCGTTATGGTAGTGAATTTTCATAAAAATCTTTTTAATAACAAATATGTGTTTTTTTTTTAAGAAAGCAGGCATCAAATTTGGTTACCAGTATAACCTATATAGTAAAAACAATGTGCCATGTTCCGTTAAAATAACTTTATTGTGTGAAAATGTACAAAAATTTCCAAAAGTAAACTTAAAATGTTCCCGAAAAACACGTTTCTTGGTCAACCTTATAGGTTAATAGCAAATTGAGCTGTTCAAATATGAAACATTTGATCAAAATTCGCTACCATAACGCACTTGCTGCGTCCAGAATTTATTTTCTTACAAATATGCATTATATTTCGATGGAAAATGCATTGATTAAAAAAAGGAAATTTGTATCACCAACGACTTATGGGCCACCCTGTGATTGCAGAAATATTATTTTAAGATGTAGCTCAATTAATATATACAAATTTTCTTCATATCTTATATAATAACGGATATATTGAGCTTTATTAATTTTTTACGAAAATTCGACAAAAATTATATACCATTAAATGATAAACTCTATAGCTAAGGCTACTGCCAAGCATCAGAGAAAGGGTCTCTTTGAAATGCATTTTCTGCAAATATTTTAGTAAAATGAAGGACTATGACGGTTGAAACTAAGATTTTAGGGTTTGTGAAACATCCTTCTTGAGACATTTTATTTCTATAGCCCGTATTAGATTTAAGTTATTTGCCTAAATGTTGCCAATTTTGACATTTTAAATCGCCACTTTGACGTTTTGAGGAAAACCCCAATTTATTTATTTTTAAATGCCTATAACTTTTTTGTCTTTTGACCTAAGTAGCTGAATTTTGGTAGGTGACTTACCTATAAGGATGTAAACCTGCGTATCAAATTAGGTTTTCCTTACTTTGTTAATTCCGGAGATATAAATTTTTTTCGAAAGAAAACACAAAATTTTCCGGGAAAACCTAGGCAGATTTTCCTGACTAACGAACTTATCCAAGCCATTTACAAAAGAAATTTTTTCACCAAATTTGATCAAAATCGGCCCATTATTTTTTGAGTTATCGGTGTGATACATATATATATATATATATATATATATATATATATATATATATATATATATATATATATATATATATATATATATATATATATATATATATATATATATATATATATATATATATATATATATATATATATATATATATATATATATATATATATATATATATATATATATATATATAAACATATAAAAATTGAAAGTTACCCCGGATATGTTTTCTGCGGGGCCTAATTAGCGCTCATTTGAAGAAATTTTTTCAAAATTCAAAAGTCGGGATCTCCTCATTAGTGAATTTTTTTTAAGAAAATTCCCTAAAAGTAAGCACCAACCTGTTAGCCATAAATGCTGAAATGTGGCCAAAATCTGTAACGATTATCTTTAAGGAATACATTGAGGCTGTACAAGATTATTTACACTCAAAAGATTTAAGAGGGTGATCCTGACCGCCGCAATGAATTCGCCAAAATGACGATAGAAAGTATCAACCAACTTCCTTATTTGGTATACAGATACTGTATACATATACTGTATTCGGCGATGAAGTAACGTCCAAGTGGATAGGCACAACTGCAGAATTTGGTCTAAAGACTACCCAGATTGGACGGAAGAACGCCATACGCAATATCCTAAGAACGTTAATGTTTTGACGAGAATATTAGATAACAATATTATCGGTCTTTTTTATATGAGGTATATTAACAGAACGGAACTATTTTGAGCTCCTCAGAGAACGTATAGTTCCTGCCATTCAAAAAAAAATTGAAATATAGGGGATATCTGGTACCAACATGAAGGTGCTCCACCACGTTATTCAATGGTAGCAATGCAGTTTCTAAACAACCAATTCCCAGGGAGGCTAATTGAAAGAAGTGAAGCAATAGAGTGGCTATATATATCCCCTGATAAGACTCCAATGTACTTCTCTTTGTAGGGGTCATTTGAAGAACTGTGTCTACAAAAATCGTCCAGAAAATTTGGACGAACTCTGAGAAAGAATCCGCACCGAAGTTGAACTTATTACACCGGATATGTTGAACAACACACTGTGAGAGTTTAATGATTGACTTGGATACCGTTTGGCACATAGTGGGGACCAATTCAAAAATTTATTGAAAAACTAGTGTTGTATCTGGTATAAACTGTTAAGTTATTGCTGTTTTAGCCCGTTGGCAATTAATCTCATTCTCATCTTACCGTTATTGTTGGTTTGTTGTTGTTGATTCGCCGCTCGGCTTCCAAGTACGCCTGCATAAAGTGTAACGAAAGCTCCCACACATTTGAGAGAAAGAGAGGCTCGTTGGTTCAGTTAAGAACGTGTGCCTCTGAACCGAAGGGTATTGGGTTCTCATCCCAGGGTTCTCCTTTCACTTTTTCAGTACATACTGTACAATTAATATCAACCTACGCTCTGGCATTGTATTTGAGCAAGCTGAATGTCTGCACGTTCCTCCCTGCGAAGGGTGCGTAAAGCCGTCGACCCGTATCTATGTGGTGTTGAGCACGTTAAAGATCCCTACTCTCCTTACAGAAAGTCAAGGTTTAGAAAATTTCTAGAATAGTGAGGTGAAACTGTTGCTTGGCGTCGGGATTGGCCATTGTCATGGAAATAGACCGACGTTAGAGAAACCAAAACATACACACACACACACATTTGAAAAAAAATATCTTAATATCTCAGAAGTCATTCATTGCAATAAAGATAAATAGAGTATTCTATTTAAGCTAGTAGTGTAACGTGTAGCGCGTGAAACTCGGAAATCTGGCAACTGTGCCATTACTATACTTTCGCATTCTGAACTTCATAAGCGCAAATTTAGCGGTTTTGAAGTTATCTAAACCTTTCGGTACTTTTTACTTAAAATAAACTGTTGTCATATATCAGCCACTAGTAAAGAACAAAAATTAAAGTTTCGGATTTTACTGAATTTGAGACGTCCAATTCGCAATAAGAAAAAATGGGGCATCCTATTTAAGGTAACAAAGAGACTACGTATAGCGAAAAACTGGGAAATCTGACAACAGTGCCGATACCATTGTTCAATTCTGCATGACCAGAAACGTCCAAAATCCGAATTTTATAAGTGCAACTTTAGCGGTTTTGAAGATATTTAAGCGTTCCGGTAATTATTATTAAAATTAAGGATTTTCATACTCAGCCACTAGTAAAGATAATATTTTGAAAGTTTAGGAACTTACTAAGTTTGAAACGTCCAGTTCATCACAATAAATGTAAATGGGGCATTCTATTTAAATTAGCAAAGAGCAAAACTGGCATACCTGGCCACAGTACCGATATCATTATTCAATTGGGCATATACAGAAACACCTAAATGTCGGTTTTTTGCGTAACTTTAGTAGCTTTGAAGGTATTTAAACGTTTCGATACTTTTAGTGAATTTTCATTAAGACAATACACTAATAAAGAGGTATAAAAATATATCAATGGTAAGATATTAGAAAAAATGTTTGAAGCACGAATTGTAGCCTCTAGGACCCAAATCCAAGGTCAAAGGATACTTCACCAATCGAAATAAACTTTTCTAATTCCATTCATTCTGTTAGCAGCGTGTATGAGTTCGTTAGACAGTTTTGACACTTTTATAAAAAAATGCGAAAAACATTATAAAAATGCAATATCTTTTAGATCACTGAAAGTATGAAACTAAAACTTTACACGCACTTAGATATCGTATAACTGGTCCTATCCAATACAATTCAACTCAATCGGTTCAGTAAATCTTGAGTTATCACTAAATCAAAAATATATAATTTACTATATGCCCTAAAACTACCTCTGAATAGGTGCTTATAATGTTAGACAAGGTCAGACAGATATATCACGGTTCCGCTGCCATTGCACACATAATTTCGAAAATAAATTTTAAACCGAGACGCTACAAAAATCTGTCCAAATAAACAGTCAGCGGGGTTTCCATTTGCCACAACTCTTTTCCGAATTTGAAGATATCAAAAAAATGTATAGTACCGAATAAAAATTTTAATGAAAATGATTGAATTTGTTCAAAGGCAATCTAGACCTACGTTTTAGCGTGAATGGTGTAAACACCGCAGCCAAGTCACACACACAACTACGTTTTATTATGTATAAGTATAAAGTTTCCCATTCTTCACGGTTCTTACAACCCATCTCCCTCTCCTTGTTCAATCTGACAACATCAGTTAGCTATTTGCGATTTGTATTCTGCTAACTGACCGGTGACAGCAGTCATGTGAGAATCACGTGCGCTCTGTGCTTAACATCGAAATCGACTTCGCTAATCTGCTAATACCTTAGAATATAAAACCACTACCTATATCCTAAGGTTGATACAAATAGTAAGTAAATAATAACCCAACTTTTAGTTCTAACCTTACTTTAACAAATGCCCTCGGCCGCCGAATGTAGTATATTATAATTCTAACATCCAATGAAACAAGTAGGGAAGTAATCGCTAAATCAAGCTGTGTGCATCAGATGCATATTCCTAATCAATGCATGTAGGTACTGTATTATTAAAGCGAAACAAAATTATTTGAAGAAGAAATATACCTACTTCAAAGTAATACCTTAATTAGTTATAATATATATAGGTACCTATCGTTTTCTTTACTTTTACTTTTTACTCCTTATGTAGTGTATGGAAAATTTGAAGTAAATGAAACTACATAACCTAATATCATAAAGTAGTTTAAATTATATAAACAGATGTTCAGTGTAAATTATTAAAATTTAATTACAAAATTTTTGTTATATTATTTATTTCATTTTCAAAAAGTATGGATACAGCTATGATAAAGAAGTGTTGTAAAAAGTTTAGATGCAGCAAGTGCGTTATGGTGTCGAATTTTTGTTAAAATATTTCAAATCTTTGAATGATAAAAATATCACTATTCCATATTCTTTAAATCAGCTATTGATGCGAAAGTCAAAACGTGTAATAACTATTTTGTATAGATTCTTTAAAGAAATTAGACTACAACTGTAGTTACTTTTGTTTCTATTGAGACATTGTATAATGTAAAATGTGATTAATAACTATTGTTCGTTAGAATAAGTATGGCTCCTTTGTAATCCACTCCTTTGTGAATTTACCTACCTGCATGAAACCAGGGCCCAGGCAGTTTGTTCAAAGTCGTCTTGGCGGGTCTCTGGACGCACAGTGTCCCAGTCATCCTATACAAAATCTAAAAAAAGAGAAAAAAAGGGAAAAAGGAGATGCACATGAGCAAAAAAACAAAGAAACAAGAAAAAAGATTAAAAAAAAAGAAAAAATCGAAACAAATATTATATACAAACAAAATTTTTATAGAAGGGCAACATTATAAATTAGTCAATTAGGTATAAAAAATAGTAGAAGATAATAAAATTGGCTGGCGATACAACCTTGATACATTTATATTTCGTGTATATAGTGCCCATATACATACCACTAGAAATAATAAAAGTCATAAAAGTCTGTGGCTAATGGACCTAACGGTCCGAAGCCAAACAAAAAATAACAACAACAGCATTTCAAATGTTGATAACTCAAGTTTCCATTAAACTAGAATATTCAGTTTTAATACATACTAAGGCCTATATAAAAGCAGCGTCGGTACCGAATTAAAAAAAAAAATAACTCAATGAGTTTCACAGGTGACCAGAAACTCATAAGAAAATTATCTCATATATATATATATATATATATATATATATATATATATATATATATATATATATATATATATATATATATATATATATAAATTCTCGAAAATTCAACATTAACGAATATACAGGTGTGAGAAAATTTGGATTACAAAGGAGCCATACTTATTCGAACGGACAATAGTTATTAGTCACATTTTACATTATATAATGCCTCAATAGAAACAAGAGTAACTACAGCTGTAGTCTAATTTCTTTAAAAAATCTATACAAAATCGTTATTATACGTTTTGACTTCTGCATCAATAGCCGATTTAAAGAATATGGCATTCTGATATTTTTATCATTCAAACATTTGAAATAGTAACGAAATTTTGATACCATAACGCACTTGCTGCACTTAAGTCCTTTTCAACATTTATTTACTATTGCTGTATCCATACTTTTCGAAAATGAAATAAATAAATATAACAAAAATTTTGAAATCAAACTTTTAATAATTTACACTCAACAAGTGTTCATATAATTTAAACTACTTTATGATATTAGGTTATGTAGTTTCATTTACTTCAAATTTTCCATACACTACATAAAGAGTAAAAAGTAAAAGTAAGGAAAACGATAAGTACTTCTTCTTGAAATAATTTTGTTTCACTTTAGTAATACAGTACCTACAGGCATTGATTAGGAGTATGCATCTGATGCGCAAAGCTTGATTTAATGATTACTTTCTTGTTTGTTTCATTGGATGTTAGAATCATAATATACTACAGATGGCGGCCGAGAGCATTTGTTAAAGTTAGGTTAGAACTAAAAGTTGGGTTATTATTTACTTACTATTTGTATTAAGCTTAGGATATAGGTAGTGGTTTTATATTCTAAGGTTATTAGCAGATTAGCGGAGTCGATTTCGAGGTTAAGCATAGAGCGCACGTGATTCTCACATGACTGCTGTCACAGGTCAGTTAGCATAATACAAATGGCAAATAGCTAGCTGATGTTGTCAGATTAAACTAGGAGAGGGAGATGGCTTGTAAATACCGTGAAGAATGAGAAACTTTATATTTACTAGTGATGGGAAAAACTGTTATATTGTTTTAACAGGTCGCAACAGTTAAAGTTATTTAGAAATAATAGTTGAATATAAGAGGTTTAAAATAACAGTATGAACTATGAATAATTAAGATTTCCACGTAGACATAGTAACAGTATCTGAATCCGTCCGGTGGTGTAGTTGGGTATAGGAGATTCGCTGCTACACGGGTTCGATCCCCGGGCGATGTAACTATCAGTTGATCCGGCCTGAGGTGTGAAGGTGATTAATTTTAATAAACAGACAAAAATAATTATGAAACAATTTGGATAGAGCAAAATCTTCAGATATCTCTAATTCTGTGAAACATAATTTTAATTGTTTACTATACTATGCAACTATATAATGTTTAAAATAAAATAGTCACATTCGGTGTCCGTACGTTGAAGTGGAAACACGTCTTTCGAGTGCGGGCTGTGGATATTAAATACAGTGAACTATAAATCGCGATGGCTGAAAGACCCGAGCCCCCTGATAAAGGGGGAACGGGGGACAGGAATGAAACAGAAGATGACGAGGCAATGATCATGGATGACGCAACGGAATACGAACAGGAACAAGACATAGATGGAAGATATAAATATAAACAATACAAGAAATGGAAAGGAAAAGGTGACGAGAAATTTTAGGTAACTGGGGTAGGTAGTAAAAAACCTATTAAAATAACAATTTCAAAAGCAGTACTTGAAGGTGTGGAGAAAAATAATGTAAGTAAACAAATTAATTCTTTTCATATTATAAGTCAGAATATAGAATCGAATTTATTTAATTTAAAGTGTGGAATTACCGATAAAGATAAGCAAACAAAAAAGGATGTAAACACAGAGAATATTCCGGTAAATTTTAATGATTCTTTATCAAGAATATATAAAGAACAGAGAGGGAGAGAAAACATTAATGTAAATAAACAAATTATAACTTATAGTAAATTTAATAGGAGACCGTTTTTTGTGTTTCTACAATCTAACGATAGAAATATAGGGAATGCTCATAAAATAACAACCATAAGATTTATTAATAGAATATTACCTGAAATTAGTGATCATATTTTAAGTATTGTAAGTACGGGTAGAAACAGAATTAAAATACAGTTCGACTCTCCCGAAAGCGCTAATAAATTAGTAACTTGCAAAGAAATTGAAGAAAAAGGGTGC
The DNA here is from genome assembly GCA_964006375.1 of Tillus elongatus. Lineage (NCBI taxonomy): Eukaryota > Metazoa > Arthropoda > Insecta > Coleoptera > Cleridae > Tillus > Tillus elongatus. The sequence continues at coordinate 92,327,100 of OZ023263.1, read as the reverse complement.
ACAACATTTATACCGCGATATCTAACAATTAGACAGGGTGTTTTAAGATCAGTCGACAAGGAAATTCCAGAACAAGAATTAAGAGAAATCATTAAACCAATAACGGGTGACAATTTTGAAATTGAAAGTGTTAAACGACTTAACCGCAGAGTAGAGGACGCGGGAACAATAAAATATGTTCCCACGTTTTCAGTACTCGTTAACTTTAGGGGTAATAATCTGCCTAGTAAGGTCTGTATAGAAAAAATTATGTATGAAGTGGAGCCATACGTAAAACGTGTGGTCCAGTGTCTCAAATGTCTACGTTCCAGTCATATCAGTAGTCAGTGTAGGGGTAAGGAAAGATGCAAGAAATGCGGCGGTAGTCATGAAAATACAAATTGTGACAACAATTCTACGCCAACCTGTGTGCTTTGCGAAGGAACACACATGGCAACAGACAGAGAAGCGTGTCCTGAATACACAAAACAAAAAAGATCAAACAATTAATGGCTGTCGAAAATATACCATATCGTGAAGCATTTAACAAATATAAAAATAGCTATTCCACGGTACTAAAAAATCCTTCAATTGAAAAAAACGTGAATAGGTATACCAATAAAGAAACACAAAGCGGGCAAACTGACCAAATACGAAAAAGCACACACTTGAGGCAAATCAATTTAAGTAACAAACCCAAACTAAATACACCAAGATTAAATTGGCCAACAAGTCCAAGGCCAAACTCACCCCTCTCCCCTATAAATAACCCCTACCCTCCTTCTTATAGTAGTTATTTTAAAGACCCGAATAATGACTTTGTAGAGGCAATATGTCAAAAAATATTAAAGGCACTTTCAGAGATGTTGAATATTACAAATAGAGTTAACAATGATGATCATAGAGCGACAACACACCAACTTTTAGATCTTAATGGCTAACAAAATAAAATTTTTACAATGGAATTGTAGATCAATTATCAGTAATAAGGGGATGCTAGAGAGATACTTATTTGAAAACCAGGTAAACATAGCTCTACTCAGTGAAACATGGCTAAACAAAAAGAACCAGGTACGTTTTAGTGGATTTAAGATAGACAGAAAAGACAGGGATGACGGATACGGAGGTGTGGCGATACTAATTGACACAAAATTAAATTATCAACGTTTAAATTTAAACATTAATATCAATAACTTCATGTACACCGCGATAACGCTCTTTTCAGAAAACAAAGAAAAAATAAATGTAGTTTCAGTTTATGTAAGACCAGGTATAGCGATTTCCAGTCATCAATGGAACACTTTTTTTAATAATATTCCTAAACCGTTTATAGTTGGGGGGGACGTAAATGCCCATAATTTGGCTTGGGGATGCAGCAACACCGATGTTGGGGGCAATAATTTGTTAATTTCTTTAGAGGACTGTAACCTAAATTTTTTGAACGATGGTAATCCAACGTTGTTACTTAAACCAGATAGTAGTGCCAGATCGGCTATAGATCTGACGATTGTCACTCCTGATATAGTTCACTGACTCGACTGGAAAGTAGAAGATACAACCTTGGGATCTGATCACTTCGTGGTAGCATATGAGCTCACGGTAAGAACTGGAGGGCAAAATAATGTAATTATAGACAGGAGCGCTGGGGAAGAGGCATGGAATATAGCGCAGGCAGATTGGGAGCTCTTTTCTGATACCATCAATAATAAGATCGCGCACGAAAATATTTCATATGACGAATTTTTAATAAGTGTGTCGTTTGCAGCAGATATGGCAATTCCTAAGAAGAAAAGATCTCTCAATCTGTCATTTAATAAATGCTGGTGGAACGAAGATTGTAAAAGGGCAATCGATAAACAAAGATTAGCACTGAGGCAATTGAAAACAAGGCCAACTACAGAAAACTTTATCAACTACAAAAGAGAAGTTGCCTTAACTAAGAGAGTTATATTAGATAGTAAGCGTAAGAGCTGGAAAAACTTCTGCAACAGTCTTAACAAAAACACCCCGATTAAAGAAATATGGGGAAAAATTAAAAGGATAAATAATACTATGACATGCAAATGTAATCCAATTATGGAAATCAATAGCCTGGACAAAATAATAGACAACTTGGTTCCCAAGCAAGCAAACGAAAAAATTGAGTTCAACGAAGCAAACGCGCAACATGCATTGACGGAAGAATTTTCGTTACTGGAATTTGAGATTGCAGTTAAAAACAAAAACAGCACAGCGCCTGGGGTGGACAAGGTTTACTACATAATGTTAGAACAACTTCCAGAGCGAGTTAAATACATACTACTCAAGGTCATAAATAATATATGGAATTCTGAACATATACCAAAAGACTGGAAGACCTATATAACAGCAATCTTTCTCAAACCGAATCGAGGTAGTCAAAATCCAAAATCCTACAGAGTAATTATGCTTGCTTCATGCATATTCAAAACATTAGAACGTATGATTAAAAATCGTTTGGAACCATGGTTAGAAAACAACCATAAACTCTCAAATTCGCAGTTTGGTTTCAGGAAGGATTGCTCCACAGTAGAAAATATTGCCCACCTTGTAATAGACACATATATTTCCTTTTCAAATGGGAAATCAACAGTGGCAATTTTCACAGATTTGGAAAGCGCTTACGACAAAGTCAACTTAAAAATTCTTTACAAGAAAATGTCATCACTCGGTATACCAGAAAATTTCTCAAGAAAGGTGGTTAAATTGTACCAAGACCGAATTATTTTGATCAGAGTTAATGGAAATATAGTAACTAGTAGATGTACCAGCCAAGGAATTCCGCAAGGAGGAATCCTCTCTCCTCTCCTTTTTCTTGTGTACACAGCCGACCTAAATCAAAAACTAACTAAAGCGAATATTCTTCAATTCGCCGACGATATATGCATATATGTAAACAACTGTGATATCGGACAAGGCATCAACATACTCAAGAAAACATTTGAAGAGTTTCAAACATGGTCGCAAGAAAACGGCATGGAAATATCTGCGGCGAAGACTAAAATTTGCACGTTCACCAGAAAAAGACAAACAGAAATCAACAGTGTTACTCTACAAGAGATCGTCTATCCATAGAAAAAACAATAAAGTATTTGGGTGTCCTGCTAGATAGTAAACTACTATGGAAAGAACACATAGAATATGTGGCCACAAAAGCAGAGAAAGCTTTAAACGTATTGAGAATGGTAAGTTACACCAACTGGGGTGCAGATGCAGAGACTAGTTTGTTAATATACAAAAGTTATCTTAGATCTGTGGTAGAATATGGGGCAGTATTTTACGACCAGGCCGGCAAAACACACATTAATAAAATTAGTGTTATTCAAAATAAATGCATTAGGCTGTGTTTGGGGGCTCTTAGGAGCACACCGATTCACATCTTGCTAGCAGAAGCAAGTGAAATGCCTCTTTCTATAAGACGAAAAATGCTAGCGTCAAGATTTTTAACAAAAATGTTTGCCAAGAATAGCAGTATATGCAATAAATTACATTTATTCTTTACGCTGGATTTGTCAAGCAAATTTTGGTCGAAAAAGAAAACTCCAATATTAATTGATTCGTACGAAGAAAACTATAACAATAAACAAAACATGGTTACAAAATCTATAAATCCTATGTTCGAAATTGATTGGCAAAACTTAAAAGAGATTAAGGTAAAATACATGGTCGACTATTCCAAATTCCCACTTCGGATTAGAAATAATATGCTACAAGCGGATTTAAAAGACATTTACCCAAATAACTATCAAATTTACACAGATGGTTCCAAAGCAGGTAATTTAACAGGCTGTGCGTATTACGATCCGCAAGCAAATTTCAACAATGTAATAAAATTAAAAGCAGACATGTCAACATATACGGCAGAAGGAATAGCAATGTTAGAGGCCCTTAAATATATATCTAGCTTGCCAAAACAAAACTTTGTTATTATATCCGATAACAAAAGCATCATTCAAGCCACAGAAAACTTAGTATTCAATAAAAAATACCCAAACTATATAATTGTAGAGGTCGCGAAACAATTACGAAATCTTTACAATAAAGGTATAAACGTTGTCCTAGTTTGGGTAAAAGGACACTGTGGATTAGTTGGAAACGACGAAGCAGACAAAATTGCAAAACGGGCCACCGTACATGGCCAAGAAACTCAACTATTAACACCATTCCAAGACCGAATAATTTTATCCAATAGGAAATATAGGGAAACCTGGGAAAATGAATACAGGAACAATAACAAAGGAAAAGCATATATGGCACTGCAAGAACATATACTTCATAAGCCATGATTTTACGATTGTCCTTATAAAAATAAAAAAAAAATTGTTAAAACTATATGTAGATTGCGCTTTAACCACGTTTTAACCCCAGAATATTTATTTAAAATTAACTTAAGGGAAAACCCGAATTGTGATTGCGGAGAGTTGGGTGACTTGGAACATATAATCTTGAATTGCCCTCTTAAACAAGCGGAAATAAATACATTCATGGACAAAATATATAAAGATTATTGTATCGAAAAGCCACTCGACTTGCCACAAATTTTAAGGACCCAAAATGTGGAAATATTATACGCATTATTTTTATATGTAGCTAAATCACAAACAAAAATTTAAAAAATTAAATATTAACCTTATGTTATTTACACTAATTGTAATAGATTTAGAAAAACCTATTGTTGCGCACCTTTGTTTAAGAACCCTTTCCGTTAGTGGCCTACCTGTGTTTGTCATAAAGTTGCTCTGAACGGCCCCAGCAGCACGAAGTTCTGTGTCCCAGTCTACATCCCATTAATATTAAATAATTAATCATGGGAAAACACACAAAAACAATAATTAGATGAACCATTAGTAATAAATAATTAGTCATAGGAAAACACACAAAAAACAATAATTAGATGAAATGTAAACAGGCGGTGATCAGATTCTGGGATTATTAGTAGATATCTATCAGAAACAGTCTAGTGGCGATCTGGTGCTACATGTTTATATAAGAAGGGGAAACTAGGCGAATGGACACTGCATCCGAAGCCAATAAATCCGATACAAAAAAAAATAAATAAATAAAATAGTAGTTAGGTTTTATGTTTAAACCAATTAATAAATTTTTTATAAAAAAAAATGAGGAAGAGGGTTTTTGGGTATTTACCACTAACAATAATTTGGTAAAAAAAATCAACAATGAAAAATTTCTTTCGAATTTTCTTTACTAATTAAGTACTAGTTAAGCATTGAGCTTGAAAACGTCTATAGCCATCTTTTTCTTGAAAATGAGTTATATGAAATACATGAATTATTGTAAGCAAAAAATGAATTATTATTTTTAAATTAAAACAATTTTTTTCTGTCTACCTATAGGGTGAAGTGTATCTGGTTTCAACTATACCGGGTACAGGGAATATTTTTATAATTTCATTAAAATTGGTACTGTTTCTGGGATTTTTGAAGTTTCAGCGATTAGTAGTAGTAGTGTCCGTGTCCGTATGCCGTATCCCCATCAACAACCTGTTAAAATTTAAGAGTTTCATTGTACCGACGATCCTACGTTCCCAAAGCTGTGAGCACACTAGTATAAAGTGTTAAGTATTATGTTATGAAGTAAAGTTCACTCTATACTCTATACCCATACATATTTAGCATTCCCAGTCTCATGTCCATTCATCCTGTTATAACAGTTGCGGATGAAAAGCGATGTTGATTCATCATAGCTAGTTGCAGTGCAATAGAAACAGATACGAATCCGAGTTCTAGTGTGAAGTTTCTGGTCCTTCTGTAACCTGTTATTTTTATATATCCGTAACAGGTTGTTACTGTTGTGGCTCGGCAACAGTTAAAAAAGAATAGATTGTTAAATAACAACCCATCACTAATATTTACACATAATAAAGCGTACTTGTGTGTGTGTGTGATGTTGGTATTTTGGCTGGGGTGTTTACACCATTCGCGCTAAAACGTAGTTCCAGATTGTCTTTAAACAAATTGAATCATTTTCATTAAAATTTTTATTTAGTACTATACATTTCTTTGATATCTTCAAATATGGAAAAGAGTTGTGGCAAAAGGAAACCCCGATGATTGTTTATTTGGTCATATTTTTGTAGCGTCTCGGTTTAAAATTTACAGGTTAGGCCTATTGGCACTGAAGCATTTTCATCATAATTGGCACATATAAATAAAAAAAATATCTAAGAAAAACAAAAAAAAATGTTTTCACATTCTGTATCTCCGTTAATGTTGAATTTTCGAGAATTTGTTATATATATATATATATATATATATATATATATATATATATATATATATATATATATATATATATATATATATATATATATATACCTTTGGCCCTAAATTTTAATAAGGAATCACCTCCGGAAGTCTTGACGCATAATTTCCGGACACCAACAGTAAAGATTGTACTGTTAACTAAATTTGATGCAATTCATTAAAAGAAAATATATATTTGACATTATTGTGTAAGACAGTCTGTATAATTCTATAGCCTATAAAATAATAAGAATAAATTACTGTATATAACGCACTTGTTGCGCGTATGCCTTAAAAAATATTCTGAATAAAACACGATTATTAGAATTGTTGCCAATGAATCCAGACTGCAGATAGAATTTTGTGAATGTGTCACAACAGAAATACGGGAGTTATTTTGAAAACAACAAAATAGGACATAATTCACAATACGAATACCGGAACAAATCAACTGAAATTCTTTACTTCTATTCAAATAACAAACGCGGAACTAATTCATGATTTCCCAGTGGGTATTTAGTAATTTTTAGTTTGACGAGTTAGACGCTGAATTTTCAGCCAGAACGAAATGAATTAAAAGTTGAGCATTGTCAGAGAAATTAAAATACTATCACAATGTAGCAGTTTGTTTAAACAGGACCTGCTCAACTCCGTGAAATAAGTTTTGATTGTAATTTTTCCAGAGATTTAAATCCCTTTAATTACGAATGTATACGTGTTGAAGATAACTCTAAAATATACACATCGGAAAAGTCTGGGGATATTTTTTTAAATAAAGGTATTTTTTTCTTGATATGATTTAAGAAGAAAACAAAAAATGTATGGTATAAGTAAGTCTTTAATTTTACGTAAAATGAAATGTTTTATTCAAACAACCTAGAAGATTATTAATATATATATATATATATATATATATACTGAAAGCCACTATTTTAAGAATTTTTCAAAAATTTCCGAGCATGTGAGAAAAAGAATAATACAAAGTATGACTGTAATGTTGAGTAATTACAGCTCTACATTTATTGCTCATAGACAAAATGAGATTGTCAAGGTCTCCTTGTGATAAACGTGCCCACTCTGCTGTCAGAAGCTCCTAAGAATGTAAACACATTGTGAGTGTTGCCCGTATGGGGAGTAATTCTTCGTTGAAGCATATCCCAGACATGCTCTATCGGATTCAGGCCCGGGGATTGTGCTGGCCATGGTAAAACTTTAATTCCCGCGTAATCCAACCAGTTGGTTACGCCGCATGCGGCATGTGGACGGGCATTATTATGCATTAGATGGAAGTTTTGACCAACAGCGTCTGCAAATTGATGCACGATGGGTTGAACAATGCTATCCAGATAGAGCAGAGCTGTTACGAAGCGATCTGAAAAACGAGTTCGGTTCTGCTGCCAATAATTATTCCTCCTCATGCCATTATTGTACCACCTCTGTATGTGTACACTTCCTGAATATGTCTTAAGCGTTCCACATTTCCAGATCCTCTACACACCCTTATTCGACGGGAATCCGGGTGGAAATCAAACCTAGATTCGTCTGTGAATAAAACTGTAGCCCAGTTATCTGCAGTCCAATTCAGATAATTTTGACACATATCCAATCTTGCAGCGCGATTGCCTGTGGAAATAGGTGAACATCACAATGGACGTTTACTAGAGAGGTTTGTTTCATGAAGACGATTTTTCACAGTATCTCGGCTAATGGTTAGATTATTAGCCCTTTGCAGAGTTGTAACCAATTCAGGTGCCTTCTGGCAGTTAAACATAAAAATCTATCTTGACCTACGTCGTAGAGCGTCCTCGTCCTGGATGTTGCTCGGCCGGACCGCCAGTTTCTCTAAAACGCCTCCATAAACGACTTATCACACTTTGGGAAACACCCATCCGCGCAGATACTTCATTCAGCCGCATGCACGCTTGACGAATGCCTACTGATCGAATCATTTCGTCTAAAGCCAAACGTCGCCGTTCCATGGTAAAACACAATATTTGGAATGCAGCTATTAAGCAACAACTGAAGAATGATTGAATTTGAAACCAAATTCAACGGTACATATGAAAATTCTACTCTTCTCACATATCGGGTTTATCAATTTTGATATCATATAAACTTTTTTTAACAACAGATGGTATTATATTGAGTAACTGGTAAAATACATACATCGTGAGTGAAATGTGATTGATTCCAAAATCAATTTGTTTCTTTTTTTGTATTATTTAAAAAATAACCCTAGACTTTTCCGAAGTGTGTATTTGTGGGAAGGCTGTCGTATAAATTCTCATCATACGGTGGACCAAAAGTAAGGCTGTTAAAGGGTGGAAGGGTAAATAAGGGTAAATACGGGAACACTGAAACTATTATTGTTTTGATGGACATTGTAACAATATATATAATAAAGGTATCTTTGTTATTTACAAACACCTCTATATATAAACTTACCTAACATTAGATTTTGACACCAAATAAACATTATTAGTCAGCATTATTCTATACTGCAGGGTATATGCAGATTAATGGCATTTTTGTTATTTGCAATTGAAAATAAACGTACTGAGTTGCTTTAAAAAAAAACTCGCTAGGTAACCCAAAAGACAAGGGTAGTGCCGTTAAAATGTCAGGAGGTTATGAAATATGTTGTAAAGATTGTCATCTTAAATAGGTCGGACAAATACGAATATCTATTGAATTTGGATTAAGCACAATTAACATCTTCTGTTGCCTAATATATCCGCGATAATAATCACCACGTAGATAAGGAAAATCTAAAATTCATTAAAAAGGTTAGACAACCGAGAAGCTAAACGCTCTCGAAAGTATATATATATATATATATATATATATATATATATATATATATATATATATATATATATATATATATATATATATATATATATATATATATTGCTAAAGATGGTAATAATAAAAAGTGTGTGAGCTTGTCTCCGCTGCCTATGGTGAGTCGGTTGATAGATTACTGGACAAGAAAGACCGGAAGAAGCACGTCCGTAGATAATAAAATAATTGAGGTATTTTATCCAAACGAAATATGTTAATTTTTGTGTTGTCGGACCACCTTCAGTCGTTATGGACCGACTATCTCCACAAGAATATCAGCAGAGTTGTAGATGTAAGATACTTGGAACTACTCATCCTCTGATGATGCTAACTTGGTTAGTGAAACAATCAACAGGTTTTTTTACAATTTGTTGTGGTAATTTTGGTTCTCCAAATGTACTTATTAATATATTTGTCAACATCTCCACGTAAAATATATCTATTATGGAAGACAGAAAGCTACTTAAATAATTATAACGAGCTTTACTCTAAAAAACCAGATAAATCGCAATATTAATACTAATTGTCCCAAATCGATCATTAAGTTATGTTTATTTAAGATAGGTATTCAAATTGCATGCCGTTGTTTTGTATGCCAGATTACATTATATCATTTACATCCTGTAAATCAGCTTCGTTGTTAAAACCACTCGAATACACTTTGTCCTTTACATATTCATAGAAGAAATAATTCACTGTAGTCGAGACTGAGCTTCTTGCAGGCCAATCTACCGGACTACGGTTGTCGATCCACTGTTCTCTAAACATACGGTAAATAATTGGTGCAGTACCACAAGTATGTGGGGGGTGCTCCATCTTGTTGATACCATAGGTCTCTTGGAAAACTAAGGGGTAGTTCTTAGATAAAATTATCCAGATTATTTTAAGGGAGATTTATATAATTCCCTCCGCTAGATCTTTGATTTATGAAATAGGGCCCAATGACTTTGTTATCCAAGATTTTAAGTTTATATAAACAAACCCTAGTTTGCTTTCCAACAGAGATACAGGGTGTTGAAATTTTATATCCTTGAACAATATTTTGCAATATCTTTGGAACGGAACGAGATATTTGCATGCAATTTCGAATGCTTTTTATGTAGACTGAGATTGTTATTGGGTGGTATTCTTGTTTCAAATGATATACTGGGTGTTACTTTTCCGAGTTCCGTAGGCTATTTGAAATAATAGAGCTTCTTTCACGTACGCCACTGACCTTTTATAATACCTCTTTCTCGAAGAACAATCTCTTAGAAATATTTTTATTTTCCTGTATTTTTCTATCTTGAGCGGTTATCGAAGTATTACTAGTTTTTTAAAGCAGTTATCTTTTTTTTTAACTTCAAGACCCTGTATCTCCCTTAGGAAGCTAATTGGAGGTTATGTTTGTGTGAATATTTTTTCTCAGAATGATCTGTTCTATTGATTGCTAAAGTCCTACTATTACTTCCTAAGGGAACTACAGGGTGTTGAAATTTTTTTAACTTTATAAGGTGTAATTGGGTCGGTGGGTTCGTGTAATATTTACCAACAATGGTTAGCCTTAATAGTTTAATGAAAACAGATTGATTGATTAGCGTAACGTGTGAATTCTAAAGGATAATAATATCAACTTAAAACAATTGTAGTAATAAAACTTCGCGAGAGGGGGACGACACGCACTCTTCACTTTTAAGTCTGCCATTTTCATATTCATGTGACCTGCGACCTACGATACGATCGACGCACTTCAATTGTCTCACTTTGGACATCTGGCTGGTGTTGGCACCTGCCGTAGAGGGCGTTGGGACCTGTTCAGGTACGTTCTGCCTTACAACTTTTTTTTCCAAAATTTCAACACCCTGCATTTCCCTTAGGAATTAGTATTAGAACTTTAGCAATCAATGGAACAGATCATTTTGAGAAAAAAAGTTTAGATAAACATAACCTCTAATTAGCTTCCTAAGGGATATACGGGGTGTTGAAGTTTAAAAAAACATAATTGCTTCAAAAAACGAGTAATATTTCGATAACCACTCAGCATAAAACTACCGGAACCAAAAATGTTTCTAAGAGATTGTTCTTTGAGAAAGGGGTATTATAAAAGGTCAGTGGTGTACGTGAAACAAGATATATTATTTCAAATAGTCTACGGAACCCGGAAAAGTAACACCCAGTATATCATTTGGGACAAGAATACCACCGAATAATAACCTAAATCTACATAGAACCTGTACGGAATTGCACACAAATATCTCACTCCGTTCCAAAGATATTGTAAATGATTTTTCAAAAATATTAAATTTCAACACGCTGTATCTCCGTTAGGAAGCAAATTAGAGATTATGTTCATATAAACTCTTTGTCTTAGAATGATCTGTTCTATTGACTGTTAAAGTCCTGCTACTATAAACTGGGACACCCTGTTTATATATATATATATATATATATATATATATATATATATATATATATATATATATATATATATAGTTACATCCCTGTATATTCTCAACATCATACAAAATACGACGAATCCTGAAACCATGCATCATCAGTTTAGTGACCTATGTAAGAATGCTGATGCAGACGTTTGCATTTATGTTAGTTCTGTAGAACATTATTTCATTCAATCGCTGTAACTCTAGTTGTTCACATGTTGTTTTGAATCACATATTTTATAATACATTTTAAGACTGAAATAATTGTACCACTTAAATAAATAAATTACTTTTTTCGGAGAATCGCTACGAAAAAACCTAATTGGCGCTGCATAGAACAGTATTGCACATCGAAACCTAATTTTGGCAAGCTTTAAATCTTCGTAAAATTAGTTTCGGTCTTTTTTCTAAAAGTTTATGTGCAACATCGAACATCCACACCGGTGCAAATCAGTCCACACTGCCAGAGGGAAATCAGCGAGAAACCAATAGCAGAAGTACCAATGAGCTTCCTGTAAGTTTCCTCCAATATTTTTATCAGTGCATTCATATCGTATCTATTTTACATTTATACCTTATATAATTTTGTTCAATAATTCCTATTCGCGCTCTATTTTTCAATTCACCCTGTAATACTTAACAACCTTTACTTGTTCATGTATGTTGTGTAATGATAAGAGATAGATCGCCTATTAGGAAAAGAGAACCTATATTAGAATTAGAGGAAGACAATTTTAATCAATTAAGTTTAAATAATTTAGAAATGGCAAATAATCACATTGCCGAATTCTCACAAGCTGCTATCATGATCCCCGAATATTCCGGTGGACAGAAGCATCTTGCTTATTTTATTAAACAATGCGAACTTTATATTACGAGTTATAGAAGGCCAGAAGCCGAAACACACGCAAATCGAATGTTACTAGAGTTTATAAAAGCTAAAATCACTGGTAACGCTCGTGACGTGTTAATTAGTTTAGAAAACCATACATGGGAAAATATAAAATTTGCTTTAAAAAGTCAGTTTTCAGACCCCCGTTCAGAAAATCTTCTATTTAATGATTTAAATACTAGCTTTATGACTAAATCACAAACTATTCAGGAATATTTCAATGTAATTAAAGAAAAGCTAAAGATTTTAATTGAACATGTAGATATACAAGATTTAGTAAACGATGTAAAAACGTACAAGAAAGAATTTTATCAACAGAATGCAGTGGCAGCATTTAAAGCGGGTGTAATAGAACCGTACTTCTCACATCTCAGATTAGTTAGTGTTAATACTCTTGATTCACTTATGTTAGAGTGTAATAGAATAGATAGCGAGATTATACAGTCGAATTTCATTAATAGCCTGAGAAACAAAAATAATACGAAAACAAATCATAACACACCTGTACAACATAGACAGACGTATACCCAAAAACCAATATTTCCAGCATTTCCCCAAATTTACAACAAACCACAACAAATCACACAACAAAGGCAACCGTTTCCTTCTCGACCAATTTCTAACATAAGACCCGTTCAAAATTTTAATAGAAATATACAACACGTTCCAACTCAATTAAGTAGAGGAACGACACCCATGTCAATAAGCAACCAAACTCCCTTAAGAAATACACGACAAATGCCCCAAAGAAACCACTTTATACCCCAATCTAGGCCCACGTTTCAACATCAAGAACTCTTTAACCAAGAGGACCTACCACTAGATTATTCTGACGAATACCCTTATGACGACCAACCCTCTGACGAAAATATAGAGCCACTAGAATTTCCTGAACCAACTGAAACTTTTACAAATTACAACACCAATCCAAATCGGGATTTTCACGAAACAGCCTCGGAAAACTAATCTATTTAGATATAAATAATATTGTTAATACCCCTAAATTACCGTTTTTTGTCATACCAAGTCTAAATTTAAAAGTATTGATTGATTCCGGAGCGTCAGATAGTATCATAAATCCAGGACCGGCTTACGAGTTATTTGAAAAATTTATTTATAAGGAACCATTTTCAATGAAATCAGTTAACCAGATAACCCATGGTGAAGACAACGTAAGGTATCCTATTTTACAAGAATTTAATATTAATTACCAATTTCCAATGCGTGTCATGCAATGGCACCATCGATTTGACGCGCTTATAGGGTCAGCTCATCTTACAAAATTAAAAGGAAATATCGATTATAATAAACAAATTTTAACTCTAGGAAACCAAAAAATACCATTTTACCTTGAAATTAATCCACTGAATTTTACACCTTTCAAACAAATTTGTGAAAATTATGTATCAGTCCCTGTAAATATAGAAAAAGGCACAGTAGTTTTACCACGTATTGAAGAAACAAATGTTTTAATTTACGAGTCAATAGCTGAAGCAAAAGATGGATATTGTAGAGTGCCCATAATAAAGAAAAATCCAAATTCAAAATTTGTAGAAATACATTTTCAGGAACAAATAGATGTCGATCCATTACAAAATTACTCTGACGAACTACCTAAAATTCCAAAACATTTTGATGTAACAAAAGTTTTAAGAACAGATCATTTAAATACAGAAGAATATGAAAAACTTATTAATTTGTGTCGAAAGTATAATGATATTTTTTATCATGAAGACTCAGATCTCTCTTTCACCAATGCAATTAAACATAAAATAAGAACTAAAGACGATGAAGTTGTTCACACCAAATCATACCGGTACCCTTTTCATTTACGTGAAGAAGTCCAAAACCAAATTCAAAAACTCTTAGACAACAAAATAATTAGACCCTCAATATCACCCTACTCAAGTCCGATATGGATTGTCCCGAAGCGTCAAGACGCTTCTGGAAAAAAGAAATGGCGCTTAGTGATCGATTATCGTAAACTTAACGAGAAAACGATCGATGACAAGTACCCATTACCTCGCATCGAAGAAATTTTAGATAATTTAGGACGCTGCTCCTATTTCACGACTCTCGATCTAGCACAAGGATTCCATCAAATTGAAATGGATCCTGACAGCATCGAAAAAACAGCATTCTCCGTAAATAATGGCCATTACGAGTGGATCCGAATCCCGTTCGGGTTGAAGGGGGCTCCCAGTACCTTTTCACGCCTAATGGATAATGTATTAAGACCATATTTATACAAGTTTTGTTTCGTATATATGGATGATATTGTTATCTTCTCGAAATCCCTTCAAGAACACCTTTGTCACATAAAAAATATATTTGATAAGTTAAAAGAGTGTAATCTAAAAATTCAGTTAGATAAGTCAGAATTTTTGCGTAAAGAGGTCGAATTTTTTGGCCATCTGGTCACTGTCCGTGGGATCAAACCGAACCCATCAAAAATAACTGCCATTCAGAATTATCCAATACCAAAGACAAGTAAAGAAATAAGAGCATTTTTAGGATTAACAGGCTATTATAGACGCTTTATTCCAAATTACGCTAAAGTAGTATTCCCCATCAATAAATATTTAAAAAAGGATACCAAGATAAATATTCACGACCCGGAATATGTTGACGCATTCCAAAAAATAAAAGAATTAATTACAAATTCTCCTGTCCTGACCTACCCCGATTTTTCTAAACAATTTCATTTAACCACTGACGCAAGCAATATAGCTATAGGTGGAGTATTGTCACAAAATAATAAACCAATTGCGTTTTACTCAAGAACACTAAATTCAGCCGAGAGAAATTATTCGACCATTGAAAAAGAGTTATTATCCATAGTAGAAAATACAAAACATTTTAGACCATATCTCTTTGGACAAAAATTTGTTATAGAAACTGACCACAAACCGCTTGTTTGGCTATTTTCAATTAAGGAACCAAACTCACGGCTAGTTAAATGGCGACTAAGATTAGAGGAATTTAATTACGAGATAAAATACAAGAAAGGCAAAGATAACGTAGTGGCTGATGCCTTATCGCGAATCGAAATTAACGCGATTGAAGACGACTTTGACCTGGAATCAATAATTAATAACGTGGACCCTGACGAAGACAGAGAAAGAGAAATAATTAACGAACTAGAAAACGACGCAAACAATGCCTCTACCAGCACGACTAATAACCTACCTGAAAGCAATGACTCACAGACACAACACTCGTCTGCAGAAAATCCAATTTTCAAAATACCTATATCAGAAAATCCAGTCAATTATTTTTCCAGACGAATAATTTTAGATTACGGACCAAAATATGACACACGCAAATTAAAAATATTCAAGTTTGAAACAATACATGTAAAGGTTCAACTCAATTACGAATTAAGACAAATAAATGACTTCTTGAAACAATTTATTGATCCAAAATTCACGTACGGAATTTTCTGTAAACATGATAGACTATTCAAATATTTCACTGCTGTTTCTTCAACATTATTTAATAGTTCTGTTAAAATAATAAAATCTAACGAATTTTTACAAGACGTTGAAAAACCAGAAACTCAACAACAAATTATAGACGAATATCACACACGAAACCACAATGGCATTAACGAGACTTATCAACATTTAAAACAAAAATATTTTTGGCCTAATATGAAAAATTATATAAACGCTTTTATTAATAAATGCTCAATTTGCCTTCAGACCAAATACGAAAGAAATCCGTACAAACCACCATTTTCAGGTCCCCTTCTAGCTAAACGCCCTTTTGAAGTTATACACATTGACACCTTTAGTTTCGATAATTGCAAATTCCTAACCATCATAGATTTATTCTCCAAATATGCGCAAGCATATTATATAACTGATGGATCCGCAATTACCGTGTTAAATAAACTTCGACACTATTTTTCCCATCATAATCATCCCCTAAAAATAGTAGCTGACGCAGGCAAAGAATTTTCGAATACTACCCTTAAAGAATACTGTAATTTATTTAATATTAATCTTCACATAACAACCCCCCAAAATCCTAACTCAAATTCACCAATAGAGCGACTGCACTCAACTCTTGTGGAAAAATGCGAATTCTTAAATTACAAAACCCACAAGAGAGGCCTGCAACCCTAATGATAACAGCAACCCTTATTTACAACCAGTCCATTCATTCGACAACTGGGTATTCACCTTTTACATTACTATACGGCCCCTACGACGACTTACCAACAGTCACACCTGAAACTACCCTTTACGAAGAATACAATAACAATAGGCTCAAAGAAATAATGCCTTTCTTCGACAGTGTATATCAGAAACAAAAAGTAAGTGGAGACAAAAGAATTTCTAAAGCAAATGCGGACAGACAAACGACACCAGATTTACAAGAAACGACACAACTAGCTATTAGAGTACCAAAAGTAAGAACAACAAATCCTCTTTATAAATTACGATCACATCCTAAACAAAAAGAAAACATTGTTACATTTTCTAAACCAAAAGCAAAAGCTCACGTTTCTAACAAAAAAGAGTAAGAAAGACTTTTTCGTTACAGGACAAAACTACTACTACTACAAACAACGATGACCCTCAACCTGGTCCATCCACTTCAAATAACACCGATAAAAACTAACGGATATTTTAAAGAGTATTTAGGCATAGCAAAAATACTCAAACATTATCATAAATTTTATTTTTATTTTAATATTACCGATATAGAAATTAATTATAACATATTATTAAAAAATTCTAAATTTTTAAATACTGGACAAATGTCTGCAAGTAACGAACGATATTTACTAATTTTAGATGACCATTTGTCACGATTAAGTAATGAACTACAAAAACTATCAATGCACAGAACTAAACGCGGATTAATAAATGACGCAGGCCCTTTAATTAAAATGATAACAGGAAATCTCGACCAAGAAGACTTGAAAGAAATCAATAAAAATTTAGATAACCTTTTCCAAAATCAAGAAGATATAATTACCCAAATTGATAATTTAAATTCATTTGCTAATATAATCACACAAAGGTACGAAAAGGAACAAAAAATTATTAATCAAAATCTAGATCATAGTTATCAGACTTTTTCCACTTTAGATAGCGAAAGAGAATTGTCGAGTAAAATTCATTTCCAAATTCACGTAGCTGTTAAATTACTCCATAATATAGAGATAATTCAAAGAACTATTTCCTTAAGTTTTAACGAAATTACTAATATAGAGCTCTTTACCACTAGTGATCTGTTAAATATTATTGATCACTTAAAGTTAAGTCATGACAGAAATGAATTGATCGACTTTGACAAAAATCATGTTTTTAAAGTTGTAGAATTTACCAAATTTCATATATTATCGGTTAAGGATACGATTGTATGCCTTTTAAAAGTTCCTATCCTACATCCCAATCCTGGTTCTTATTTTCGCGTTTATCCTATACCACAAAATTATATTCTCCTGGTACCACCCAGCTCATACTATTTAGAAACACCCTCTTCAAACTTATGGACCCAAGAGAAGTGCCCCTCTATAGAAGAAGTGGTTATATGCAATAATCGCCCACGAGAAGAACATTGTCAGCTTGACACCTTACAAAATTGCACTTCTGCCAAAGTAATGAACCCCTACGAAATATCAACTCAGCTGCAGAATGGTCAGATCTTAATATCCACTAGCTCAGCAACCACTATTGTCGAAAATTGCGAAACATCGTTAGAACGAAAAATCTTCCAGGGAAACGGTCTAGTAACATCCCTCAATTCCTGCAAAGTCAAGATCAATGAGGAAATGTATGAAGACGTTGCTACCAATTTGACGCTACAACCCATAGAAGTCGAAGAATTGCAACCGACACCTCAACATCATATCCATTTTAAGCCAATTCATCTAAAAGAAAACAAAAGGATAAAAGAAGCATTGTCTCAAATACAACAGCATCCATTTCATCTCCGACCGTCCATGCAGTATTCCCACTTAGGCATTACCATTGGTATATCCATCGCTGTTACCATTGTACTTCTGTTTCTTTTAAGAAGAAAAATTCGAAGCATCCTATACAAGTCCAACAGGCAAACGCAAACAGAAGAAGTGTCCGAACACGAGGACGTGTTAAAGATTTAAGGGTGGAGGAGTTACATCCCTGTATATTCTCAACATCATACAAAATACGACGAATCCTGAAACCATGCATCATCAGTTTAGTGACCTGTGTAAGAATGCTGATGCAGACGTTTGCATTTATGTTAGTTCTGTAGAACATTATTTCATTCAATCGCTGTAACTCTAGTTGTTCACATGTTGTTTTGAATCACATATTTTATAATACATTTTAAGACTGAAATAATTGTACCACTTAAATAAATAAATTACTTTTTTCGGAGAATCGCTACGAAAAAACCTAATTATATATATATATATATATATATATATATATATATATATATATATATATATATATATATATATATATATATATATATATATATATATATATATATAGATATCCCTAATAAGTCCTCTCGGTGCACTATCTCATAAGTAAATAGAAATGAAATATAAACCCAGGCGAACGCAGTTTTATATACCTGATTAAAATACATTAATAAACACATAAATCCAAAGACAGACGATCTGAGCATGAAACGTAAACTAAACAGGAAATAGGATGGGGGGTGAGTTTTTGCCGTTAATATTTGTATGTATTGCGACACAAAACAATAAAAAGACAGATAGATGGGTTCGGTGTATATTATTTATTTAAAAATCAAATATTGAACGTTAACAATTTTAATTAATATACAATCTCAAATTGAATATTTGATGATAAGACAAAAATGAAAAATAAAATGAAAAAAATCACTCAAACTAGGCCATTATCACTTAACAACGTTGGTTTATGTTGTGGTGGTGATGCAGCGAGGGCTTAATTTGCAGCACGACATAACCATTCAAAGCTGGTGGACTCCCATTAACTCAAGGTAACTGTAATCAGACATTGCCTCTTGGCTGAAAGGTGTTCTAATAGGCCGACTGGATGGGCATGTTGAAGGGGTTATGTTGGTCCCCATAACAAGATCGGGTTTTTACCATCGCTGAGTGTCAGCCTAAAATACAACCATTAATTAATGTAACCATTCCTCACTTATAGTGTTGTGATTCCAGCTACTAAATTTCACTTACCGTTGATGTCGTATTTATTTAACTATCAGATAATTGACTAAAATACTTTGTGTCGAATAATTTATTAGTTTATAAAGTTTTAACCCCCAAAACCGTTCTTTTAACATCTGTTGCATCTGCCACTAGAAACAGGAAAATAGTCGTGGCCTACCTGCTGAAACTGGGACCAACTGCCGACGCTACAGTTCCCAATTTCCGGGTGTAGCGTAACCATTCTCTATTCATTCTCTTTTACTCTTCCCTGTGGTTTGTTTAATTTCCTTTTCCTTCTATTTATTTTTCAGAAACCTCCCTTTTCCTAAATTGTAACGGGACAGAAGCAGGACAAGCTTTTCATTATTTTTATCTTTTATTAAGAAAACCCGTGACAATTAATTGGCGGATAAAAATAATGAAAAGCTAGCCCGGCTTCCGGCCCGTCACAATTTAGGAAAAGGGAGGTTTCGGAAAAATAAAGAAAGAAGGAAAAGGAAATTAAACAAACCACAGGAAAGAGTAAAAGAGAAAGAATAGAGAATGGTTTCACGCTACGCCCGTGAATTGGGAACTTCAGCGTCGGCAGGTTGTACCAGGCTCAGCAAGTAGGTCACGACTATTTGCCTATTTCTAGTGACAGGTGCAACAGATGTTAAAAGAACGGTTTTGGGGATCAGAAGTTTATAAACTAATAAATTATTCCACACAAAGTATGTTAGTCAATTATTTGATAGTTAAATAAATACGACATCAACGGTAAGTGAAATTTAATAGCTGGAATCACAACACTATAAGTGAGGAATGGTTACATTAATTAATTGTTGTATTTTTGGCTGACACTCAGCGATGGTAAAAACGTGTTACTGTGTCAGAGATGTAATTGTTAATTTTAACTTAATTTAACAAAGACGCAGACTCGACTGTTCTAGTTTACACACAAAGACAAGGTTAAAACATCAACTTAAACGTATGTATAGCTTAATAATCATCTGATTTGATTGTAGGTGTACTACTCAAAATTCAACAACAGTTACACAAAATAAACAACCAAAAATAACTTCGTGGACTTATCTGGAACTTAGTCCTTGTCATTTAACTTCTTTGGGCCCTGAGGTGTGAGTGCTGACCCAGTTAAAGCAGAAAACACGACCAGATTTCAGCCCCAGACAAGAAACCCTACAATAAATAAATAGCTTCCTTAGCAGGTACTACTTATTTCAATTTTTTTCGGTTTTATTAGGCATAATAAATGTGCGGAAAATTTAACAAACGATAAAGCTTACCCAAAGAGATGAGGTTTCTTGTTTCACAAAATATAAATAATTTCCACTGAACCTTAATAATTAAAGTAATAAATTGTAAAGTTGTAGCTAAATCCAGCTTCTAGCTGCAGTCAACTTTATTGTTCAGTTACAGGAATATTAGTAAAAATATAATTTCATGTGAGTATTAATCTTTTTCCAAAGAACAAAACTGATAACAAGTGATAAAAGAGATGTTAATATTTCCTTTTAAATGAATTTTATTAATTTCAGAAATTATATCTGGGAGAAAGAAAGAGAATGAAAAAGATGATACTATAAACTGAAGCGTGAGATAGAAAAACATGTATTGTCATAAGAGAAGAGACCTAAAGGCAATTGCTATTATTAAAAATGTAAACAAAACCTCAAATATAAACTTGTTTACTGTTTTGGACTAAGGCTAATTTTTACAAGTGAACTTAGATGAAGACGGTTGTTTATTGGTATTAAACCTTAAACTACAACAAAAGTGAAAGTGTAATTGGCGCCCTTCCAAGGTTTTACAAATGTGCATTACAAACAAACTGTTTATATACCAAAACATGCAAGCTATTAGCTACAGAGTGTTTACAAGTCAGTATGTCACTATGTCAATATGTCCATATAATAACTATGTTTTTCACCCCGGAAGTCAAGAAACTGTCAGAAATATAAAGAGAGGTTCAGAACCGGCTCAGTCATAAGCAACAATTATGTCTATTATTTAAATATAATGAAAGAAGTATACTAAAAACGTGTAAATCGTTACAAAATATTGGTGTACTTCCGGCACACTCACTTGGTACATCCAGTGCTAAGAAGAGTCCATGCTCTTTACAAGGCCATTAATACATATTTTTAAATGTATGTTTGGCTCTTCGGACTTGCAAGAGTATCTATTGGTGTAACCTGTTATTATAGTATTATTTAAACAACCATCGTATGTGCCAAATCCAATTTAGTAACACACAAAAGACGTAGTTTATAGTTTCTGGTTTAAATAAAAACTAACATGCTATTTAAATGTTATCTAACTACATTACTGTACTAGAAGAAACTACTTACTTTGCTGCTTTGATGTTTTCTGCAAAGTTCATTCATACCCACCAAGAAATACAAATTAATTTCTACAAGTATAAATAATTAAAACCCCCCTTTACAGTTCAAATTAACAACATTTGCTCCATCGTCATTATTAATGCTGTGGTATACTCCAGAAGCTATATACAAAGGAAAATTGCATCGCAGACAGACTTGAGATAGCGTTTGCATGAAATTAAATTCTTCATGATTGTTATTCGTAACGCTCCAAATACCCCACCATTTGTTTAGGTTAATGAGAAATTATAAGCGAGGTCCAGACAACACTGATGATGACAGTTGAAGACAAATCATCTAATTGCCTGCTTGACAGATTGCATTGTTTCTCTTAAAATAACGTAATGAATTGTGATGAAGCTGCAGGCAAAACTTAGGGATCGCCGACTTCAAAATAAGCACAACGATAATGTATAATGAAATCCCGCTTTCATTATTGTGCATGTTATTCAGAGCCATGGTACCATGTAATTACTAAGATATGATCTGTCAAACTTCCCTGTGCATTTGAAATGCCGAATGCGGGCAGAGAGTTATATGTTAACAATAATACAGCTTACGGTGATATTAATACCTACTTGTATATCACAGTATTACATTGTGTGTGTAATATAATAATATATTAATATGGAATATAGACACGCCTTGTATCAATTGGTTAAATCAGTTGTACTGCACTGTTAAGGATAAACGGCGTATATGCACATTTATAAGTTTTGAGTTATTGAAGAAATACTGATTATAATTGTGCCATCTTAATTATTTTTGTTTTTCTTGGTAAAGATACTGAACTGCATACATTTTCGGTTGCTAAATTTTATTATACATTTAGTTTTATCATATTCAGATTTTGAAAGAGTTTTTTGTTAGTTACGACACATTTGCCTAACAAAGATTAATAGAAATATTATCATCTATTAGTGTCGTATTTAGAAATAAATAAGTATTAAGAAATAATAGTCATAATAAATAAAGTCATATTTCTGTGTATATTTCTAATATAACAGATGTCATATAAGTACATGAAATATGAAATAGTTATGTGTTACATAATTATAAAAAAACTGCTAACTCTACTTAAGATAACTTAAAACAACTTAAATGAGTTTCAATACATGTTTTTATAAAATTTGTTAACAAAATAATTTAAACAGGTAAACAAAGTAGACCTTTTAAATTTATTCATCGTCTGCAACAGGTTGTGTTGATATGGGTAACTTTTTCCAAAAATTTAATCTGTTATTAGGAATAATTCCACTAAATTTGGCTAATAAAGTATCCTTTCTTTCTTGACTTACACCACGACATTCTGCCTTACAGTTTGGCTTCGAAATTTTACCAACCTTCATATGCTGTGCTTGCAGAAAGTTTAGTTCTGTTATAGCATCTTCTTGATTAAATTTGAGATTGGACAAAGCATGCTTTCTACGATTGAACATCACCTTCACCATATCGCTTAAATATGGTCTCAGATTCGTTTTTCTTAATTTATATTGCGAGGTATTATCTTGCCACTCAAAAAATTGAGAAATTAAGTTTCATTTCTATCAATGTAACTCTAGACCAGTTTGCTCTTTGCACCGCTTCTTTGAAATCTTCAAAATCAAACACTTCCTTCATCCGCCTCAGGGACTGTTCTACCTGGTGATGAAACGCATCAGCCGACATAAATGTATGTCCTGGTTCGAATTATTTGAGAGTAAAAGGCTTTAATGCAACTTCTTCTGTATTTACTATATACACACAAAAACTGAAAAAGGTGCAGTTTTTGTTTTGGGCGGAACAATTGTCAAGCCACAAAACAATATGTTTAGCATCTCTGTTATCTAACATAAATGCATAGAAGGCACTAATTATATCTTCTTTGTTGCGTCCCGATAACGCCTCATGCCAAATTACTGTTGTGGGATTTTTTTTGCTTTTTTCTTATCGGTACAATGCTTTCATTAAAGGCTATTATTCGTGGTACAAAAATCACCTCCTTAAACATTTCACAACGAGGTAAAATAATTACCTAAAAAGAAATAACAATTACTAAGTGAAATAAAGATAGTAGGTACTGACGCTTTACCTTTTGAAGGTCCGCAGAAAATTTTTAAGTATTAGGATCACTACCTTCAGCATCAATTTGATATTGCTCTCTCGCGGATTTTACTTTTTCAATGTGTTCATTCCACAAACAACACTCTTCACAATTATTTTTAAAATTATCAGGTTTATGATTAATGTTACTTTTATGCTTTTTTGACATTTCACACGTAAAGCACTCCTCATGCCCAAGGACTGCAAATGAAATATTCATTTGGCTGACGACCTCTCTATATAGATAATAGGAAAATTGTATAGTCGGATGTTTTTCTTTGAAGTCGTTAAACATCATCACAATCGTGATACCACTCGGGAGATATCTCCTATTGGTAGCATACGCTCTCCGGTAATGGATAATGGTTGGATTGAATGTTTCTGTATGCTGTCTAATAACATCATGATTTATTTTATTTGAAGGGGTGCAGTTACCTTGTTTTTTAACTAATATTTGTGATGTGTCTGTCTTTGAGAGTGCACTGCGGATAATTCTATCATTGTTGGGTGGATACTCAAGAGTGGCTAAAACTATTTTACATACTTACATACGCAGTTGTAAATAATACTAACCTTAAGTAAAAACACAAAATAACCGCAGTAACTAACTTTTAAACAATATAAATCAGCGATGAGCGCCAAGAACCACGCATTTGATTATTTTTAGGTTAGGTTATTCACTTTTGTGACTCACACATTAAAAAATGCACCATAGACATTGTTAAGTAGATTTGTCGTATTTACTTCTATGTTAATAATTTTTGTCGTATGTACAAATTGTTAATGGTATTTGTCATATCTACGTGTAGATACCACACGAAGGCTTAATATGTTGTAGTTTGGACGTTTTGTATTAACAACGTGGCTACAATTGTTGTTACGACATCTGAAAACTGTATTCCTTTGGTTGTTTCTGCGGTAATTACGACATTTACGCTTAACAAACCGATGCATAAGCTTAATCTGAAGTGATACGTCAAAAAATCTCAAATTTCATGAAAGTTGCTGTTACGACGTTTATCCTTAGCAGGGCAGTGTAGGCATCATGAAGTAGATTTGTTGCAGAGTAGAATTATTATATAATTAACAGAAAATGCATGAAAATTATGTAATATGAATATAATAATTTGGCTGGGAGCCAGATACATTTTGGTAGAAGTGTGTGTGTGTGTTTTGTTTTTTAACGTCGGCCTATTTCTGCGACTATGGCCAATCAACGACGCCAGGGAGAAGTTTAACCTCACTATCCAGGAAATTTTGCCGAACTCCTGCCTTTCTGTAAGGAGGGTGGGGATCTTTAACGTGCCTAGCATCACATGGACACGGTTTTACGCCCCCTTCGAAAGAGCGGAACGTACAAACATTCAACTTGCTCAAATACAATGCCAGAATCTCAGTTGATGTTAATGTTACAGTTTGTACTGAAAAAGTAAAAGGAGTATCCTGGGATCGAACCCAGTACCCTTCGGTTCAGAGGCACACGTTCTCGTCCCTGAACCAGCGAGGTTCTTTTTGGTAGAAGTAAATGTGATGGTTTCTAAATAAGATCCTTATAAAGCGTTAAATTTTCCCATCCACTGAACTTTCACGTTACATCATCGGCGGTTGGGGTTTAAAGAAGGCCAAAATCAGTACTAAGTATTAATAGGAGGCCTAACTTGTTTAAGGAGACACTTCGCAATTTGTATTATTATCAAAAAAATTTATTCAACTTGTCTGACAATCAAATTTTGTAATCGAACTATAACTCACTTCTGATTGTCCGGTTTATTTAAAATTTTGCAAACTTATTCAATTCCGGCGACAATATAATAATATGGTACCGTCAATATGGATTC
The DNA here is from genome assembly GCA_964006375.1 of Tillus elongatus. Taxonomy (NCBI): domain Eukaryota; kingdom Metazoa; phylum Arthropoda; class Insecta; order Coleoptera; family Cleridae; genus Tillus; species Tillus elongatus. The sequence continues at coordinate 92,301,227 of OZ023263.1, read as the reverse complement.
AAAATTGCGCCGCCGCAAGGTGGCAAAATATTTGTTTCTTAACAGCCTCCTCGATATGGGAATCAAATTGATTAACCACTTCAATTGGCAGCTGACGTAAGACAGCGGATTATATTTTACTTCACAACCTGCTTGATGTGTCTACTAAAAAAAGGGTTTCACGAGTCAGATGCAGTAGACTAGGTGGAGCCTTAATAAAGCAAAAAATAGCGGCTGACGTAAAAGACTTAACATTTTTAACAAGCTGCTTGATATGGGTATCAGATGAAATGTCTTAGTGTACAATTAACATCAACCGGGTTTGTGGCGTCGTATTTGAGCAAGTTGAATGTCTCCACGTTCCGCACTTTGAAGGGGGCGTTAAGTATTCGGTCCCGCGGCATTGGGTCAATAAGAAACGTAGCACAAGATATGGATTGAAGAAGTCCATGTTACATAAAAGATTAAAATAATATATATATATATATATATATATATATATATATATATATATATATATATATATATATATATATATATATATATATATATATATATATAAACTTAATCAACAAAATGTAATTTATATAGAAATACCGGACATACAGCTGAGATCAAAATATACAGCACAGCAGATATTTTCAAATGGAGAAGAGGAGAGCCTATTAAACTATACTCTTCAATCTTTAAAGTTACAATATGGGTTATTCTACTTTTATATGTGAACATTTGTCTATAACTATGTTTTGAAGCTCGAAAAAAATGTTTCACAATCATGGTCAGAAAATCCTGCAGCTGAAGTTGATTGAATGACACGTTTCATGAAATGTCACAATAATTTAACTTTGCGAAAACAGAAATCCACGACTCTAGCCAGAAACATAAGTTTAAATAAAGTTATTGTAGACATGTTTATGGATACCCTAGAAAGTGTTCATCAAAAATACAGCTTTATTTATGACAGAATCGCGTCAGCAAGTTCTAGAGCTGGTCAGCTCTTTAATAGTTGGCTGGTGTGGTATACTTGCAATATGGTAGGTGGTAGTGAATTTTTCCTTTACGTGATAGTAAAGGATTTTTTTCACGCCCGAGGAGGTACCACCCCTTACATCAAGGGCCGGTGAAGTCCCAACGGACGTTTCCGGTTCTGGTGTATAAGTCGGTTTCCCTTATAAGCAAAAATTATGATGGCTCCTCCTTGTACAAAAGATTCTGGAGGTAAAATACTACTCCATTCGGATCTCCGGGAGAGGAGTGTACAGGGGGCGCCAGCATCAAGACTTAACATATCCTTCTCGAATATATGTGGCCTAAATTCTAGCCTGAACTCCGTCCACCATTTCCTCCAGGCTAACAGGCCCCAACTCTTCTTCCTTACCGAAACTCAAATCAATGCCAAAACTGCCACTATTCATCTTAATTTCCCGGGGTTTGAGCTCCTTACTTACTTTAGATTGCATAGAGGCGTGTGCGCGTACCTCCGTAGCAATCTACTCTGCACCAGACTCCAGAATTTAGAAGCTGGAAGAAAATACATACTATGGATAAAACTCTCTCTCAGGGCTAAAACTAAATTCATCTGTCGCATTTATCGGTCACCTTCTGACAACAACTTTGCCCAGCTCTTTGACTACATTTCTGAAAAAAAAACGACCATTTGTTTTCTGAATATCCTTCCTCCGAGGTCACTACTCTTGGTGACTTGAATGTCCATAATAAGGAATGGCTAGGATCTTCAAAAACCGATCCACAAGGAAGAGCAGCGGATGCCTTTGCAGTCAGCAATTCTTTATTTAATATGGTTGACTAACCTACTTACTTTCCTTGCATCCCAACACACAGTTCAAATCCCTTGGATCTCCTTTTTACTACAAATCCTGACTGCTATAAGATATCAGTCACCGCCCCCCTTGGTCGCTCAGACCACGGCATGGTCACTGCTTCCTGCGCAATGCAACCAAGGTCACACAGTCATCACACCCACGTATCGTTGGGCACTACAACTCCGCGAACTAGGACGAAATTCGAGATTACTTTTCCTCATTTCCATGGGCGTCTGTCTGCTTCTCTCATCCTGACCCTTCTGATATCTCACAAAACGTCACCGAAATTATCCAAACTGGCATGGAATTATTTATTCCACGTACACAGAAAACCCCTGCAGCCACTCAAAAGCCCTGGTTTTCTAAATCCTGCGACAAGGCTAGACTTGAAAAGGTCAAAGCTCACAAAACGCTTCTACACAATCCCAGTCAATAAAACCGTCAAGCATTTAACGACGCAAGAAACCGCTATGTCCGCATTCTTTCTGAGGCAAAAAACTCGTTTAATTACCACATCAAAAACAAAGCCCTCTTAAGCTCCAGCGGCAGCAAACCCTTCTGGATTCTTGCTAAATATATAGGGAATAATTTCTGCAAGAGCACGTTCCCACCTATTGTCTCAGGGGATGAAATTGTTTCTATCGCCCTGGGCAAAGCTGAACTTTTTGCCTCGTTGTTCGCCGGCAATTCTACTCTCAACCCACCTCCAAATGTTTGTCCACCAACAGTCCCCAATGTCGCGTTTAGAATGGCGGATATCATTTTCAAAACTAAAAAGGTACGAAAGTTGCTCTCTTCTCTTAATACCAGGAAAGCCCCTGGCCTTGACGAGATCCCAGCAATTGTTCTCAAGAAATGCGCACCAGAACTTGCTCCTGTCCTGACTCGTCTGTTTCAGACATCTTACAATAGAGGCATATTCCCTATTAACTGGAAAACTGCTCGAGTACAACCCGTCCCCAAGAAAGGATCCAAAGCGCTTCCTAGCAACTACAGGCCTATTTCTCTCCTTTCGGTCGTCTCTAAAGTGATGGAAAAGTGTATCAACACCGAATTGCTAAAATTTCTTGAAAAACACAGTCTAATCCACAACAGTCAGTATGGATTCCGTCAGCGCAGTTCAACTGCCGACCTTTCCTTTGTCACCCATTCTTGGAACAAATCTATGGAACTACACGGTAAATCCCAGATTGTCGCTCTAGACATATCTAAAGCATTCGACCAGGTCTGGCACGCAGCGCTGCTTAATAAACTTTCGGCCTATGGCCTACCACCAAAACTATGTGCCTGGACAGCAAATTTCCTCTCCAACCGACATCATTCTTGTAGTGGATGGACATTCCTCTAAAGTGTATCCAATTAATGCAGGAGTTCCTCAAGGTTCAGCTTTAGCCTCTACTTTGTTTATTCTCCACATCAATGACCTCCTCTATAGCATATTCTATTCAGTTCAGAGTTACGCGGACGACAGCACCCTCCACTCAAATATACAATATTCTAAGCCCGTCTCTTTAGCCCAATTAGATGAGGATCTCAGACTCATGGGGGGTTCTGTCTCCGTGGATCTCCAAAAAATATTAGACTGGGGAAGTAGAAATCTTGTACAATTCATTCCCACCAAATCACAGTCTTGCTTTCTATCTCATAAGAGGTACATCAGCCCTAGGCCCATCACAATGAATAACTAAGTTATTCAAAGTAATGAGTCCTTTCCACTTGTTGGCATTTCTGTGGATCGAAATCTCAATTGGCACCAACATGTCACATCAATTGCAGAAGCGGCTGCTAAGAAATTAGGTTTCCTCTTTCGGTCTCGCAAATACTTTTCACCATCTAATCTCTATACCTTATATACTTCACAAATAAGACCAAACCTCGAATACTGCTCTTACATCTGGGGTACTGCTGCCGCTTCTACACTCGCTATCCTGGACTCCATTCAGAAGAGAGCTATACGTCTCATCGGTGACCCTACTCTCACTCAAATGCTGCCATCCCTTGCCCACCGACGTGCCGTTGGTGACTTCTCTCTCTCTCTCTCTCTCTCTCTTTTATAGATATCTGCACGGGCACTGCTCAGAGAATCTTTCTTCTATAGTTCCTCCACCTGCTGCCCCCAACAGATCTACCAGAGAAACAGAGCGAATGCACCCTTTTACTGTCCAGGTTACCAGACATAAAACATCTTGTTATGCCCGCTCTTTTGTCACAAGGACTTCCAAATTGTGGAATTCCTTACCGGCACATGTTTTTCCTTCTCCCCCGAATCTCCAAACCTTCAAGTCCAGAATTAACAAGTGGCCTCTTTCCTTCTTGTCGACTTCCACGGCACGATAGTATTTAGGCTGTAAGCCCTCGTGGTTAGTTGAAAAAAAAGAACGTAGATAAAAGCGGAGTAAACACTATTCTAGAAATGCCGAAAGTAGTCGCAAATTAAGGCTGTAAGCAGGTGGAACAAAGAGTTGGAGCAGAAAGATGCGAGCAAGTTACCATAACGCCCTTACTTTGTCTGAACTTGTCATAAGTAAGTTACGTTGACTAGATTATAAGGCTGTTTTTTTCCGAAAAAAAATATTTATATTTATATATTATTATATTTTTTTAGATTTGGGTAAAAATATAAATCTCTGGAACAAAAGGCTTATTATTACAATCAACATAACTATGCCACACCGAGGCGCTTTGACATTTAAAAGTAGTGTCGTAAAGAGATCGATATTTATCATTGCATATGGCTGATAGAAGAAAAGTTCATATTGGAAAATTTGTTTTGGCCGTGATTAATGGTCGCTCATCACCATCTTCTCTGAAGGAAAAATTCTCCTCCAGAGGTAGTGCTCATGACGTCAATATTCGGTACCCATATCGGTTAACGATTCCGCGTCATCGGATAGCTATGTTTAAAAGGATTTTTATTTACAATGCTGTTGTTTTATAATTCGTTACCTCGTGCATATTTGAGTCTCACCGACAGTGCATTCAAGAACATGTTTAAGAGGTATTTGCTCTCACAGCAATATTAGTGGTATAGATAATGCGAACAATCTAAACAATATTAGTACTAATAATATATTATTAATTTGTAAAGGCTACTGCTTGCGATGTGAGTGTGGTTGGTGGTATTGTCTTGTAGTGGATCATATACCTGCTCACGTTGCACTATTGCATGACGGAACCCTATGGCTGAGTAAATTAGCCAAGGGCTAGACTTCGCCATGGGGTTCCACCTTGGCTTATCTTAGATTAGCTTGAGTGGTGGAGTTTAATTTTATTGTATTTAATAAAGGCAATTAATAATAGTAATAATAATAATAATAATAATAATAATAATAATAATAATAATAATAATAATTATTATTATTATTATTATTATTATTATTATTATTATTATTGTATATTGACAATTTAGTTTAATTTCTTACTTGAATATAATTTCTTTCTACTGAGTTAATTAATAAATGTTGCACAAACACGGTAGTATTTCAATGAGCTTATTAAAAAATATAGACAGATTATAAAATTCTGAATTAGAAACGATAAATTCAAGTCTAGTTCTCCGACGGTTCTCTTTTGGCTAATAAGACTCCAACCAAAGCCAAAAGCGTACTCAAAGAATCAGAAGAGCCATCAAATAAAGAGGCAAGCAGTGTTGCCAAATCCTACAATGTTATTATAATATAGGTATTAAAAAGATGGACAGAAACAAGTTACTATGACGCATTTGATCCCTACGGACTTTTAATTGTTAACGAGAATGAAGAAGTAAGAGTGGTGATCTTTTCTGACTTGTCCTGTATAAGTTGCTCAAAATTTAGTATGTAACTTATAATAATCATCTGACTTAATATAAATATATTGTATGGGTTTGAATATCTAAAATATAACATAGGCTTAAATCAACTTACAAAGAACAACTTTTATGTGACAAAGATAAAACACATTTCAAGTTAAAAATTATAGCGTAGAGAAAGCTAATTCCAAATCATTTTAAGGAGTCACGGTGTAAAACCAATAGAAAGTTTCAACTAAACCTTTATAACCTTTCTTGTATTGTACAATTTTGTGATTAAATAAAATTTTAGTCAATCATAAAAGTAAACGCATTTAGATTTTTATTATATGTTACCCTCCAGCGAGGACCACGAGGAGGTATTTGAGCAACCTCGCCGCCTGAAAAAAGAACGTGAACAAAACACACAAATATTAGCAAAAAACATAACAAAATACATAAACAGCAAACATATTTAAATAAAAAACCTGAAAAGTATTAGGTTTCCTAAAAAAGATTATATAGTAAGCCTGAAATATGAAAATCATAATATCCCTGCAAAAAAATTGGTTAGTAAAATCAACAAAATGACATATTAAAGTAGCAAGAATATTATTAAATATAAAAATAAAACACGATTAAAAACATAGAGTAACAAGTGAAATTGGCGCAAAATATAACCACAACAATACAGAACTCACCAGAGCTGAAAAAGAATAAATGTTTAGTAAAAACAAAATAAATTATTACCTTTTGCTGGAAAGTAGTGAATTAGTCTAATTACAGAGACAGGTACACACATAAATAATACACAAAATGAAAACGATTTACAAACTATAAAATAACAATGATTGCTTGTTACATACAAACAATTTAGTTTGTAAAAAGAGTAGCCATCAAAGGTTAAATCGATAATACCTACCGAAGATGAGTATTGAAAAAGTTCCTTGTAGATTCCAAATGTATTAACTGGGCACACCATTAAACAGAGCCCATAAATATAGTTGTACTATTATATTACGACTCTCATCTGGCACAAGATAATTCGGTCTGCTGCTCAGCATCTGAAATAAAGAATCAAATATTAAATTCAAACAAATATCACGAATAATATGACAAAAAATGCATACTAAGTACCTACCTCATTACTGACTCTTTGTTAAAATTTTTTCCTATTTGCACAAAAATAAACACTACACCTTTTTAGCATATTACCACAGAGTGAACCGAATACGCATTACGTCAGTAATTGATTTCTCGATGTGTGCAAAATTTTCGATAAAAGTAAATAAAAGACACCAACCTCAACTGGGCCCTCTAAGGACGCTGTATCCCACGTCGCAGCTACAATCTCTTCAATACGTACCCTGAAACAAAAAAAATACGACTTTGAGCACAAAATACAAAATGGTAGAGATATTTCATTGAGTGAACCTAGTGGATATATATATATATATATATATATATATATATATATATATATATATATATATATATATATATATATATATATATATATATATATATGCAGGGTGACTCATTGAAAACGAAACAGACCGAATTATGTCCAGAGAATATTTTTTTAAAAAACGCTGAAACACGCCAATTTTAATATTGAGGGGGACATGTTTTGACATAAAACTAAACTTTGTTACATCAACCCCTTAAGGGTGGTGATAACGATCCTTATACTTTAAATAGGGAACATACGTCGAGTGTTACATCATTTGAAAGCTCTTTCTTTTCTAAATTCGGCACATAAATTTTTTTGGAAGTTCTGTCAACTCGTTTATAAATTATTCACAGTGGGAGTTGCAAGAACGTATTTCATTCATTGTGATAAGAAATGCACTAATTAGTCAATTTTTCGTAAAAAAAAACTAAAAACAAAACCAAACGTTCAAATTGTTGACCACCAGCTTCCATACAAAAGTACAAATTTTGTTTAAAAGGAGCTCTGACAGTCTGGAGCATTTGTGGAGTTATTAGACGGCATTCTTCAACAATTCGTCGTCGTAATTCTTCCAGAGACTCCGGTTCTGTTGCGTAAATTCTACTATTTAAATGGCCCCATATAAAGAAGTCTAAAGGAGTTAAATCCGGTGATCTAGGGGGCCACTCAATAGCACCTCTACGCTCAATCCGTTGTCCTGGAAAGTCTCTGGAAGGAGCTCCAATGATTTTCTTGATAGCTATCATCATTTTCAACAATGTCAATTAGTAGAGGGTAAACGATATCTTCTAGTAACTCCAAATACGTTTCGGCAATCAAATTGCCATCAAGCAAAATTGGTCCGATTAAACGGTCTCAAAAAATGCCAGTCCAGACATTCAATTTCTGTGGAGTTTGAGTGTGGACCTCGTGAACATTTCTTGGATTATTATCTGCCCAATAACCACAATTATGACGATTGACCGTAGAGTTTAATAAAAACGTACACTCGTCTGAAAAACAGATATTGAACAGAAAGTTCTCCTTATCAGCTATTCATGCAGACATAACTTCACAAAACTCCAGCCGCCGATCAAAATCATCTTCATTCAGTTATTGTACAAGATGAATTTTATACCGGTGAAATTTATGATGCTTCAATATTCGCGGAATAGTTCTTCTTTTGATGTTTGAAACAGTTGCCAATTTTCTCGTGCTCACAGATGAGTCTGCAGCAATTTGTACTAAAACTTTAATCTCAGTAGTCTCATTTCTAACCGGAAATTCACGTTCAGGACGCCGTTTTTTGTTGGCTACTGAACCACTTTGTCGAAACTTTGCAACTAACTCCAAAATGTATTTTCTGTTAACATGTCTGTTCGGATGTCGTTCATTAAACAAATTTGCGGTAGGGTTGGCAAAGTCATCGTTTTTGAAAAAAATAGTAATTATTTCAACTTTTTCTTCTACAGAATACACCAGTGTGAAATTAATTTTCGATAGTACTATCAAGTATCAAATCGACCGATAAACTGAAATAATAAACCGCATTTCTCTCATTCCGATAAGAAATATTCTGATAGTAAATTTTTTGTTTACAACAAAACATTGACTATCAGCACATTTCTTATCGGAATGAGTGAAATGCGTTTTTACATCTTCAACTGTGAATAATTTTTAAACGAGTTGATAAAACTTCAAAAAAAAATATGTGTGCTGAATTCAGAAAAGAAAGAGCCTTCAAATGATGTAACATTCGACCCATGTTCCCTATCTAAAATATAAGGGTTGTTGTCACCACTCTTAAGGGGTTGATGTGACAAAGTTTAGTTTTATGTCAAACTATGCCCCCCCAATATTAAAATTGACGTGTTTCAGCGTTTCTTAAAAAAATATATCTGGACGCAAATCGGTCTGTTTCATTTTCAATGCGCCACCCTATATATATATATATATATATATATATATATATATATATATATATATATATATATATATATATATATATAAACATATAAAAATTCAAATGAACCTTGCCGGTAGTTATAAATTCTAATTGGCGCTCAACTAAAAACATTTTTGTAAAATTTCACCATTGATACATCTCTAATAGCGAGCTTTCATTATGAAAATTTGCTAAAACTATGTATATAAAAAGAAAATCTAGAATGAAAATAAACCACCACAAAAACTTCAATATCGTCACTTTTTTCACACGTCAAAATATGTAAGTTAAATTTATGAAAACCATTAGCGATTTAAAAGCATTAAAAATAATGTTGCATAATTGTAAAAAAAATAATATCAGGCCTGTGACCAATAGCATAAGTAACTTGAAAAAATATGTCTCTAAACTATATCACACAAGACGCTGTTCTAAACAAAGACAAAAAATTCATTCGTATTTACATAACGTGTGGATTTAAAGCATACAAAATTATATGTGCCTATCTACTTTTTTTAGTTTGGTCCTATTTTAACCTAAATCAATAAAATTCGGGACGCAGCAAGTGTGTTATGGTAGTGAATTTTCATAAAGATTTTTTAATAGCAAATATGTGTATTTCTTTTAAGAAAGCACGCATCAAATTTGGTCACCAGTATAACCTATATAGTAAAAACAATGTGCCATGTTTCATCAAAATAACTTGATTGTTTGAAAATGTACAAAAATTTCCGAAAGTAGACATAAAGTGTTCCCCAAAAAACTCGTTTCTTGGTCAACCTTATAGGTTAATAGCAAATTGAGCTATTTAAATATGAAGCATTTGATCAAAATTCGCTACCATAACGCACTTGCTGCGTCCAGAGTTTCTTTTCTTACAAGCATGCATTATATTTCGATGGAAAATGCAATAACATAAGGCGTGTTTGATTAGAAAAAAAAAGAAAATTTGTATCACTAACGACTTATGGGCCACCCTGTGATTGTAGAAATATTTTTTTAAGATGTTGCTCAAGACACCCTATAATTAATCTATACAATATGTTTTCATATCTTGTATAATAACGGATATGTTGACCTTTATTGATTTTTTACGAAAATTCGACAAAAATTGTATACCATTGAACGATAAACTCTATAGCTAAGGCTACTGCCAAGCATCAGAGAAAGGGTCTATTTGAAATGTAGTAAAATGAAGGACAATGACGGTTGAAGCTAAGACATCAGGGTTTGTAAAACATTCTTCTTGAGACATTTTCTTTCCATAGCCCGTATTAGATCCAAGTTCTTTGCCTAAATGTTGCCGATTTTGACGTTTAAAATCGCAACTTTGACGTTTTGAGGAAAACCCAAATTTATTTTGTCTTTTGACCTACAGAGCTAAGTTTTGGTATCTGGCTCACCTATAACAATATAAACTCGCGTACCAGATTTGGTTGCCCTCACTTTGTTAATTCTGGATATATATATATATATATATATATATATATATATATATATATATATATATATATATATATATATATATATATATTTAGAGAAAACACAAAATTTTCCAGGAAAAACCGGGCCGATTTTCCTGGCTAACGAACTTGTCCAAGCCATTTGCAAAAGGAAGGTATTCACCAAATTTAATTAAAATCGGCCCATTATTTTTTGAGTACCGGTGTGATACATATATATATATATATATATATATATATATATATATATATATATATATATATATATATAATATATATATATATATATATATATATATATATATATATATATATATATATATATATATATATATAATATAATATAATATAATATAATATAAACATATTAAAATTGAAACTGACCCCGGATATGTGTTCTGGGGGCCCTAATTAGCGCTCATTTGAAGAAATTTTTTTAAAGTTCAAAAGTCGGGATCTCCTCATTAGTGAATTTTTTTTAAGAATATTCACTAAACGTATTTAATATTATAACACTAATAGAAGAAAAACTCACACTTATCCTTAAATTCCTATGATTTCCGCACAGGTTCAGAAACCAGAACCATAACCATAAGACACCAAACAAACGAACACTAACTTTCTTTCAACGAATTATGAATTATAATATAACATTTACAAAAATATAACACTTCATTTGATTTAAAGAAATAAAAAAGTAACCGCACTTGCTGAAGACTTTCAATTTTTAGACATATGTGGCTAAATGAATTGACATTTATCCAGAATTCCTAAACTTTTTGAGAAGACCCCAGCCGTGCTAAATCCTTAGAACGTGGACTTGTACCCACCGTAATTAAACTGAGAGTAACAAATTAATAACAAAACATTTTTGCATGCCAAATCACGACAGAAAGTGGAAAGCTGAGATAAAGGTGCCGACAAACAATTTCTTGTTCAATTATATGACTAAGATAAGAATTATTAATCATTCATAGAGCTAGGAATAACAACAAAACATTTATGTTCAAAATTTGTTCAATTGGAGTAACTAAATTCATTATTTTTAGAGTTTAATAATTTAGTAGCAATAATATAAATAATAAAAGCTGTCAAGCAGTTAAACCATATATACTTTATAATCATAATAATAATATTAATAATTGTTTATTGGTGTTTGTGCACAGTGGTGCATTACACAGGTCATGTACTTATGCGTACAAACGAAATCACGAAAGTGATAACATACATCTTATTCACAAATATACATACAAATCAGCAGCATAGGTCAAAGGACACAATTAAACCCTGCATAAATATACATAAACATAAAAATGTGAATTAACATCCAAAAAAAAACAAAACAAAAAACAGCACAAAACAGAACAAGCCAACAAAAGTCCCGCGATACAACAATATCCATGCATGGCGTGGGAGCGTTTATTTTATACGATAAGCAAAATATTCATCAAATGAATAAAAAGCATTGCTTATCAAAATGTTCTTAATGGCACATTTGAATTTGTTGTAATATAAATTTCTTATATTATGAAGGAGTTTGTTATAAAATTTCATTCCATAGTGGTTGGTACCGTTCCTTGTTCTTTTTAAGGGCGTGAAATCGACTGCGAAGTTATCTTTACCGCGCGTCAGATGGCTGTGAATGGTACTGTGCCTAGTGAAGTCTGATTCGTGGCACTTAACATATAAAAGACACTGCAAAATATAGGCACAAGGTATTGTAAGTATCTGAAAGCTTCTAAAGTGGCCACGACAGTCATCTCTATACCCCAAACCGCCCAGGATTCGGATTGCCTTACATTAGGTTGCGGAAACAAATTCAGAGTGTAGTGAGTGCCCCCATACCAGAATGGCATAAATTAAGATACTATGCACACATCCATGGTATGCACTTTTTAAGGTGGGAGTAGTTGATTTTGGTAGGTCGTTGATGTATATCAAAAATAAAATAGGCCCAAGGACCTATCCCTGTGGCACACCGTATTTTAGATCTAATGTAGGTGATGTTTCACCATTAGCTGACACAAAAAGTGAGATCGGTCTTCCAGGTATGATGTTAAAAAAGTGATATCGAAGCCGTAGAACTTTAATATAGTAATAGTAAGAATAATATATTTCTTTGCCAATTAATTATACAGTGTATCATAAATGAAAGCTTCAGAATTAAACTATGCCAAACAATAGGTGATTGACAGACTATATGGTTCTTAAAAGGAACATACATAGCACTACATGGTAGAAGGAAACGACAAGTTTATACCCCATACGAAGTGCAGTTGGTAGATATATTGTTACAAAATGGTAATATATTGTTACAAAAAATTCATCGTTAAGATTTAGAGCGTCAGTTTACAGCTATGTAAGCTAAAACTGCGCAATGAAGACCGCTAGATGATATGGTATTTGTATCTTGTTTCTTTAACATCGCTCTATTTCCGCGACTATGGCCAAACGCCTACGCCAGGGGGTAGTTTCATTTAATTGTAAAATTTACAGAATCCGTTCCTTTATGTAGGGTGGTAGAGATTTTTATCGTGCCCGACATTGAATGGTATACGGGACCAATGGCTTAGCGGTCGCTAAGAGGGCCCTCTGAAGTGCAGAGCGTGCAGAGATTCAACTTGCAATGGCAATGGTTGATGTTAATTTACTTAATGTACTGAAAAATAATTTAAAGTTCTTACTGGGAATTGAACCCGAAACCCTTGTATCCAGGGGCACACATTTTTACTTCCGGACGACCGAGCTGATGATATATTATAGACAACTTCTTTTTAAGTACACTTTGGAAAAATCTAGTTCACCACGATATGATTTTAGACCCAACTGCCGTCTTGTCAGCGGAGTTGGCTTTAGTAATATATAGGATCATTAAACTGTGGGCTTTCAGATAAAATCCAATTTGCTGATGGAACGTCTGGTTTGAGTCTATGTTGTGTTAACCTAGGGCTTCCCAAATTAGTACTTATGATTGTCTAGACATATGTTTCAAATATTATATTGCTATATGTTTTCGTTTCTTTAACGTCAGTATATTTCCACGACTATGGCCGATCATCGACGCCAGGGAGCAGTTAGACTTCCCTAACCCGGCAGTTTTTCCAAATCCCTCTATTTTATAAGCAGATAACAAATAGTCCATATGCACAACATTGCGTGGCGCACGAAACTGGCAGCTTAACGCCCCCTTCGAGGGGGCGAAAAGTGCAGATATTTAAACTTATTTACAGACACAATGCCACTGCTTCTGTATAGTTGATAATTTTTTGTATGTACTGAATCAAGTAATCACCATCATCTCAGAGGCGCTGTCGGCCTGTCTTCACAAACATGCCTCTCTATCCTCAGCAGCTCTCTTTATTTCATTTTAGCTTCCACGCTTCATCAATTGTGCCGAGTTTTCTAGAAGTTCTTTTTTTCGTCTACTTCTGTCATTTCTTCCAACTGCGTATTCTTCAAATAATGTTGTGAGAAAATTATTACATCTCAGAATATGTATAATAAAATAGGCCTTTTATTCTCAATTTATTTTAGCAAGCATCTTTCTTTTCTTAGCTCTTATAGAATACTTGCAATTAACCCCGTATATGGATTCTGGTTCGCGCTTATTTGGAAAAAAAATTCAAAATTCAAAAGTCGGGATATCCACATTAGTAAATTTTTTCTACGAAAATTCACTAAAAGGCTCTTTGTGTTTTACTTTCAAAACAGCTAAAATTTTTATGACTTTAACTTTTGTAAACTACTAAATATACTTAGCGATTATAACGAAAATGTTAAAACTTAAAAATTGTTTTGTGGAGGTCCAGCTTTAGTTAAATAAATTAATGTGTATATCAAGAAACAGTTTTTGTGTCCTACGTGGATAACAACAGGTAGTGGTCACGTAGCAATACAAAATCAAATATGGCACTAGAAATGCTGAACATTCCATACAACATTTTTTTGCTAGAAACTAAACGTATTACTAAGAAACATCTAGAATGTGTAGCTCCTGTCTTTATTTTGACAATAGAATATCCGCATGTTCAAAAAGTTCGGACGCAGCAAGTCTGTTATGGTAGCAAGTTTTTCATAGAAATGATCTAATTTTTTTGCCAAAATTATATAAGTATGCGCCAAGAAAATTATATATATATATATATATATATATATATATATATATATATATATATATATATATATATATATATATATATATATATATATATATATATATATATAGTATTAAATAGATTTTATTTAACACGCAAACATTTCAGTCTAGTGCCCTCCTGTGACCTTCAGTGACACCACAAATTATTTTCATTTCAATTTTATAACTGTTTTATTTTAACTCAAAAATCTAAGTTTTGGTATATAATTTGCCCCGATAATTTTGACCTGCGTACCAAATTTGGTTGCCATAGCTTTGTTATTTTAGGATAAACAAAAATATTCCGAAAGAAAACTCAAATTTTTCCCGGAATAGCTGGTCTGATTTTCTTGACTAACCAGCTTGTCCAAACTACTTACAAAAGGAAGGCACTTGTTATATTTAATCAAAATTGCCCCAGTATTACTTCCACATTGCCAATACGTGTAAAAGTATGTCATCGGTGACAAAAATTTCAAATTTGTTTCCTTCGCTTCAACTTTGTAAAAAGTGTCAAAACATAGAAAACATGATTTGGGAACAAAAATGTTTTGTCTGTATGTCTGTCTGCTTGTTGCCACGATACTTTTAGAACGAATTGAAATATCGTCTTCAAATTTAGTGTACTGTTAGCCCTTGACCAACGAACAGTTCGGATTGGTTTTGGGTAAAATCGCTCCAGGGGATAGTGGATGAATAGGGGGTGATTTGGTGAAAATAGAGATTTTTTCGTTAAAACTCGAGTAGTATAAGGTTTTAGGGTTTGTTTATTAGAAAACTTTCAATTGCATCAAACATCTGGTATTCTGTGCTGAAATTAAATTAGCTGTTGAATTTATGGGGATGGAATATCGGTGACAGAAATTTATAAATTTTTTGTTGCTAAAACGGCGTAAAAAGTCTCAAATCACACAGAAAACTTGATTCTGGAACAAAAATTTTGTTGTCTGTCGGTCAGTCGTTCTGTCGGCCTGTACGTCTGTCTGTTGGTAGGTGCAATAACTTTCGAACGAATTGAGATATCATCTTCAAATTTGGTACCCTGTTATCACTCGACAAAGAAACATTTCGAAATGTTTTTTGGTGAGATCGGTTCAGCAAATAGGGGATAAATGAGGGGTAATTGGGTGAACGTTGATTTTTTTCCTTAAAACTCGAGCAATATAACGTTTCAGAAGTTTGTGGGTAGAGGAATACGAGTATTTTCTATGTGGTCAAGTCATGGACCTTAAATTCGTTTAATGCGAATGTATTTCTTAGGCGAGTAGATTATCACAGCTATGTGGAAGTTATGACTAAATTTGCAGCACTATTTTTTTCAATTATCAGTTTGATATATATACACGGTGAGGATTTTAAAAAGTTACAAACAGTTATCTGAAAAATCAGAGTATCTTGATAAAAATTTGGTATAGTAATAAGTATGCTAGGGGACACATTTGAAATGTTTTGACATTTATCACTCCTCCTCTTTTTGACGGGCCATTGTCACGTTATGGATGTCAAATGGAATGGTGTTTTCTTTTTCAAAAATTCGATTCTCTGTGTAGAACTGCATATGTATGTAGAACATCGTTTCTGTTGCTCTACTGGTTGCATACTTATGGATTTTCCAATAGATAAAATCAGACTAACAACTAGCAAGAAACGCCCTAAATTGAATGGCGGTTGTTTTCTAAAAGGTTTTCGAAATTTCCTCCCCCAAAGGAAAAAATCTAAAGGCGTGAGATCAGTAGATCTTGCGAGCCAGTTAACCGGGTCACCACGATCAATCCATCTATCTCTAAACATGTTATTTAGAGTGAATTGTCGTGTAAAGTGTCGCGGGGCTCCGCCTTGCTGAAACAACACCTCCTTTTATTGATTTACAATGTTGGTTAGAAGTTGAGGTAAATTGTGCCTTATAAAATCATTGTACATCTCCCCATTTAGGTGGCTTTAAAAAATGTGATCCAATTTTATTTATTGGGAAATTCATAGGTTTGCAACTAGTAAAGCAAATGCAACGATTTTTTATGTACATACGCAGTTCTCCACGGCTAATCGAATTTTTGGAAAAAAATCCGGAAATGTAGAAATAAAATATGGCTTACCGGATGTAGAATGTTATAGATTCGACCGCGACCGCTCTCCGTTCTGGATAGCTAGGAGTTTCGAGCAAGATAGACGACTGACACCATTATATTTGACATTTGTAACGTGCCACCGGCACTTTAAATGAGGAGGAGGGGTAAATGTTGAACATATTTCGAAATGTGTTCCCCAGCCTACTTATCACCATATCAAAATATTTCGAGTGGTTTTTCAGATGTCCGATTGTAAAATCCCCACCCTGTATATGTATCACACCGATACTCACAAAAACCGCGCCGATTTTTACAAAATTGGGCTGGTATTTTTCCTTTGTGAATGTCTTGGATGAGTTCGTTAGCCAGGAATATCGGACTTGCTTTCCAGGAAAAATTTTGCGTTTCCTTTCGGAAAATTTCGGTATCTTCAAAAATAATAAAGCCATGTCAACCGAATTTGGTAGGCAGATCTCTAAGTCTAAAGCAAAATGTTATAGACATTTAAGGGAAATATCTTGGAATAATCTTGGAACGAGTTTGGAGTCAGGCTATAACGAGATCACCACGGTAACCAAAAGCTTTTCTACAAAACGCTGAAAACACTGCGAAACGGCAAGCAATACAGACAAAGGTTTTCTAGAAAATTGTGAAAACGGAAAGCAATACAGGTACAAAGGTATATTGTCCAAGGAAGGACAACTACTTGATACGGACAAAAATATAATGACACATTGGAGGAACTATTT
Organism: Tillus elongatus; assembly: GCA_964006375.1. Lineage (NCBI taxonomy): Eukaryota > Metazoa > Arthropoda > Insecta > Coleoptera > Cleridae > Tillus > Tillus elongatus. The sequence goes on along the minus strand of OZ023263.1, from coordinate 92,283,866 downwards.
TGAGCACGTACTTAAAACCAAACAAGTACTACAAGTGCAAATTAATGACGCAAACCAACATAGAGAACCTAAAGACAAAGTGGGGTGATGTAAATTCAGGTGGATGAGGTTAGAGATGAGGTGAATGTGCTGAGAAGGGAAAAGCGAGGGGTTATGACAAAATCACTTCTGAAAAGCTACTGAATTTGGGAAATCATAGGCTGGAGGTTTTAGCTATTATCCTAAGCAAGGCTGCAGAACGGAGTCAAATACCGAAAGGCGGAGATAAGAGTTCTAGCGCAAATACATAAAAAGGGTAGCAAAAAAGTATACAAGCAATATACAGAAATAACCATATCAAGCACAGTACTGAAAATCTATGAAAGAGTATTAAGTAACAGACTAAAGGTAATAATAGGCCACAGGAAGAACCACAGAGCGGTTTCAGAAAGGGCCGACGGGTACAAGATCATACATTTGCTATACAACAGATAATGGGAAAAACTCCAAGCGATAACATATACTTTGCCCCCATAGACATCGAGAAGGCATTTGATAGTATGCCGAGAAAGTTAATATGGGATAGCTTAAGAAGAAGAGGAGTGGATGGAATACTGGGTAAGAATATAGCCAGTATATAGAAGAATAATAGAAATTACGTACAAACAAATAATATGCGTTCAGAGGAGACCAACGAGGGATTAAGGCGAGGAGGCGTGTTAAGCCCGACTCTGTTAAACATAGTATTCGATGATGTAATGAAAGAGGTAAAAAGCAAAATAAAGAAACGAATAGTGGTATACAGATACATGGAAACAATATCGTTGAGAGAGTGTACCTTTGCCGGTGACCTAGTGATTTGTGCAAAAAAAAAAACAAGTTCGTTTTTTAAAATTTAACGTCGGTTTATTTCCGCGACTATCGCCAATCACCGACGCCAGATAGCAGTTTCACTTCACTACCCTGGAAATTTTGCTTAACCCTGCCTTTCTGTAAGGAGGGTAGGGATCTATAACGTGCTCAACATAGCATGGGCACGACACCGATTGCTTTCCGTTCCCTCTGAAGCGGGGAACATATAGACATTCGACTTGCTCAAATACAATGCCAGAACCTCAGCGACTTGCTCAAATACAATGCCAGAACCTCAGCTGGTGTTAATATAATACAGTTTGTACTGAAAAAGTGAAAGGGAAACCCTGGTAATTGAACTCAGTACCCTGCGGTTCAAAGGCACACGTTCTTACCCCTGGGCCACCGCGACTCAAAAAAAAAAACGAAGTTGAACTACAACAAAATCTATAGGAATAGAATCTAGAACTAATACAAAGAAATTTGAAAAAAAAACTAATAAAAAATGGTGATAGGAAAAACTAAAGCAGCGGCAACGGTGGTATTGGATAATATAGCAATAGAACAAACGAATATCTTTAAGTACTTGGGTGTGAAAATGCAATAGGATGGAGGATACGCAGCGGAGATACAGAAAAGAGTAGAAAACGCAACAAAGCTGCACCATGCACTAAACAACGGATTTATAAGGAATATACAGATGTCAGACAGAACAAAAACCACTGTATATTGAACAGTATTTAAGCCTACCTTGTTATATAGATGTGAAAGTTGGGTACTAAACAGGCAGCAAAAGAGTAGAATACAATAAATCGATATGGGCTATCTGAGAGAGATCAAGAGGGTAACGAAGAGAGATAGACAACGAAACAAGAAAATAAGAAAAGAGTTGCAGTTAGAACCGATAGGGGATAGTACAGAGAGGCAACTACTCAAGTGGTTTTGACAGTTGGTGCGGATCGTAGATGAGAGACAAATGAAGAAAGTGTGGCAGACAAGAAGTGTTCGAAAAAAGGCAGACCAAGGAAAAGATGAGACGAAGTAGTGGGGGAATGTTTGGAGAGGAGGGGCAGAAATTGGAAAAACGGAGGACTCATGGCCAGGGATAAGAAGATTTGTACACGATTAAATTTGTAAATACTCAACACCCTAGAGTAAATGAGTTTTTGAATATATATATATATATATATATATATATATATATATATATATATATATATATATTCAAAAACTCATTTACTATATATATATATATATTTATATATATATTATATATATATATATATATATATATATATATATATATATATATATATATATATATATATATATATATATATATATTGAGTGCCACTGGTGAGAGAACACAAAACCAAAATATTGTATGTGTTAAACAAGATCCATTAAATATCACAGACAAAGTTTTTTTTTGGCACAGAAAATTCAAGCACTACGAGAAAAATTACATTGAAAGATTAATGTTTTTTTCCGTAAATATCAAACTAGAAGTTTGAAACATAAAACGTGGTAACCTTTATAAGGCTTCTATAACTAGTGTGTATCCAACCGATAACTCAAAAAATACACCAATCGAAACCAAATTTGGCAATTCGCTTCATTTGGTTAATAGCTTGGACAAGTTCGTTAGACAGTTTTGACACTCACATATTTTTAGAAAAAAAAAAGCTAAAAACACGCACATAGATATCGTATCAGTGGTCCGGTACAACAAATTTGAACTTAGTCGGTGCATTAAATTCCGAGTTATAACCAAATAAAAAATAAATAATTTACGATATAACCTGAAATTACCTCAGAATGGGTGCTTATAATGTTAGACAAGGTCATACAGATATATCAGGGTTACGGTGACATTGCAAACAAATGCCCCAAACTAAACTTCAAAGGAACAGGCTACACAAATATGTCACAATAAACAATCAGCGGGGTTGCCATTTGCCAAAACTGTCATTTGAATTTGAAGATATCAGATAAATATATAGTAATAAATAAAATTTTTAATGAAAGTGATTCAACTTATTTAAAGGCAATCTAGAACTACGTTTTATTGTGTATAAATATTAAGCTTCCCATTCTTTGGGGTATTTAAAACCCATCGCCCGCTCGTAGTTAAATGTGACAACGCCAGTTAGCCATTTGTCATTGCCATTTGTTATTTTGCAAACTAACGGCAAGGAGGAGGCGAATTCGAAGTTAGCTTCTTCTCCTTCTTTGTTTACAGATACAGATGTCATAAACAAATAACAAGAAGAAGATTACCTCTAAATCGACTCAGATAGTACCTTAGAATCCTAGAATAAGGTACTTGTTGTTTACTTTTAGTTTTTAATGAATTTTCATTATTATTTACTCTTCATGTCGTATATAAAAAATTTGAGGTAAATGAAACTATATAATATCATGCAGTAGTTTAATCTATACCTATAAACATATGTTCAGTGTAAATTATTAAAATTTTAATTTCAAAATTTTGTATTGTCTATATTTATTTATTTCATTTTGTAAAAGTATGAATACAGCATTAGCAAATAAATGTCGAAAAGAGTTGAGGTGCAGCCAGTGCGTTATGGTAGAGAATTTTCGTAAAAATATTCCAAAAGTGATAATACAATTTCCCATTACCTAGAATCTTCAGCTTTAATACATACTAAAACCTATATAAAAGCAGCGAGGGTACTAAATTTTAGAAATAACAGAATGATTTTTGTTATTTCGTTTGCAGAAACGGTATCGATTGAGTGGACTTAAAATTATCATCCAAGCGACTAATAAAGAAAAATACCTGCACGGTTATAATTTGGCAGGTACATTCGTTTTGTAAATACAAATGAAATTTTCGGTAAATTTGCAGATTAGCACTCGCGGGTTTTTTTTAGAAAAAAAATCATAAACATGCTTAGATCTCCTTCTGGATGCACAAACACAAGAAATATTTCTTGCAAACAGCCCACAAGAAAGTTACGGGACCAGGAGTGAATAGGGGTTTTGGGCGGGGAAGAAGATACAAAGTAAATGTGAGCGGAAAATGCAAAAACCAGCTGAGTTGGACCTCTTTAAGCTGCCTTTATCCCATTTTGCAGCTATACCTCCTTAAAATTATGTTTATCCCGCCCAGAGCCTCTATATTTACCGCAGGTCCCGTAGCTTTCTTGTGGGCTGTTTCCAAGAAACTTTTCTTGTTTACATTGTTCTTCATTGAGGATCGTTGTATGCCAGCAGCTAACCAAGATTTTCAATTTATATTTAAATTGTTACCCCATTTCATTTGTTTAAAATATTTTTCTAAATGAAATTTAGGTTGCCTTGTTTGTGAGTCTAACATAAAGAGCTACAATATTTCATCATTTTCAAAAAGTGTGGATACAGCAACAGTAAATAAGTGTTGAAAAAGGTCTGGGTGCAGCAAATACATTATGGTAGAACATTTTTATACAAATACTTGATATCCGATAACTCAATTTCCTATTAAGCTAGAATCTTCAATCGTGAACCATAGTAACACCTGTGTAAACGCACCATGGGTACTAAATTAAAGAAACATAACATAATGTGCTTCGCAGATAACTAAAATTTGGTTTTAATAAACAGTTTATGTTGTTTTGTTTGCAAGAACTAGTTCGATTGGGTTGACTAAAACAAAACGATCCAAGCAATTAAAAGAAAAATACCTGCCATATTTATGATTTGGCAGGTACATTTCCCTTTAAAAATAATTATTTTCTTCTAGAAAACTTTTGTGACGTTACTAAAATTTGTAACACAATTTTTTAAAGAGACTTGCAGTACTTGCATTTATCTCTACCAAACTATAATTTTCTAGCTCCATAGAAAACAGACACTTATTCCAATAATCGCTAATCGGGATCTCCAAAACGGGTCTCCGAGGCCCATTTAAATTTAAAGAATTAGTATTAATACAGCTTACTAATAGTGTACAATTCTTATGAAAATTCACTACTATAATGCCCTTGCTGCGTTCCGAACATTTTTATAAATTGTGAACTTCCTATCATGCTTTGAAGTCTTCTCAATTTGGGTTTATTAGTGAATTTTCTTTAAAAAATTCACTAACGAGGAGATCCCGACTTTGAATTTTGAAAAAAAAATCTTCATATGAGCGCTAATTAGGTCCCCCAGGACACATATCCGGGGTCAGTTTCAATTTTTATATGTTTATGTATATATATATATATATATATATATATATATATATATATATATATATATATATATATATATATATATATCACACCGATAACTCAAAAAATAACGGACCGATTTTGATTAAATTTGGTGAATAAATTCCTTTTGCAAATGGCTTGGATAAGTTCGTTGCCCAGGTTTTCCCAGCAAATTTTGTGTTTTCTTTCGAAAAAAATTTATATCGCCGGAATTAACAAAGTAAGGGCAACCAAATTTGGTACGCGGATTTATATCCTTATAGGTAAGTCAACTGCCAAAATTTAGATATGTAGGTCAAAAGACAAAAAGTCACAGGCATTTAAAGAAAAATAAATTGGGGTTTTCCTTAAAACGTCAAAGTTGCGATTTAAAACGTCAAAATCGGCAACATTTAGGCAAATTGCTTGAATCTAATACGGGCTATGGAAATCAAATGTCCCAAGAAGAATATTTTACAAACCCTGAAGTCTTAGTTTCAGCCGTCATTGTCCTTGATTTTACTAAAATGTTTCCAGAAAATTCATTTCAAATAGACCCTTTCTCTGATGCTTGGCAGTAGCCTTAGCTATAGAGTTTATCGTTTAATGGTATATAATTTTTGTCGAATTTTCGTAAAAAATCAATAAAGCTCAATATATCCGTTATTATACAAGATATAAAAAAATGTATATAGTAATTATAGGGTGTCTTCAGCTACATCTTAAAAAATATTTCTAAATCGCAGGGTGACCCATTAGTCGTTGGTGATACAAATTTTCTTTTCTTTTTAATCAAACACGACTTATGTTGTTGCATTTTCAATGTTTTCCATGTTTGTAAGAAAAGAAATTCTGGATGAATATGGTAGCGAATTTTGATCAAAAGCTTCATATTTGAATAGCCCAATTTGCTATTAACCTATAAGGTTGACCAAGAAACGAGTTTTTCCGGGAACACTTTAAGTTTACTTTTGGAAATTTTTGTAGATTTTCACACAATACATTTATTTTTATGAAACATGGCACATTGTTTTTTTAGTATTAACAGAAAACTGCAGTTCCTTCTTATACTACTGGCAAACGGTTATTTTAGAGTGTGCATGATGTACTTACTCCTTTATTATACATCCAGACACAATATAATTGATAAAGTAAAACCCATAATTTGCAATATACATAAGACGTAGAACTGTTTGTGTAGATAATTATATTCCACAGTATAATTTACCAAGGTATCATAAAATTTGCAGGTTATCAACTTAACGACATCTCTTCAATATAACCTGGAATATATTAAGATAGCACAGCTGCTAATACAATTAATGAAATATATATCACAACTTAGTGCAGACTGTTTAACCTCCAACACTAAAATCATAACTACTTCGTAAGTCGTAATTCCTAAACGTTACTACCTCATTAAAATATTTCACTGATCGCAAATGCAGTTGTCGCCTATTATATGCCGTCCGTAGAAATAACATATTAGGCACTTGCTAAAGTAAGTTGTTTATTTAAATATTCAGTTAACATTGGAGGATGTACAATTAATTTCCTTTTACCAGGATATTATATTAGCTTAACTTGTGTGTAACCAAGTTTGTAAGCAAATATTGCAAATTGATTTTTAAACATTTTTTTTTACACTCAACCCTCAAGCTGCGACGACAGCTTTTTTACGCAACTTGTGAGCAGCAGCATCAGATAACGCTACTAATGTAATTTTTATATGTTTACATATATATATATATATATATATATATATATATATATATATATATATATATATATATATATATATATATATATTGTTAAGGCGTCTCGTCTGAAGGATTAGACCTCTCAAATTTACATATTTCTTAGTAGCCTTCTTATAATATTTACCATCTGTACAATGCTATTTTAAAGGCGATTAGGAATAACCCCACAAGGGTCATTTCTTGTGTACAATTGACCATAAGTATGCTACTCTCTGGCAGGTAGAATTCAGTCAGTTCGTCTATAGAGTCGAAACAAGCAACACGCCTTTGCTAGCATAATCACCATCTCATTTTGTAGAGTTCTCATGGACTCTAAAGCATACCATAATATAAGTAATTTTGTATAAGTTTACAGTCGTGATTAAACGTTATGTGTTACTAAAATCAGCGTTTAATTTAACAAAACATAATCAGATAATTCGAGTTAATCAAGAAACAAAAACAAATAAAATGTGGTATAAATATATTAATTACGTTTTGTGCTGATGTACCACATTTTATTTGTTTTTGTTTCTTGATTAACTCGAATTATCTGATTATGTTTTGTTAAATTAAACGCTGATTTTAGTAACACATAAAGTTTAACAACGACTGTAAACTTATACAAAATTACTTATATTATGGTATGCTTTAGAGTTCATGAGAACTCTACACACAGATATATATATATATATATATATATATATATATATATATATATATATATATATATATATATATATATATATATATATATATATATATAGTGAGATTTACGAGATCTACGAGAACTTACAAAATTGTTAGTTGGTTGTACACAGTCTCTATTTATAAAATTCTGTGTTAATTGGAGCTGTCGTTACAACATATCACCTGGCTCCACACCGAGATGGAGACCCGACCCTGCCGTACACCTTACAATGTTTAGCAACATTTTTACCTTGTAAGGGACGCTGGTGGGGCCTAACTAGCATTAAGAATTTCTCGGAAATGCATTAGTAATATCTCGAAAATTCACGTTTTCTAAACGAATAGACCGAATTTAAAAAAAAAATTTATAGGTATTCAAAACTTTTTGCAACAAGCTGTTACATAGGAGGGGAAAGATTGGGCTTCACTTTTTGCGTAAAAAGTTGCCCTCCTTACAAACAAATTTGACATTTTTTAGTTTTTTTATACGATCTTTTCCTTTAGTTATGGCTGCCAGTTCGTTTTCAATGGGCCACCCTGTATGTATACACACACACACACACACACACATATATATATATATATATATATATATATATATATATATATATATATATATATATATATATATATATATATATATATATATATATATATATATATATAAAGATAAAAAAAGTGAAAGTGACCCCGGATATGTGTTCTAGGGGGCCTAGTTCGCGCACATTGAAAGATATTTTTTCAACTTCAAAAGTCGCGTTCTCCTCAGTGAATTTTTTTTTTTAAGGAAAAGTAGTCAAAATGCTCATTTTCAACTATTCATTGCTCCGAAGCTACTCATTGTTGAGGTATCACATCACACTACAGACGTGTTTGTAATTTTACGTAAAAGTGAAAATCTTATAATCTACACGTTGTTCTATTTAAAATAATCTATCACGAAGTAGCTGCACTTTTGACCCTGTATAAATAAAAGTTATTCCTTAAAAAAACTCGCATAAAGCCTACAACTTTTGCATAAAATAATTATCTGTTGCATGTAAAAAAGCCTGGACGCAGCAAGTGCGTTATGTTAGTGAATTTTCATCGAAATGATCTGGCGCAAAATATTTTATTATAACTGACTTATAAAGCTAACTAACAAATTCAATTAGACAATCGTTAGCTTTATATGTCAGTTTGGCACTTTTCGACTTCACTCATATTTATTAAAAGGTTTTTTTCATGTTTGTTATTGAATAATTAGTTTAGTAAATCTTACGTTATTTGTAAGTATTTTAAACTTGTATATTTTTCCTATGTAAATTTTAAACTTTTTTCTTTCCATGTTGTAGCCTTGAGAATGGAATAATTTTTTCCGAAAGCTCGGCATATAATAAAGAATTTTATTTTGCAACCTGACCCTGGATATGGCTTCTAGGGGTACTAGTACGCGCTCATTTGCACATTTTTTTCAAAATTCAAAAGCAGGGATCTCCACATTAGTGAATTTTTCTACGAAAATTCACTAATAGAAGAGGGCGACACTTTGGGTCTTCGCTGTATGCATACGTTACTCCTTAATATTGCATTGAGAAGTGAAATAGTTAACGATTTCGTCAATCTTTTGATGATAGCAGCTTTCATACAAAACTTATAGATCACTCAGTGAATAAAATATATGCATACGTTACTCCTTAATATTGCATTGAGAAGTGAAATAATTAACGATTTCGTCAATCTTTTGATAATAGCAACTTTTATACAAAACTTATAGATCACTTAGTGAATAAAATATGACAGTGCATGAGTTCAAGTCATCATGCAATAACCTGATCCGTCAACTACTAACTACCACCTGTGTTTGCTACATGTTTGAAACACACGTGCATGCTGATAAATCTTGTTACACAATATGTCATTGTTGTCAAATACGTTAAAACGGCTGTAATACAGGAAACTTTTATTATATGTACCATACAAGAACAATTATTATGATATATTTAAATGCATTGTTATTTAAAAGTTATGAAGCTTGTTTTCCCTGGCAGAATAAATAATGTAGTTCTTATTTACATACGAATTTTTAGTTTAGCATGCTACTTAGAATAAGTGCTTGCCAATTATTAGTGAATTTTCGTAGATAAGATTCACTAATTGGACGATTCCGGCTTTTGAATTTTTCAAATTAGCGCGAACTAGGACCCATATCCGTGGTAAGTTACTATATATATATATATATATATATATATATATATATATATATATATATATATATATATATATATATATAAATTGAAGCTGACCACGGATTTGTATGTAAACAAGAACTAGCTTATTTATTTAGTACATGTATAAAGGTTTCCTGTATTACAGCAGTTTTAACGTATTTGACAACAATGACATATTGTGTAACAAGATTTATCAGCATGCACGTATGTTTCTAACATGTAGCAAACACAGGTGGTAGTTAGTAGTTGACGGATCAGGTTATTGCATGATGACTTGAGCTCATGCACTGTCATATTTCATTCATTAAGCGATCTATAAGTTTTCTATAAAAGCTACTATCATCAAAAGATTGACGAGTCTACCAGGAAATCGTTAATTATTACATATCTCAATGCAATATAAAAGAGTAACGTATGTATGCAGCGAAGACCTAAAGTGTCGACCTCTTCTATTTTACATGCAACATATCATTACTTTATGCAAAAGTTGTAGGTTTTATTCAATTCTTTTTAGGGATTAACTAATATTTACAAAGGGTCAAAAAGTGCAGCTACTTGGTGATACACTAAGTGAGTAGCGAACGTGTCGCCACCTAGTTCGGAACCAAGTACTTGTTGTCACGCCCGCTCCAAATAATACAGAGTATTAAAAATAGAGACGGTATACAACTAACTAACAGTTTAAAAAATTGTTAGCCCTGGCCCATTTCTACCCCAATATAGGGACAAAGTATGTAAGACTAGATGCATTCTCGCAACAATTAGAACCGTAGACCGGTTTCGCTCTCATTAGAGCTCTTCAGTACGGCATACTAATTGCAGCAAAAATGCACCAAAAATAACACGGCTATCGTATAGCCAGTCTTAAAACACTAAGTGAGTAGCGAACATGTCGCTACCTAGTTCGGAACCAAGTACTTGTTGTCACGCCCGCTCCAAATAATACAGAGTATTAAAAATAGAGACGGTATACAACTAACTAACAGTTTAAAAAATTGTTAGCCCTGGCCCATTTCTACCCCAATATAGGGACAAAGTATGTAAGACTAGATGCATTCTCGCAACAATTAGAACCGTAGACCGGTTTCGCTCTCATTAGAGCTCTTCAGTACGGCATACTAATTGCAGCAAAAATGCACCAAAAATAACACGGCTATCGTATAGCCAGTCTTAAAACACTAAGTGAGTAGCGAACGTGTCGCCACCTAGTTCGGAACCAAGTACTTGTTGTCACGCCCGCTCCAAATAATACAGAGTATTAAAAATAGAGACGGTATACAACTAACTAACAGTTTAAAAAATTGTTAGCCCTGGCCCATTTCTACCCCAATATAGGGACAAAGTATGTAAGACTAGATGCATTCTCGCAACAATTAGAACCGTAGACCGGTTTCGCTCTCATTAGAGCTCTTCAGTACGGCATACTAATTGCAGCAAAAATGCACCAAAAATAACACGGCTATCGTATAGCCAGTCTTAAAACACTAAGTGAGTAGCGAACGTGTCGCCACCTAGTTCGGAACCAAGTACTTGGTGATAGATTATTTTGAAAAGAACAACGTGTAAATTATAAGATTTTTACTTTTACGTAAAATTTCAAAATGGTCTATTGTGTGATGTGCTAACTCAACAATAAGTAGCTTCAGAGCTATGAATAGTTGAAAAGTTCGGGACACAGCGAGTGCATTATGGTAGTGAATTTTCATAAAAATGTTTTTAATAGCAAATATGTGTGCATTTTTTCAGAAATCAGGCAACAAATTTGATTACCAATATAACATATATAGTAAAAACGATGTGCCATCTTTCATCAAAATAACTTTATTCTTTCCGAAAGTAAACTTAAAGTGTAACCGAAAAAATCCGTTTCTTAGTCAACCTTATAGGTTAATAGCAAATTGAGCTTTTCAAATATGAAGCATTAAATAAAATTCGCTACCATAACGCACTTGCTGCATCCAGAATTTCTTTACTTACAAACATGCATTATATTTCGATGGAAAATGCAAAAACATAGGGCGTTTTCGACTAAAAAAAAAATTATTTGTATCACCAACGACTTATGGGCCATCCTGTGATTGTAGAAATATTTTTTCAAGATGTAGCTCAAGACACCCTATAATTAATGTATACAATTTTTTTCATATCTTGTATAATAACGGATATATTGAGCTTTATTGAATTTTTACCAAAATTCGACAAAAGCTTTATACCACTAAACGATAAACTCTATAGCTAAGACTACTGCCAAACATCAGAGACAGGGTCTATTTGAATTGAATTTTCTGGAAACATTTTAGTAAAATGAGCGACAATGACAGTTGAAACTAAGACTTCAGGGTTTGTAAAACATCCTTCTTGAGACATTTTCTTTCCATAGCCCGTATTAGATTCAAGTTATTTGCCTAAATGTTGCGAATTTTGACGTTTTGAATTGTCACTTTGACGTTTTGAGGAAAACCCCAATTTATTTTTCTTAAAATACCCATAACTTTTTTGTCTTTTGACCTACAGCGCTAGTTTTAGTAGGTGATTTACATGTAGCGATATAAAACGATGTACCAAATTTGGTTGCACTTACTTTGTTATTTCCGGAGCTTTGAATTTTTTTCTAAACAAAAACAAAATTTTCCGGGAAAAGCTTGGCCGATTTTCCTGGATAACGAACCTATCCAAGCCACTTACAAAAGGAAAGTATTCCCCAAATTTTGTTAAAATCAGCCCATTATTTTTGGAGTTATCGGTGTGATACACACACACACACAGATATATATATATATATATATATATATATATATATATATATATATATATATATATATATATATATATATATATATATATATATATATATAAATATATATATATATATATAAACATATAAAAATCGAGACTGACCCCGGATATGTGTAACTTGAATCATGTATTCGTAACATGTATCTGACATTGGTGGTTTCCCAAGGTGCCTCATTCCTCCCCCGGATATGTGTACTAGGGGGCCTAATTAGCGCTCATTTGAAGAAATTTTGTCAAAATTCAAAAGTCGGGATCTCCTCATTAGTGAATTTTTCAAGAAAATTCACTAACAAGAGCATTTTGACTACTCTTATTACAAAAAAATTCATTAATAAGGAGAACAAGATATTTGAAATTTGAAAAAAATATCTTCAAATGAGCGCGAACTAGACCCAGTAGAACACATATCCGGGGTCACTTCACTTTTTTAAAACTTTATATATATATATATATATATATATATATATATATATATATATATATATATATATATATATATATATATAAATATATATATATATATAAGGTGGCCTATGGAAAACGAACTGGCAGCCATAACTGCCAGGAAAAGATTTTGTCCAAAAAAAAAATATGTCAAATTTGTTTGTAAGGGGGGCAACTGTTGCCGCAAAAAGTATAGCCCAAACTTTCCTCTCCTATACGGGAGTGTCATCCCTCAAATGTTTAAAAATGGGAATATGGGTCATGTGATAACTCGTTGAAAGGAGTTTTTTATTCCCTATAAATTACTTTTTATTTTTGAAATTCGGTCTATCCGTTTAGAAGATGTGGATTTTTGATATATCACTTATGCATTTCCTGAGAAATTCTTAGGCCACACTAGAATCCCTTACAAGCTAAAAATGTTGTTAAAGTTTACGCTGGTAATAAAAAGTCATTTAAATTAAGGTGCTACAAAAAGCCCCAGCAAAATATGTCTTGGGTTCTAGGGGGCCTAGTTCGTGCTCATTTCAAGAAATTTTTTCATAATTGAATAGTCTTCTAACTAACGCATTTATGCGATGAAAATTAACTAAAATTAATTACAGACTATTAAATCATAAACTCTATAACAAAAACTACTGCCAAATCATCAGAGACAGGGTCTATTTAAAATGAATTTTCTGTAAATACTTTAGTGAAATGAATGACAATGATGGTTGAAGCTGAAACTTAAGGGTTTGCAAAACACTCTTCCTGCGACATTTCCTCTACATAACCCGTGTTCGTTCCAGGTTCTTTGCCTAACTGCTGCCAATTTAGAACGTTTTAAGTTGCGACTTTTAAGAGAAAAACCCCAAATGTTTCCGTTAAATACCTATAACTTTTTGTCTTTTAACTTACAGATCTAACTTTTGGTACATAGTTTACCTTTAATGAAGTCAAATCACTTACGAAATTTGGTTGATAACTTTGCTATTTGCGGAGATACAAAAATGTTAATATATATATATATATATATATATATATATATATATATATATATATATATATATATATATATATATACATATATGTGTGTGTATCAAACCGATAATAAAAAAAAAATACTAGACTGATTTTGTTCAAATTTGGTGAGGACTTTCCTTTTGCAAGTCGCTTGACTAATTATTTCGTTAGCCAATAAAATCGGCCCATTTTTTCCGAAAATATTGCGTTTTCTTTCCAAACGTTTTTGTATCTCCGCAAATAGCAAAGTTATCAACCAAACTTCGTAAGTGATTTTACTTCATTAAAGGTAAACTATGTACCAAAAGTTAGATCTGTAAGTTAAAAGACAAAAAGTTATAGGTATTTAACGAAAAAATTTGGGGTTTTTCTCTTAAAAGTCGCAACAAGTCAAAATTGGCAGCAGTTAGGCAAACAACCTGGAACGAACACGGGTTATGAAGAGGAAATGTCGCAGGAAGAGTGTTTTGCCAACCCTTAAGTTTCAGCTTCAACCATCATTGTCATTCATTTTACTAAAGTATTTCCACAAAATGTATTTTAAATAGATGATTTGGCAGTAGTTTTTGTTATAGAGTTTATGATTTGATAGTCTATAATTACTTTTAGTTAATTTTCATCGCATAATTGCGTTAGTTAGAAGACTGCGACTATTCAATTATGAAAATATTTCTTAAAACTACGAACGAACTAGACCCCCTAGAACCCATATCCGAAGTTAGTTTCAGTTTTTATCTGTTGACATATATACAGGGTGTATACAATTTGGAGAACCCAATCCATCACAATACAGTTTTTAGACCTGACGATCGTCTCGTTAACAAAGTTATATCTAAAAATTATATGAATATATATATATATATATATATATATATATATATATATATATATATATATATATATATATATATATATATATATATATATATATATATATGAATTGTATTCTCCAAATTTTACTTACATGTGCTCATCACAGGTTCCAATCTTCAACCATCAGTTATTATACAACATACGAGAAAAACCTGTATACGTTACTTATGGGGTGTCTTGAGCTGCAGCTATAAAATTATATTGACGAGCACAGGGTGGCCCATAAGTCGTTGGTGATCAGCCATTATATTATTTCATTTTTGCATTTTTGATCGAATTACAATGCATGTTTATTAGGAGAAAAATTGCTGACGTTCATCGTTTTTGATTTATTTCAATTGTTTTGCAACTTTTCACACACATATCAAAAATTACGGGACAGCGTTTTTACGAATAGATAGCGAAGTCTCATGAAACGTGCGTATTCTGAGAGGCATAGAGATGCCGTGTTACAGAGCGCTCT
This sequence comes from Tillus elongatus, assembly GCA_964006375.1. Classification (NCBI taxonomy): domain Eukaryota; kingdom Metazoa; phylum Arthropoda; class Insecta; order Coleoptera; family Cleridae; genus Tillus; species Tillus elongatus. Next base: position 92,268,634 of record OZ023263.1, on the reverse strand, counting down.
CAGTGACTGAATTTGAAAAAATTCAATCTGTCGTAACTCATTTTTTTCAGATTGAACGTCTCCCTATATCTACAGACTCTAGTTTTGGAAATATTTTTTGCATTTCCTTTATTCAATCTTAATTATACATTAGGTATATAATTTGAATTTTATGCTAAGTGAAAATCGGAACCTGTGATGAGCAGTGAAAAGTGCACTTGGAGAACCCCAATCACCACAACACTTCTTTTTAAAGACGTGACGATAGTTTCACTAATGGGGAGATCTGTATATATATATATATATATATATATATATATATATATATATATATATATATATATATATATATATATATATATCGTGCCAATAACTCAAAAACTAATGGGCTAATTTTGATGAAATTTGGTGCATACCTTTCTTTTGTAAGTGGCCTGGATAAGTTCGTTAGCCAGGAAAATTAGACCAGTTTTTCCGGCAGAATTTTGGGTTTTCTTTCGGAAAAGTTTTGTATATCCGAAAATATCAGAGATATGGTAACAAAAAGTATGTACGTTTTTACTAACAAAACTACACTACGCGCCAAAACTTGAATCTTTAAGTTAAAATAAAAAAAAGTTCTAGGCATTGAAAAAGAAAACTTTGGGTGCCACTGGTGATCCGAGGAAAGCACAAAAAAATATTTTGTGTGATTAACAAAACCAATTGATTACTACACACAACGGTGGAGTTTTCTTGACGCAAGAATTCAAGAAGTAGCAGAAAACATATTTCGAAAATTTTATAATTTTTCTTCCTAAAACGCAAAGTCGTGATTTAAAACGTAAACATTTGCAATTTTGAGACGAATTATCTGAAACAAAGACGGATTATGTAGAAGAAATCTCACATTACCTGTGTTTTACACAGCCTTAAGTTTCAGCTTCAATCACGGGTGTCCTTCATTTTACTAAAGTATTTTCGGAAAATCCATTTCAAATAGACCATGCTTCCGATGCTTTGGCAGTAGTTTCAGCCATAGAGTTTATGATTTAATAGTCTATAGTTTAGCAAATTTACGTAGAAAAAATTCGTTATTGAGAAGACCGCGACCTATGAATTTTAAAAAGATTTCTTCAAATGAGCGCGAACTAAAACCCCTAGAACCCAAATACGGCGTTAGTTTCAGCTTTTGTCTGTTCACACATATACAGGGTGACGCATTTCTACGGTAAAACTCAATATATCCGTTATTATACAATATATGAGAAAAAAAATATATTTGTTAATTATAGGGTGTCTCGAGCTGCATCTTGTAAATTTATTTTGACAATCACATAGTGGCCCATATGTCGTTGGTTATACACATTTTTTTAAAATTAAACACCTCTTGTGTGAGTGCATATTTGTATTTTCCATCGAATTATAATGCATGTTTGTCGTTTATTGTTTTTGAGTTGTGATTTGTTTTTCAACTCGTCACGTTTTTGGCACATATCATAAACACATATATCAAATTGTGATAAGGGGTTTTTACCAATAAATAGCAGAACCCCATGGAAATGACGCATTCAGAGAGGTTCTTGTTTGAATTACTCGTCAAAAAGATGGAGCTGCAGTATACAGGTGTGGCTAATTTGAAAAGTTTTTGCAGAAATGTTATTAGTGTTTCCGTAAAAATGATTTTTTTGTAAGATTTTTGTGATATGCTGGTAATTAATAATATATGTATAGTCAGTTACTGTAAAAAATGTGTCGAATTTTTGTGAAAATTATAATATAGGTTACATTACTGAAGACAATTTATGTAAAAAAATGGTTTTTGCAAATTTTCATATATTTTTTTAAATTTTGCTCCTAAAGCCGTTTGTGGACAATTATATTTTGGCAGGTGTGTAAATAGCTTGAAGGGGTTCGTTGTCCAGGAAAATCATACCAGTTTTTTCTGGAACTTTTTAGGTTTCTATTTTTTCGGAAAATATTTGTACTTTTTAAAACAACAAAGCTATATTAATGAAATATGGTACATTGTTAGTACCATAATTCTGTCAACCAAATGTCCTTTTAAAAACAAGACATATTTGTCATAATTTTCACTACAATTCGCTACCATAACACACCTCCTGCGTCCAGACTTTTTAAATTTTAGAGCATATCGTCCATATTGGGACCTATACAGGATGTAAAAATGTTTGGAGAATCGCCAATGTTTCGAAAACTACTCAACATATTTTTTTGACACTTGGTATATCATGTACTTAAATTTAGTACTCTGTTGACAAGTAAAAAAGTTTGTGTAACTATACAGGGTGGCTCGGAAGTAATACAATAATTTTTGTTTTAAATTGAACACCTATATGTTTTGCGTTTTCTGAAGTTACATATAATTTAAGGTCCAATTAGTACAGGCAATAGAGGAGCCCGTTACTCTTGTCCATAATGCACTAAACTACATGAGTTATTTTTTTTTTGATAGATAGGTTGAGAATTACGTACTGAATGTAAAAACACAAAATCCTTACAAATTAGGAGGGCGGACGTGCCGCCATTTTGAGAAAAACCGTTTCGGCCTATATCTCCATAACCGTGCACTTTAGACCAAAAATGGTAATAACCTTTATTGTAGATAATTAGATGTCTCATCTTTTTTGTTTAAAAATTTTTTTGGTATCTATTACTGTTTACAACTTATACGACTATTAGCATTCATTTATTGACTTTTTTACCTCTATCTTTGTTAATAATTGTTTAAAAAATAAAATGCTTATAACTTAACTTTTCAATAGATAAGCTTTCTACAATTTTTACATAAAACTTTTTTTTCTAAAATCAATATTTTCAAAGTTATAACGCATTAAATGTTGCACTTTTCAATCGACAAATTTTTCTGGAAATATTTTAGTAAAATGAAGGACAATGACGGTTGAAGCTAAGACTTCAGGCTTTGTAAAACATTCTTCTTGAGACATTTTCTTTCCATAGCTTATATAAATTTCAGGTTCTTTGCGTAAATTTTGCCAATTTTGACGTTTGAATTCGCGACTTTGACGTTTTGAGGAAAACCCCAATTTATTTTTCTTTAAATGACTATAACTTTTTTGTCTTTAAGCCTACAAACCTCAATTTTGGTAAGTGATTTACATATAATGACATAAAACCGTGTGCTAAATTTAGTTGCCCTTACTTTGTTATTTCCGGAGATAAGATTTTTTTTCGAAAGAAAACACAAAATTTTCCGGGAAAACCTGGGCCGAATTTCTTGGCTAAAGATTTTGTCCAAGCCACTTACAAGTGGAAGGTACTTACCAAATTTAATTAAACCCGGCCCATTAGTTTTTGAGTTATCGGTGTGATATATATATATATATATATATATATATATATATATATATATATATATATATATATATATATATATATAAATTAAAACTGACCCCCGGATATGTGTTCTAGGGGGCATAATTAGCGCCTATTTCAATTTTTTTTCAAAATTCAAAACTCGGGGTCTCCTCATTAGTGAATTTTTTAAAGAAAATGCACTAATAATAATTTTAGAAAAAACAGTTTTAAGTAAAAGTTCTAGAAAATTTGTCGGTTGAAAACTTAGGTAATAAGCATTTTATTTTTTAAACAATTATTAATAAAGATATAGGTAAAAAAGTCAATAAATGATTGCTAATAGTCGTATAAGTTGTAAACGGTGAGTGATACAAAAAAAATATTGAACAAAAAAGATAAAAAATGCAATTATCTACAATAAAGGTCATTACGATTTTTGGCCTAAAGTGCACGGTTACGGTCGAAACGGTTTTTCTCAAAATCGCGGCACTTCCGCCCTCCTAATTTGTAAGGATTTTGTGTTTTTACATTCAGTACGTAATTTTGAACCTATCTATCAAAAAAAAAAAAAATAACTCCTGTAGTTTAATGCAGAAAAAAATTATCTATTGCCTGTACTAAATTGTATTAAGTTTATTACTATCTTGATTCTCTACTTAAAACAATGGTTGTTTAAAACAATTTTCAAAAGTTGTCAATATTTCTAAAATTACGAAACATATTTTTTTGACACTGGGTATATTAATGTGTTTAAGCTCAATACACTTTTGATAAGTAAAAAACTGTGTGTAACCATACAAGGTGGCTGATAAATAATTCCAACTTTGTTATTTTAAATGGAACACTTTCTATATTTTGCAGATTCTAATAAACATTTAGGAGATAAATTCAATGATGTGAGTTTTAAGTTGTTTATTCTTCCGCATAAACGGAATAATGGTATTCATATTACAATTTTAAAGTGTGTACATAATATCACATAACACAAAAAACAAATGAAGGATAATAAACAAGTGAAAATTAGATTTAGTTACTTTACGAAATGTTAAAAATGTTGACCATTAGTTGATAAATAATAGCTAAGTGTGTGTCTAAATTCACGCAAGACGTTATCAAAAGTATAACAATCAATTTCATTAAGTTCCTTCCTAATTCTAATCTTAAAATATTCAATAGCATCCGGCCTATGTTTATAAACTGTATACTCTTTAGACCGCCCCACAAATAAATGTCCAGAGGTGTGCGGTCTGTGGCCACACATTGCACCTCTTCTTCCTATCAATCGATTAGGAAGTGGTTGGTTCAAAACTGGCGAACTTGTAAACCAAAATGTGCAGGAGCACCGTCCTGCTGAAACCGAATGTTTCTTCGGTTTGGTACAATGATATTATGGCCTATGATACCTATCCAAACGTTGACTTTTTGTGGTCTTTGCGTGTGTACTTCAGTCACCCACCGCGGATTGTATTCTGGCCAATATGTGCCTATTGTGCAAATAAAAATAAATGTAGCTTCATCGGAAAAGAAAGCATATTTTGAAAATTGGGATCAACATTGCACCTCTCCAACATAATTTTACAAAACTCCGTTCTTCCATCAAAATTATCCTCTATAAGTTCTTGAACAAGATGTAACTTGAAGGGACGTACATTTTCGCTTCTGAATAAGTTTTAACTGACATGTGAGACATATTGTGTTATTGGCCCATCTGTCAAGGCGGTCCATTTGGATTGTCATGTAAATCAACTAAAACATTTATAGCCACATCACCACTAGTAGTGGTTTTCGGTCCGCCTGCTTTTGGTCCGTCTTGTAAACTTCCTGTCTCATTGACTTTCTTTAGATGTTTGCTTACACAATATTGAGTATTCACAGGCCGATTAGGGTAAGCTTGATTAAATAAATCGACAACTTTCGCTTGAGTTCTCTTGCAGCCACCATATCCAACCATCGTTAACATTTATTTTTTTTTTCTCTTTCGATTAGATCTAACATGTTATTTTCTGTTAACTAAGGCATACGCTTATCTGAGTGCTTAAGAACATTTGGCAAAAACTGTCAAATTTATCATTGCAGATAAGGCACCTAGCAACATTATAAATGAGACGACTTATCTTCATAGTTTCAGTGTATTCTTGTAACTGAATTCAGTTTGATTACACGAATCATTGTATTTATCTTGTAAATGCTTATTAGAATCCGCTAAATATGCAGGTGGTTCTATTTAAAATAACAAAATGGTATTATTTCTCAACCAGCCTGTATAGTTACAAATACTTTTTTACTTGTCAAAAGTGCATCGAAGTTAAATACATCAATATACCAAGTTCCAAAAAATATGTCCCGTAGTTTTCGAAATAATAACAATTTTTGAAAATTGTTTTTAACAACCAGTTTTTCAGTATTGACTGAAAATAGGAAAAAACATTCAAATGCAATTAGATCTTCAATTAGAAGTAAATTCAGAAAACGCAAAAACAAACAGGTTGTTCCATTTAAAATAAAAATGTTGCTATTATTTTTGAGCCACCTGTACAGTTACACGTACATTTTTATTAGACAATACAGTATTAAATATAAGTACACCAATATACCAAGTGTCAAAAAATATGTTTAGTAGTTTTCGAAATATTGGCAATCTTCCACATTTTTTTACACCCTATATATCACACTAAATGACAGAAAATACAGTAATAGGTTTCGCTTAATAAATAACATAAAATAGCAAGACCTGCGGTTGGTAAACATAATTTTATTGCGTTTCCTCTTCTCAATATCAGTAAACAATGCCTTCACAACGTCGCAAACAAGCCATGGTGAATTTTATAAAGTAATTGAAATTTTGGGTCGATGTTCCGAGTATTGGCAAATAATTTTGACGTGTCATTTTAATTAGGGACATGTATTGATAGGTCGGTGAAAATAAACTCTCGCTTGACAGAAATACCTTTCGCTCCCAATTTTACCAATTTTCTTTACATGTACTAATCAACAGCATGCACATCATACTCGTGAACAGACCGCTGTTTGATTTTAATTCAAGAAAATAATTATTATTTCGTCGCTATCCGCTCGAGATTAATTAATTTTACCGACGACAACTACGGTCCACGTATTTTTTTTGCATACCTATTTTGTGATCAATTTATCGTATGTGTCATTCAGTCTAGAAAAAAAATATATAATTCTCCATCTCAGAACTTCTTTTTTTTCAGCAGCTGTGGTTTTATTAGTCTTTACACTGAACTCATCAAGCAGACATCCAAAGGAAATATATTTGTCAATGATAGAGAAAAACTTTTGCCAAATATTCTTAAGAGTTGACTATACAGATGCACTAAAAGAAAGACTTTTTAAAGGTACTCTATCTGAGAACCTTTTTTATCAGCAGCTGTGTTTATCTGTATTACTGTTTACACTAAACTCATCTGTTATGCTCGACTTTTTAGGTCGGAAGGCATTTTTAGGACACCAGACATATGCATTAACAACTGCTTGCATTTCTTTTTAAACTCTACAAGTTTATGTTTATGGATCTAAAATTTGCAAAGCATTGTGGTTTAAATAGGATGTGCAGTATTTATGAAACTTCGCTGCAAAGTAAACACCGCTCTGACTTCTCGCTAAAAGTAAATCGCTTTAATAATATCTCTAGCAGCATAAAATGTGTCGTCAAAATATATCTTTAGTTATAAAGACTTATATTCTTTTAAATAGAAAATGCGCGGTAAATAAAATCTGATCTATGACCAGAATGCCATCATTAAAATACCGACAGTAAAGTCGTTACAAAAGACTCGTAAACAAGTTTGATTGTTAACCGACAAAGAGCAGAGTTTCCCGCCAGCAGCAGAGACGACACCAGCTATATGCATACTCCCTTCAACACAAAGCGTCTTTTGAGTTTTATAGGAAGAGAGAAACAAGAACGCTAGGAACACAGCAGAGAGTGTGCGACGAAGCAGTCAGTTGGCCGGGCATTATGCGAGAGCAAGCAGCGTCAATTGGCCGGTGAGTCTCGAAGTGCAAACGTTAGTGCTCCAGTGACGTGTTTACAGTGTTTATTAATCTAAGCTCGGCTGCGTCAGATCTCATAATTAATTAAGTAATTGAAGTGATTATTTTTCTCGACTAGTGTCGCAGTTTAGTGTGATTAAATTAGTGATTTTCATTGTTTTCTTAAGACAACCCCTATCGTAAACGTTGAGCTTCTAGCTTTAGCTTTGAAGTTTTTGGTTCACAATTCCTAGGCTATTGGCTATAAGTTACTAGGTTTTGGTATTGACCCTAAGTTAAAAGTATAACTTCTAGATGTTTGGCTCTGATTTTCAAGTTTGGTTGCCAATGGGTGACAACTCTTGCATTCTGAATTTTTAAGTTTTAACCTGTAGGAATTTGGTTCTTAATGATTGGCTTTGGAATTATGGCCTTGAATAACTTCTTCAAGAAATAATAACTGGCAACAAACAGGTGTGCAAACATGTGAATCTTCTTTTTTTAACTAAATTAGTTCCATAGTATTCTTTTCACCCTGTCAAATTGTGTGGCAAACTGATCAAGCCATGGTCAGCGTAAAAGACACCTCAGTTTAATTTTTTTTGCAGTGACCTTGCGAAAGGAAAGTTAAATGATGATCAAGATATTCTTGCCTAATATATAATGTAATCTTCTATTCGGAAATGAATGAATTTGCTGTAGTTTCTGTAACTAAAATAGTTTTCACGTTAACACTAACTAGCTTAGAAGTGCTGCCCATAGTATTTTAAATATGACTCTGACATTTTAGCCATCCATTTTTGTCTTTTGAGTAGCGTTTTTAGTCAATTCTCAACTGTTTGAAATTGAACAATAAACCATAAATGTAAAACAACAAGGTTAGTCTCAAATTTATTGCTAAAACAGGGCAAAATCTAGCCTAATTATATCTTTAACTTTTGTATAAGAGTTTTTTTAAAGCCTGATTGATAATTATAATAACTGATTTGTTGTCAATGTTGACAATCTGAGATTACCATCTCACGTTATATTTTTAACCACTTAATAAAACGTATTGTTGGTTGTGGTATTCATGATTGTTATTGTATTAAATCTATTGGTAAACTTTCCTAAGTTAATAGTATAACACAGAAATAGATTTTTAAAGTTCAGCAGTAACCCAAGCAGGAAAATCCAATCAGGAAGAGCGGTGCAGAGGGATCAACAAAACCTACTTAAGATTAAATTTTAGAACAGTAAGCTCAGTTCAAGTCAAACATTAAATAGTGTAAACATGAAAGTTTGTTGTGATTGCATTAACATGTCGTGCGATGATAGTTCTAATTCCACATATGATGTGTATGCTAACAATGGGCCTGAGGTCTTTAGACCTATTAATAACTATTTCGGTGAAGATTGTTATTGGGATCGAATTGATGCGGCTCTACGTCAGAATATTAATGAAATTAAACAAGAAAGTATAATGTTGCTGGAAACAAGGTATACTGTTAATATATTTCTAAGTATGGCAATTGGTATATCAAAAGCTGCTGGAATTATTCCAATAATTAAAATTGTAAATACAAACTTGTACCCATCGGAGCCAAATATAACAATCTCATCTGGTTCATGGGAATGGGAATATTTTATTTTAACACTGGCAAAAGCAGTTGAAGAGTACTTACCTACGATTGAACCAGAAAATGTTAGAATATGTACCGTCAAACCTATTAAAACACTAAACAGGAAATGTCTATCAATCATAGATGACTCTGTTACTTTTTATTTAACCGAAGATAAGGTTCAACAACTACTAGATCAAAATCATCAATGAAAGATTAAAGCTTTCAACTAAATTTAACTTTGATATTCCGCATAGTGATTTTCTGTACTCTGTTGCTAATGTTCTCAAATGTGTGTACCATGTGACGATGCAACGGTAAAGCTTATAAATATTATGTTAAAAGACTGTGAACCACCATTCCGAGCTTGTAGTTAAAGTGCTTACACTTTGCAAAGAAACAAGCACTTGGTAGTTTCAAAGAAACACACTCGATATACGATTCCTCTTAAATCACCTTTCATTATCCTGGCAGCACTATCTCAAAATGTGTTTTAAATTAACAAACCACCAAATGTAGAGAAAGCGTGAACCTGTTTCGATGACACGACTGCATGAAATGGTCTGGTCTTGCAACAAGACATCTACACAACGATGAGTTCATCGAACTTTCAATGTACAACATGTCCAAGGTCAACTCTGATATGGTGCGTTGTAAACTTATGTTCCTGTTTGAGGATCATACCTGTGGTAAGGCGTGTCGTTGAAGAACTCCCATATTGACTGATTCATATCTGCTAACAACAAATTATATTTTTATACTTATATCAACTTGTTTTCTTATATGCCTAACTGTATTTATGTTAATATACTTCTATGTTCAATGCAACATTTCACTTAAAAAAATGTGTCGCAAATATGTGTGCTAATAAATATGTAAACTGAGTATGTGGCTTATTCATTATTTAAACACCTGTAGTTAAGATATGATACCGTGAATCGTGCTCGTTACAATTGAAAAAGGGTGCATTTTCTCGACATTTGCGTAGTGAAACATACAAATCGAAAACATATGATCCATGGCAAGTTGCACAAGTGCATATGTTAACACAAGCTTTTAGAAACAGAATGGCTACTTGTCGTATACAGTGTGTCCCAAACTGGATGGGAATGTGTTGCTATCTCAGTTATTATTAGAGATAGTGAGACGGTTAAATTAGCAATGTTTTGTAGAATTTCATGCAAGTTCCAAGTATAACTTGCATTTTGCCCTGAATTTTTCGTTTTCGAGTTACTTTGAAAAAACTAAATTTCTCTATTTTTTTTTCAATATATAAGTAGGCGTTGACCTGACATGTCTAAGACTTGCAAATTATCAAGACACCTTTTACAGAGTAATCTTTTTGTGCTATTCTCAACATTGGATTGTCATTTGTTTTTGAGCTACAGGTATCAACGTTGTTTTTATTATAGCCGCCATATTGGATTTTGTACTCATGTGATATACTGTGAAAAGAGCTTTCCAATAAGGTACAACATGCATGAGAAATCTTGTAATTCTACTGAGAATTTTAAGAAAAACCGTTTTGAGGATAGTAGGCTATGAAAACAAATACCAGAAAACAAATGACAAAAAAAGTTTTCAAAAAGGAGTAGGCCATGGAGTCTAGCAATAGACTTCTACTTTTAACATAATTTTCCGTAATGATTCACGACAAAAAATAGAAACTTTGAGCACACCAATGAATCGGCCCATTATTATAAATTATATTTTACATTACAATATTATCCTAAAAAATTGTTATAATTGAATTAAATAGGTAAACCTAGTAAATAACTAAATTTACTAACAAAACTCAATAAAAAGTTGATTAGTTATTTACGAAGACGCCTTTGAAAATTGTTTGATTTTTAAACGTAAGTCAACTGAAAAACAACAGAAGAAATGTTGCTATGAATATAACACTATCGCGATAATTAAAAATACGCTCATTCTTAATTAGCTGAACAATTTGAGGTGTATTTAACACGTTGCTTAAAGTTTTGTACTAAAAGGTTTGTTCCTTGTTTATTTCAAATATTATTCAACAATATGTTCAGTAATGAAGAATATTTTGACATGTTGGAATGTTATATTCATTCTAACCGAAATACTGAGGCAGCTGCAAATTCATATCAAAACAGCTACCCAGAAAGACAACCAAACACCAAATATTTCGCAGGATAGTGACCAGTCTATTGAATGACGGTAGCTTCCACGCAAAAAAACTACCCATGCCTAGAAATGAAGAAAGAAATAATGCCGTCTTACAGGTTTCAATCGAAAACCCTCTGCAATCTGTTCGGTTTTATGGTGAACAAATTGACGTTCCAAAAAGTACGGTACACCGTGTATTAAAACAAAGTCATTACCATTCATACAAACCTACAATCGTACAAGGCTTAAATGTTGACGATTACCCTAAGCGACCTCGATTCTGCAGATGGTATCAAGGACAATGTCAGACATGAAAATTTTCATTTGAAAATAATATGGACTGATGAATCCAGATTTACAAATTGTGGTGTGTATAATCGCCATAATAGGTATTATTGGGCAAACGAAATTCCCCATCTAAAGGAAGAAAGACGATTGCAAGACAGATTTGGTATTAATGTTTGGTGCGGCTTATTGAGTAAAATGCTGTTATTTTTATTTGTAGATTAGACAGTTAATTTAAAGAAAAATCAGGTAACTTCATTGTTGGTCAGGTTTTTTTTTGAAAATAATTTAACTGGGGAAAAATATCTTAGTCTATTGAGAAATGATATCTTACCAACAATTAGAAGAGTTCATGATAATTTAGACGAGATGTGGTACCAAGACAGTTGTCCAGCTCACAATGCTAGGATCGTCAAAAAAATTTTGTACCAAAATTTTAATAATCGTGTCATTTGTAACAATGGGCCGATTCATTGGTGTGCTCTAAGTCCTGATATAACACCCATGGATTTTTATTTTTGGGGTACTCTGAAGAATGATGTGTATAAATTCGATCCACCACAAAATATCAGTGAATTACGAAACAGAATCACGGAAGCTATAAATCATATTTACCAAAACACCCTCACCTAATTTTGCAGGCGTGTTTCAAAAAGGTGTATAAAGTGCATTGAACAAAACGGTGTCCATATTGAACAATTTTATATTTAGTGTATTTTTAAATTTATATTTTATTATTTGTTGAGTTCCGTTTCTAATTGTGTTCTTGTGTAGTTTAAGTTTATATTTGTTATTGCCGGGTTTCGTTATTAAACTGTTTCACATAATTTACGAGTGATTATTATCTAATTAAATATTGTAAATTAAATCACAATCTTTTTTATCGTGAATCATTACGGAAAATTATGTTAAAAACAGTAGTCTATTGTTAAACTCCATGGCCTACTGCTTTTTGAACACCTCTTATTTGTCAATTTTTTTCTGGTATTCGACCTCATAGCCTACTATCCTCAAAACGGTTTTTATCAAAATTGTCGGTGCAATTACAAGATTTCTCAAGCATGTTGTACATCATTGGAAAGATCTTTTCAAGGGCTATCACACGAGCGCAAAATCCAATATGGCTGCCATAATAAAAACAAACGTCGGTACCTGTAGCTCAAAAATAAATGACAATGCAAAGTTGAGAATAGCACCAAAAGATTACACTGGAAAAAGTGGCCTGATAAGGTGCAAGTCTTAGACATGTCAGATAAACGCCTACTTATATATTGAGGAAAAAATAAATCGACTAATTTTGGTTTCTACAAAATAACTCGAAAACGAAAAGAGGCAGGGCGAAATACAAGTCATATTGGAACGGTCATAAAATTCTACAAAACATTGCTAATTTAACTGTCTCCCTATCTCTAATAATAACGGAGATAGCAATACATCCCCATTCAGTTTGGGACACACTGTATATAACAGTCTATGGAAGCAGTAGGACATAAGGTGTTTCATCTGATTGAAGCTGCTTTAGCTAAACACGATAAAATTAAAATAAATTTAGAATTGTTTAGCTTATATGTACTCCAAAACCGAAATAGAAAAAAAAAATGAAATCTTTTAATAGTAAAAACAAAAATGTTACAGTTTCAACCAATTTTGAAAATACACATCAAGAATTCTCTGAGGAAATTTACGCTAAAGCTTTGGAGTTTGCAGAAGCCGACAGCGGGTGGATGTTGGCGAGTCTAATGTGGTTGGAAATAAATATTAGTAAATATATTTTTTAGGTCAGAGCAGTGTCAGCATATATAAATGGTGCCAGACCAGACCACTAGAATGTCGTCTACGTAACGAGTCCAAGAAGTAATGAAATTGGAATATGGATTGAAATCCTTGAAGACCATTTCCTTCTCAAAGAAACTCATAAAGATTTCCGCACAAAGCGGTTAAAGGGGATTTCCCATGGGGAGACCATTTTTTTGTATATAGATTGTGTTATCGAATTTAAAGAAGTTCTGCGACAAGCAAGCTTTTACTAACGAATGAAGAGCATTTTGAACATTTCTATTTAGGGATGAATTATTAAATAGTCCCTTTAACAATATAAGAGTCTGATTGAGTGGAACACTAGTGAAGAGATTGAATACGTTTGACGAAACCAGTACTGTATATTTATATGATTTTCTTTGAGAAGGAAATGGTCTTCAAGGATTTCAATCGATATTCCAATTTCATTACTTCTCGGACTCGTTACGTAGACGACATTCTAGTGGTTTGGTCTTGCACCATTGAGCAGCTCTATCTGTTCCTGGACTGGTTGAACAGCTTACATGTCAACATCAATTTTACAATGGAGCTAGAAGTAGAATCGTCAATCAACTTCCTAGACCTCAAGCTAAAAAGAAGAGGTAACTCAATAGAGTTCGATATCTACAGAAAACCCACTCAGACCGACCACCTTATACCGTACAGGTCTTGTCATCATATGTCACACAAGATGGCCTCTATCAGATTCTTGATCGATAGATTGTTTAGAATCCCATTGTCTAGGGAAATTTTCAAAAAAGAGCTAAATCTGATCAAACAGTTAGCTACCAATAACGAATATCCACTGAGACTAGTAAATAAATTGGTCGAAAAGAAAAACCGCCAATTGTTGAGGTCAATTAGTTCAAGTCTGCCCCCAGAACAGTCAGAGAGACTTTCATATTTTTCGGTTACTTTTTGTGGTTCTATTACCAACACTGTTACAAGAGCACTCAAGAGAGAAAATGTCAGGTTCTCGTTCAAGTCCACAAGAGGTCAGGTGTATATTGTTTAAAGTGTGGTGAACCCGATTGTAACACGGTCTATGTTGGCAGGACAGAGAGCATTGAGTTTGAGAATCACTGAACACCTAAGAAGCAGAAATCAACCCAATAACAACACTTCGATCTTTGGTTGTCATTTAAGGGAGTCAGGTCACCCTTTCAGCAAAGAAAATGACGCAAAAATTCTGCATCCTTCCAATTTTGGCATTGAACAGTTTGTCATTTAAGAGATGGAAATTTATAAACATATTAATTGTTCTAACAAAAATGTACTTAATGTCTCCAATACAGACGTCACAAGTTTCTCAACCCTATATAGTCAACTAGCAGATCATCAACCCACACACCATCCAAGTAGACCATGAGACAACTCTGTGAGATGGTCTGCTCCGTAGTTTCCAGACCTGCCATTTTGATTTTCATGCCCGTATATTTTCGAGTCGATTTGTCGCGTCTGTCAGTTATTAGTTGCCGTTTTTCATTCTCGGTTTTGAGACCGATCTTACGTCTGGTCATTTTGGTCCACTCCGGACCTGTCCTTCGTTTTTAGCGTCTTGACATTTCCTGGTCGGTACGTCACTTCTGTCAGCTGTCATTTGTCATTTCCGTTTTCAGTTTAAGAACCGATCTTGCGCCTAGATGTTTTGTCAACTCGTGTTGGTCGTCACGTGAGACGCACGTTAAATCTCAACTTTTGCATGTAAAACAAAAATTCTTTCTTAATTTCAAAAAAGTTGCTACTTTCCGAGTTATTAGCACTTATGATACCAATGGATCAATCCTATAACAACAGATGAAGCATGTTCCTTGAACATTCAACTGTATAGTTTTTTAGTCCTGTTTAACAAAACAAGTAAGTAAGTTCGCCATCTTGGCGTTTTCATGTTTTATAAAACAGTAAAAAATTCGCTTGTGTTTCAATTCCCATTCATTTGATGAGTTTGATGTTCTCTGAAAGTTTCTTCTCAGCTGCATGGCTTGCTAGAGTTTGTGCTGTTTGCTTTCACTCCTGTTATTGTCTTCAGCTGGAACTTAAATTTTGAAGAATTTTTAAGCTTTTATGAGCTTTGGAATTAGACTTATTGTAATTTTTAAAAATCTAGAGACAAATAAACTTTTCTTGTAGTTCAATTTGACTTGTAGTTGTTTTCATTTTTATTGCATGTAGTAGTTTATGACTGTATACCTGTGATCTTTTATACCTTTGTAGCTTGACATTTTAACCATTAGCTTTTGGGGTTAGCTGTTGTTACCTCATTTTATCTTATATTCCTGTGTTGTACCCTCGCAGAAGTAGCCTACCGGAAAACTCAGTTTTTCTGACAAGCCTTTTGTAAATTCTAGATTCCCCCGAGGATGACCTGTTAAAAAGGGTCGAAACGCGTCGGGACAAGGAATACAATATTTGTTTGGAAAGAAAAGGCATTTTTATTCATCACCCAAAGATGTCATACCCAAACATTTTGACGTTTAGGAACAATATTGTTTTATTTGCGTAATACCTTAGATCGGCTTCATGTACGGGTTATTATATTCAAAGTATACGTAATTAATTACACAATTAGTAGAATTACTATTGAAACACATCCCACCACTGTTTCTGTCTTATATGACGTCTTATCTTTAAGTCTAAGGATAAATGAAACTATTTTATCTATCATTTTTATAGATACTTGGCTTAATTTTGTTTACATTTCTAGTATATTATACGACAGCATAATATATCTATGCTACACAAAAACTGTATTTGAGGCCGTTCATAAACCTACAGATACAGCATATTTTAATAATTGATCGAATCCCCCAGTTATATAACAATTACTTGGCAAATTTTTGATTTCATGTCGTCTGTCATTTTCCATAATTGCGGCTGAGATTTCACGATTGTTTATTCGAGTATTATGTTTTATGCCTGGTATATATTTAGCTTTATATATTTAGTTTAGTTACCGTTGATGTATGGTTTATACCTGTGTATGAATCAATCTACGCGTGGCAGTGAACTACTCTGTCTGTCAGGCATTGGACTTTAACCACTAAGTCGTTTCAACGCATGCCTTTGGGATTTTATTTTTAATTTGGAAAAAACTCTAAATATTGTGTACCAAATTACTTCAAATTCACAACATAGGTTTATTTGCACTATTTCCAGCCACACGTGAAGTCTCGTTCCAGTTACTCTGATACTTACAAAAATATAGCGTTTTCCAAAAGTTTTCCCCCTAGTTTCCACCGGAAAAACATGAGTATAAAGGCTGATTAACGAACTCGACCTCGGTTTGTTCACAAGCAATAGTTTTTCCGAGCTTGATTGAAATCAGTTTAGTATTTTTCAAGTTATCGCTCGGATACATACATACATATATATATATATATATATATATATATATATATATATATATATATATATATATATATATATATATATATATATATATATATATATATATATATATATATATATATATATATATATATATATACAGGGTCGCTGATAAGTCTGGAAACGGTCGATTATCCGGGAAAATATACAAGCTGTCGAAAAAAGTTTTATACAAAAGTTTTTGGGTTCTTCAATGTCTACTAGGCGGTGATAATTTTATTTATACAGGGTTGGTCATACAGGCGTGGCACACCAATATTAATTTTTTTTTAATGGAACACCCTATATATTATTCGATATTTCAATCTTTCTCTTAATTTTGAGCAACATTTATGGGAAGCATAATGTACCTAAACTCAATCGTTTCCGGGTAAAAAAATAAATAAAAATAAACGCTACTGTTTTTAAAATCTATTGGATGAAGAACAAAAATAAATGAAAAGTAGAATATCTCTTGAAAACAATCTGTGAGTGTGAAAAGAACCGGTTGCGATGTTTTTAACATTGTTTGGAATCCCAAGATAAGATAAGATGCCCATAAGAAACGCAGTATTATTCTTTTGTTTTAAAATGTTTCCAGGACAACGAATGTCAAACATTCATTCAGTGTCAACAGTTTTGAAACATTAGTAATTTAGTGTCAACAGTTTTTGTGCAAAATGGCAAGTTTAAGTGAAACCGAACGTATCGAAATTTTAATGATGATAGGGTACGGTGATAGAACACGAAGTTTTGCTCAAGTGGTGATTATGTTCAATGAGTTGCATCCTGAGCGGGAATCGATCTCCAAATCTACAGTTTCGAAAACTTTGCATCGTTTTCACGAAACTGGCGGTATCAAGGATAAACCTAGAACTGGAAGGCCAGTAACCGTTACAAATGAAGAAAATTCTTTGAATGTAATATTGGATGTGGTGGAAAATCCGAAAACTTCGGCACAGCAATTGGCTTTAAATCACAATATGAGTCGATATTCAATTCAAAAGATTACGAAGCGGGAAAAGTTCCGTCCATATAAAATTCATTTATTGCAAGAACTGAGTGAAGACGATTTTGATCGCAGAATCGAGTTCTGTGAACTTATTATGGAGAAGTTACGCCAAAATTTTAACTTTGCCAACCACATTTTGTTTTCCGACGAATCTACATTTTGTTTGAATGGACAAGTCAACCGACACAACTGTAGGTACTGGTCAGACGAAAACCCACATTGGATGGAACAAATTCACACCCAAAGACCGCAAAAAGTAAATGTTTGGTGTGCTATTATTGGTGGACATATCATAGGACCTTATTTTATACACGGTAATTTGAACTCTGCTCGATATTTGACACTTTTGCAAGAATCAATTGTTCCAGACGTTAGTCGATTATTTCCGAACAATAACGACCCAAATCTACCAGCGGAAGAAATATGGTTTCAGCAGGATGGGGCACCCCCTCATTTTGGAATTGAGGTACGGGAATATCTGAATCAAACCTTTCCTGGCAGATGGATAGGGCGCAGGGGAACTATTGAATGGCCAGCTAGGTCTCCCGACATGACGCCGCTTGACTTTTTTTTGTGGGGTCATGTAAAAAATTTAATTTACCAAAATAGACCGCAGAATATTGAAGAGTTGCAAGCAAGGATTGTGCATGAAATTAATAACATTCCTCAAAACGCTCTTGTAAATGCAGTGCAATGTTTTGTTAAGCGAATTCATTATTGTCAGGAGGTCAATGGAGAACACTTTGAACATCTTATAAAATAGGATTTCAAACAATGTTAAAAACATCGCAACCGGTTCTTTTCACACTCACAGATTGTTTTCAAGAGATATTCTACTTTTCATTTATTTTTGTTCTTCATCCAATAGATTTTAAAAACAATAGCGTTTATTTTTATTTATTTTGTTACCCGGAAACGATTGAGTTTATGTACATCATGCTTCTGATAAATGTTGCTCAAAATTAAGAGAAGGATTGAAATATCGAATAATATATAGGGTGTTCCATTAAAAAAAATTAATATTGGTGTGCCACGCCTGTATGACCAACCCTGTATAAATGAAATTATCACCGCCTAGTAGACATTGAAGAACCCAAAAACTTTTGTATAAAACTTTTTTCGATACCTTGTATATTTTCCCGGATAATCGACCGTTTCCAGACTTATCAGCGACCCTGTATATATATATATATATATATATATATATATATATATATATATATATATATATATATATATATATATATATATATATATATATATATATATATATATATATATATATATATATATACATATATAAACATATAAAAATTTTAACGGACCTTGGTTTTGGGTTCTCGGGGCCCAAATTGGCGCCTATCTGAAGAAATTTTTCCCAAAGCTTTTTATCGTGACCTCTCTATTAGCAAATTTTGTATAATGAGAATTCGCTAAAAACAAATTTGAGCAAGAAAATGCTGGGGTATATTTTGGCACCTTTGGTATTTAATGTAAGTTTGGCCACGGGCTTATGAAGGCCAACGGTCAAATAAAATTTTCAATTCTATGTCAATAAATGTGTGTGTGTGTGTGTGTGTGTTTTGTTTCTTTAACGTGGGCCTATTTCCGCGACTATGGCCAATCAGGGAGAAGTTTCACCTCACTATACTGGAAATTTTTCCGGACCCCTGCCTTTCTGTAAGGAGGGTAGGGATCTTTAACGTGCCCAACATCGCATGTACACGGGACAGACGGCTTTACGCCCCCTCCGAAGGGCGTAACGTGCAGACATCCAACTTGCTCAAATACAATTCCAGAACCTCGGTTGATGTTAATTGTACAGTTTGTACTGAAAAAGTCAAAGGAGTACCTTGGAATCGAACCCAGTACCCTTCGGTTCAGAAGCACACGTTCTTACCCCTGAACCACCGAGGTTCTATGTCAATAAATGGTCTTGTTGAACATATAACGTAGCGTCTGCCAAGATATCCGATATGCATTTTTATTTATTTCTTTTCATTGTTAAGGTAGCCTGAACACGACACAAAATTTGAAATTTTATTTGTCACATATACTTGACGAGCTCGCCAGACAATTGAATAAAAGTTAAAGAGCATATCCGGCCGATGCGTTCGCAATTGTATTGAATCATACAATCCAAAATAAAGTGATACAGGTTCTATTTGATCGCATGAAGAATTCATGATATTGCAGATGAGATGTGAATTGCAATGGTGTGCAATATTGGATGGAATCCCAAAGCGACGACTATAACAGCGACTTTCTCACTTTTATCCACTATCGCGAGCTGTTTATTTTATTGTATTATCATCGTGGAAACACGACGAAAATAATATATTCAATTCAATTTGGAGTGCAAACACTTATATTAAAAGAATATCTGCTATTCAAATAACATTTAAACTTCAATTATTTGAAGGCGCTATTAAAGCGTAGGATATTGTAAATCGAATGCAGAGACTCTATTGTAACTAAACATTATATTGAAAATAAAAATACAAAAGTCTGCACGCAGAAAGTGTGTTAAGGCAGTGAATTTTCATAGAAATGATCTACATTTTAGTGAATTTTCTTAAAAAAAGTTCACTAATGAGGAGATCCCAACTTTTGATTTTTCAAAAAATTCCTTTCAATGAGCACTAATTAGGCCTCCGAGAACACATATCCAGGGTCAGTTTTAATTTTTATATGTATATATATATATATATATATATATATATATATATATATATATATATATATATATATATATATATATATATATATATGAGACATACTTGGTTCTCGGGTTGAAATGCGTCCGGAATTTATGAAAATTCGACGTTTCGGCTCCTGCTTTAGAGCCATTTTCAAGAGGCAAATAAAATATGCAAGGACACTCTAAGGCCTCAATCTGCCTACTCCTTAGAGTGGTGAACAACGGTGGGTAAAGGAAATATGTAAGGACATTCTAATGCCTCAATCTGCCTACTCCTCAGAGTGGTGGACAAAGGTGGGTAAAGGAAATATGTAAGGACACTCTGAGGCCTCAATCTGCCTACTCCTTAGAGTGGTGGACAAAGGTGGGTAAAGGAAATATGTAAGGACACTCTAAGGCCTTAATCTGCCTACTCCTTAGAGTGGTGGACAAAGGTGGGTAAAGGAAATATGTAAAGACACTCTAAGGCCTCAATCTGTCTACTCCTAAGAGCGGTGGACACAAGTGGGTTGGGTTGTTGTAGCTCGATTACGGGGCCTCAATCTGCCTACTCCCCAAATCTCGCCGGAGATCGTCTGTGAGATCTCAGTGTGTTCAACCCTTCGCCTCAGAGAGATCTGGCAGTTCGTTGCAAGTCTTGTCTTATATATGTCGTTCCGTCTACCTGCTTCGTTATCAGTGAAAGTAGTGGG
Organism: Tillus elongatus; assembly: GCA_964006375.1. Classification (NCBI taxonomy): domain Eukaryota; kingdom Metazoa; phylum Arthropoda; class Insecta; order Coleoptera; family Cleridae; genus Tillus; species Tillus elongatus. Next base: position 92,247,751 of record OZ023263.1, on the reverse strand, counting down.
GTCACCGTCAATTAAGTTAAGGGGCTTTGGTCACGGTACTTAGAGGATGAGGAGGATTAAGAGGGTTACCGGCATTTGTTGGGGCAGATAAGGGGGTAATAAAGTTGTCTGTGGAATTTGTTTTCTTTTTGTGTGTTTGTAAAGAAGATATAATAGGTTTCCAAGTAGTCGGAATGCGAAGGTCATCATATCTCTTATTAAAACAATCGGGACGTTTTTCAATCTCGATTGCTTCGCGGATAATTCTCGTTTTAAAGTTGTAAACCGGTGCTATTGTTTTGGCATTATCGAAGTCTATTTTGTGCACTGTATGAATATGATGCATGGCCAGCGCCGATGAGGGGTCGGATTTTCTAACTGCGAGGGTGTGTTCATATATTCTATTGTATATGCGTCTATTTGTTTGTCCTACATAAGCTCGGGAACAGTCGGAACAAGCAATTTCGTAAACTTCGTTGGATTCGTTTGGAATCGTATGCTTGGGAATTTTTATCAGATTTGACAGTTTTTGCTCTGTTGTGACTTCAGTTTTGATACTATGGGTTCTAAAAATTCTGCTGATTTTGTCGGTGACACCTTTAATGTATGGTAGAAATGCTGTGTGTTGTTGTGTGGACTCTGTTTGTTCTTGTTGTGGTGTAGTGGTTTGTTGTTGTGCGTTTCTAATGTTTCGTAGTATGTGATTGTTGTCGTATCCATTTTCTAGCAATGTCTGTCTTAACAAGTTTAATTCTGTCTGTTTGTTGTTGTTGTCCGTTAGTCTCAGGGATCGTGTTACTAGTGTTCGAACCACGGAATTTAGTTGCGATGGGTGATGGTGAGATTGGGCGTTCAGATAAAGATTAGTGTGGGTTGGTTTTCGGTGGACAGTGTAATAAAATCCTCTGACTGGGTTTTTAGTGATGCGTACATTTAAAAAAGGCGAACAAAAATTATTTTCTATTTCCATGGTGAACTGGATTTGGGGGTTGATGTTATTTAGGTAAGAAAGGAATTCGTCTACAGATTCTTTGCCGTGTGACCAGACAGCAAAAATGCCGTCAACGTATCTTAACCAACAGGTTGGTTTAAGCTGGGATTAATTGAGGGCTTGTGTCTCGAAGTTATCCATAAAAATCTAAAAATCTTAGTCAACGCAGGAGAGAGAGGTGAACCCATTGAATCACCTCGAACTTGTTTGTAAAATTTGTTTGAAAAAGGAAATAGGTGTTTGATGTGCAGTGTTCTACAAGATCTAAAGTATCGTGGGAAATTTTGTGTTTATTTTTGAGAATGTCAAGGGTCTCAGATAGAGGTATATTGGTGAATAAGCAAACTATATCAAAGCTAACTAGGATGTCGTTTTGAGAAATGGTGTTCTTTTGAAGAAGGTCAATGAAATGGGTGGAGTTTTTGACATAGGATGTAGCGTTTTCTACTAATGGTTGGAGAGTTTTGGCTAGATGTTTTGCAAGTTTTTGTGTGGGTGAACGGTGGACACTTACGATAGGGCGAAGGGGAATATCAGGCTTATGGATTTTCGGGAAACCGTATTTTCTAGGGATTTGAGATGATTTTTCGCGGGGGATTAGTTCTTTTTCGAGGTCAGGACTGAGTTGGGAGTTGTTGATGATAGTTTTGGTTTACTTTTAAAGATAAGTTGTAGGGTCGTTAGGGTGTTGTTTAGTGTATTGTCCCAACTCAGTCCTGACCTCAAAAAAGAACTAATCTCCAGCGAATTTTGTATGAAAATTTGCTAAAAAATAGCGCTTCTACAGAAATTGGTTAAAAACTTTTACTTAACAAATTCTATAACATATAATTCACAAAAATTTACTTTAACAATTCTTTTGCACGAAAATTCATTAAAACTCATTTTTAACAAATGTCGTACAACAAATGTTTCATTAAAATTTCGCTAAAGATTTCTTTCATGGAAATTCGCTGAAAACTTTGTGAGAAAATTTGGTATTACAAGAACATTTTGTACATAAAAGTTTGCTAATGAGTTACATTAAAAGTTATACAATTTGATCTAAATATACGGGTAAAGACTTATTTTGCGGGTCCAAAAAGAAAATGTTGTATTGCCCGACAATGCCGCAAAAAGCGAAACCGGCCTTTTGTAGTATAGAATGGCTTATCCAACTTGAGCAACAAAAACAACCTAATCTGCAATTAAAATTTGAATCTTGAGTCTGAAGAGGTCTCATCTGATTAATAAATATTCTTTATAAAAATTCGCTAACAATTAATTTCAATTACATAATCTGATCATAGGGCGGTAAAAATAGTGCTGCAAATTGAATTAAAACTTCCACATAGCTATGACAATCTACTCTTCTCGGAAAGCCATGTTCATGGATTGAATTTAGGGTCCATGATTTGACCACCACCTCACACATTTAACCCCTAATTTAATTTCAGTACAGAATACCAGATGTTTGAGGAAATTAAAAGTTTTATAAAAAACAATCCCTGAAACGTTACGTTACTCGAGTTTTAACAAAAAAATATCAATTTTCACCAAATCACCCCTCATTTCTTCCATACCCCCTGAAGCGATCTTACCCAAAAACAAATCGAAGCGGTCGTTTGTCGGGTGTTAACTGGATACCAAATTTAAAGGTAATATCTCTGTTCTTTGGAAAGTTATTGTGCCTAGTAACAGACAGAGACACTGAGACCTCTCAGTGTAACCTCTTTCCTTTTGACGGGATTGGAAAAAAGACTGTACGGACACCTTAGGGGGAACATCTTAGTAAACAACCCCCTTAGTACTCACCAGTATGCCTACCAAACTGGCAAATCTACTGAGTTAGCACTCAATAACCTCCTCGAGAAAATCACACACTCCCTGGACAGCGGGGAGGTGGCGGTGGCTGCATTTCTCGACATTGAAGGATGTTTAAGAACAATGCATTACCTATCTCCTTCTACAAAGCGACTATCGCTAGAGGGGTCGAACCTACCATTTGTGGCTGGATCGGAAGCATGCTTCACAATAGGACCGTTATTACCTCTTTGCAGGCGGATGTGGTCAGCTTCAGGACTGCGAGGGGGTGCCCTTAGGGGAGGGTTTTATGTGCCCTGCTGTGGTCCCTTTTTGTGGAAGATTTTCTGGATATCCTGGGGCTGTGGGAGGTTGAGGTCCAGACGTATGCTGATGATCTTGTCATAATGTTTAGAGGCAAATTTGAGGAGGAACTTGCTAGTACTCTTCAAGAAGCACTAAATGTAGTGAATGATTGGTGTCGGAGGGAACAGATGTATGTGAACAACTGCAAAACGATGATTGTGCCATTTAACAAAAGAAGGAGGTTGGACAAATTAAAACCACCTATTCCTATGGGGGAAACGATTCCAATTACGAATCAAGCAAAATATCTGGGGGTTACCCTAGATAAGAAGCTCAAGTGGGACGTACATTTAGAGAATGTAATCCGCAGGGCTAAACATTCCCTGTGGAGATGCCGTAGAATCTGTGTAAATAACTAGGGAACATACCCCCAACAGATGTACTGGCTGTATGTAGTTGTTTTCAGACCAATGATAACATACGGAGCCATAGTTTTGTGGCTCAAGGCACTTCGTGGTATCACGAAGACCAAACTGGCTCATTAACAGAGACAAGCCTGTCTAATGATAACGGGAGCGATGAGCACCATTCCATCAGCCTCTCTGGAGGTCCTCCTTAATATTTCACGTCTTTACATTTGGCTGAAGAGGGTGGCGAGGTGGACAACTTACAGATTAAAACAAACGGTCGACAGCATACCAAAGGAAATCAGTTTGGGAGGGTCCGGACTCCTCGATGACATTGAGGGGCATGAGATTCTAAGAATGGTCTCAGACTTGATGCCTACAAAGATCAGTGGAGATCTGTCTTTCAAGACCGTCCTCCCGGAAAGGGCGGACTGCAAACGAAAACAAACGATCCTATTAAGGGCCGATCCTTGCTGGTATTCTGACGGCTCCAAAACCGATAAAGGGGCAGGAGCCGGCGCATATGGGAGCAACATCGATGCTAGACTATCAACTGGCCTCGGAAAGTACGCAACCATACACCAGCCAGAAGTGTATGCCATCGACATGTGTGCAAGGGAAAGTATACAAAACCAGTGCACACATAAATCGATAAGATATATTCAGATAGCCAAGCTGCTCTTGGATCCTACTGTTCCAATTCAAAGACGGAATTGTAAATCTGCCCTCACCGAACTGGGCAGCTGCTATGAGGTGTCGCTGGTCTGGATACCGGATCACTCGGACCATGATGGCAATGTTGCGGCCAACGCGTGTGGAGCCCAGGAGCACTCCATCGGACCAGAACCTGTGCTGGGGATATCATCATGCACAGCAAAACGCACCTTAAAGACCTCGACAGAAAGAATGACAATCCAGCAATGGCAAAATCTGCCAGGATTGGCTCACTCTAAGGCCTTCATAAATGGCTTGTCAGACTAAGTGAGTGGTGAACGTGTCGCCACCTAGTTCGGAACCAAGTACTATGTTGTCACGCCCGCTCCAAATAACACAGAGTGTTAAAAATAGAGACAGTATACAACTAACTAACAATTTAAAAAAATTGTTAGCCCTGGCCCATTTCTACCCTAATATAGGGACAAAGTATGTAAGACTAGATGCATTCTCGCAACAATTAGAACCGTAGACCGGTCTACGGTTCTAATTGTTGCGAGAATGCATCTAGTCTTACATACTTTGTCCCTATATTAGGGTAGAAATGGGCCAGGGCTAACAATTTTTTTAAATTGTTAGTTAGTTGTATACTGTCTCTATTTTTAACACTCTGTGTTATTTGGAGCGGGCGTGACAACATAGTACTTGGTTCCGAACTAGGTGGCGACACGTTCACCAATCACTTAGTGTTTTAAGACTGGCTATACTACAGCCGTGTTATTTTTGGTGCATTTTTGCTACAATTAGTATGCCGTACTGAAGAGCTCTAACGATAGCGAAACCGGTCTACGGTTCTAATTGTTGCGAGAATGCATCTAGTCTTGGTCTGTCAGAGTCAAGGGCTGAAAAACTTCTTGAGTTAAACAGACAACAAGTGAGTACTCTAGTCGGCCTGTATACAGGACACTGCCGCTTGCGTCACCACATGCACCGAATTGGAGTCGGTCAGGAAACTGGGTGCCGGCTATGTATGGAGAGTGACAAAAGAGCAGAGCACGTACTGTGTTCCTGTCCGACGGCGAACAGAACTAGAACCCTGCTCTTTGGAAAGACAGAGCTTGCTCCGGAAGATCTAGACCAACTTTCGCCGTCAAAGATGATCGACCTCTGCAGGAGGCTGGCTTTGTTGGGAGAAATATAAATTATTAGGCGTGAGCCGCAATTGGTCTTATGGTCGCAGTGAAGGGACCGTTATGGTCCACTCACAATCAGACCTAGCAAACAGACGTACAGGCCAACAATCGACAGTCCGGCCGACCGACAAACCAACCGATAAAAGAATTTTCGTTCCACAAACAAGTTTTCTATATGTTTTGAGACTAAGTTCTAGAAGAAAAAAACATTCGATATTTTTGTCACCGATATTCCACCCCCACATACTGAACCCCTAATTTAATTCCAGCACAGAGCCATATTTTGTACCGCAGGTTTGAGGAAATTTAAAATTTTCTAATCAAGAAACTCTAAAAAAATATATTACCCCAGTTTTAACGAAAAAATATGAATTTTCACCAAATCACCGCCATTCGTCCCCTACCCACTGGAGAGATTTTACTGAAAAACAATCCGAACGTTTGTTTGGCGGGTGCTCACGGTATACTAAAGTTGAAGTCGATATCTCAATTCGTTCTAAAGTTATCGTGGCTACCAGCAGACAGACATACAGACCGACAGACCGATAGACCGATAGACTGACCGACAAAAAATGTCGTTCTCAAATCAGGGCTTCTATATATGTTTTTTACAACGTTTAATCAAACAAAATTTTTTTTAATTTTTGTGGCCGATGCCATACTTCCACACGTATTGACAAGGTGGATGTAAAAAATACATAATTTTAAAAAATTAAAAAAAGAAGTTCCCACACCTGGATTTGAACAGCGCCAGCTTTGATTTTAAATATCATATGCACGCTCTCACGAACTCTGCCGTTGAGCACATGACGGATTATAAGATCGTATGTAAATTCATGCTTTAGCATAGCAACAATTTTTTATTTCAAATGGATTTTTGCAAGTATTTACCCAATAAAGAGAAGTAACACTTAAAACAGAAATCTAGGACTTTGTTAAGGACATACCATTTTATATTTTTCATAGATCAAAAATGCCCAGAACCATTCTTAAAGCTCCTTAGTTTTGACGTTTTAAATCGTCACCAGCTGCGATTGTCTCTGCTGTCCTATCTGATGCTGGGTTTATTACGCCTGAGAAGAGACTTAAGGTTTTTATTTCACAATACTAATGGAAAATGGTGTTGCAAATTGAATCATCACTTCCGCATAGCTATGATAATCAACTCTTCTCAAGAAGACATTCTCATGAAATGAATTTAAGGCCCATGACTGGACCACAAAGAAAATATTCGTATTTCTGTACCCATAAACTTATGCAACATTATATTACTTGAGTTTTAACGAAGAAAAGTCAATTTTTACCAAATCATCCCTCGTTTATCCCCTACCTCTTGAAGCCACCATACCCGAAAATATTTCGAAGAGTTCCTTTGTCTGGTGCTAACTGCATACTAATTTTGAAGATGATATCTTAATTCATTTGAAAGTTATTGCGCCTACTAACAGACAGACGTACGGGCCGACAGACCGACCGACCGACAGGTAAAAAAATTGAGTCTTTTTACCCTGTTTTGGCCAAAAAAAAATTCAAAATTTCTGTTGTCGATATTTCACGCCCATACATTCAACCCCTAATTTAATTTCAACACAACATACCAGATGTTTGATAAAATTGAAAATTTTGGAACAAACAAACCCTAAAACGTTATTACTCGAGTTTTAACGAAATAATATAAATTTTCCCCAAATCACACATATTCGTCCCCTTCCCCTACAGGAATTTTACCCAAAAACAAATCGAACCGTTTGTTTGTCTATTGTTAACTGTATACCAAATTTTAAGACGATATCTCAATTCGTTCTAAAGTTATCGAGGGACAAACAGATGAACATACACACCGACAGACCGTCAGACCAAAAAAAATCATTCGCAAATCATGTTTTCTGTATGCTTTGATACTTTTTACGACGTTTAAGCAAATTTTTTTTTTAGAAATTTTTGTGTCCGATGGCATACTTCCACACGCATTGGCGATGTGGAAGTAATAACATATTTATATCCTTTCGGAACCAGATTTTGTATACTTGAGCCATATTTAACCACATACTGAAACAGTTAAAGTCATATCTAAGACTATCATAACTTTTATGGCAAGCAACGATTTGGATTTTTGGGATTTTGTTTGTGTTGGTTGTGATGAAGCAGCTACTAACACCGATTGCAACCGCGACGTGAATCAATTTCTTGAACTGTATATATACAGGCCGTTTCAGTGGTTCTTTTGCATATTACACACAAATGTATTTCTTGTAAGCCATTTGTTTACTTCTATAGCTAGTTGCACCTCTGAACCCCTAGAGTACTCCCGCCCTATTGGGAAAGTTTTGGCCACCTATGAAAAAATCTAGCGACTACCACGAAAGATGCACCATTTTGAACAACGCATAATTTAAAAATTAAGCGATTATTAAAAATACTCAATTCACATGTACCAAGCAGTGGCTCCAGGGATTTTCCCGGTAGAACTCGCAAATTGACATCTAGCAAAGTTGGCGCATTTTCGTTGGCTCAAAAACTTAACACTTTTGGTGGAATATATTATTAAAGTTTACGCACCTCTATGGTTTGAAATAAAAATAACCATTCTTGCGAGAAATAAGCGTCTCACTTTTTTAAATTGGTAAATTTTTCTCGAGACCTACCTAATGACCTGAAGTCAAAAATCGATCCTGTTTTAGAAGGAATGGGTTTTTCGGTCACGCGGAAAATCTTATTTAAACGTGATTTCAGACAACCCAAGAAACCTTAAAAAACTTGCCGTCTAGAGGGTCATTTAAGCCAGAAAATTCAGTAAGTCTGAACCTATCTAAGCTACCAAAAATAAATGTTTGTGCTACCGATTACATCGATATGATATTGTAAGCTAATCCACAAATTACTTTTACACCTATTTTGTCCTTCATAACTGACGAAAACTAAAAATGCTAACCAAAAGAAAAGAATAAAGAACATTAAGTCGACGTTTTGCCTTTTCCCTGTCAGACATGTAGCTAGCAAAACGCCCTGTAAAAATGGTTACAGAAGCTGCCCTATCATTGGCTGAAGAAGTGCAAGGCGATGGTGTTATATGGACTAACGTCAATTCCAGATCAGAAATGCCCTCTTTCGAGTCAAAACGAGACTGTTTTTTAGTTTAAATTAATTTACAATATTTAGTGGTTTTGACTATTAGTGTATTATGTCTGGGCTAAAATGTTATTCCTAATTTCTGAAAAATAAATCGTTCTTGTACTACATCCTCCTTGATTTTTTATAGAAAACTCTGCTCAGAATGGTTACAACACAACTTGACATAAAAAGGCTACTTCATGATTATAAAACTTGATTTTCAGTAGAGGGCTAAAAGTCGTATCAGAAATTTTTAAACTAAATTTTACAATATTAGCTTGTTAAACCGCAACTTCAAGTCCTACTAAAGTTAAATACATGAAACTAATTTTTGTATACAAACCGCCCTTATGTACATATTAGGTTTATATACACACAGTATTTATCAAACAATAAATCTGTTCTAGCTGGTAACGCTAGAAGAGCACAACTTTGAGCCATATTTTCCCAACAAATTTATTTTACATTTCAGAAACCTTTTTTCTTTCCTTACATAAATACTTCGAACAATATCAGTGTGTTGTATCAGCACCAGGGAGGCGAGATCTTTTTTTAAATAAGTGATTTTTCGCTTTCGAGGTGTATGGGCCTATGATCGATACAAACTTGTATGGGGTTAGCAAGCAAATAGCCCCCAGGTCTTTCATCCATTTATGCACGATATAGACTCGATATTTTTGTAAAAGGAAATTGGATCATTCCGATTTGCATATACCTAAGCCGGCTCGACGCGGACCACAATAACAAGAGCGTATGGAATCTATCTATTTAGTCTTACACCCTTGAGGTAGCGTTTGGTTGCTGTTACATTAAACACTTTTACGATTTATATCCCCCAGCTGTACGACCATTTCTGCACAAAATGGGTTTAGATGGATTGGAATTGATGTAGCGTAATGTGTTTCAGAAAGTGTTTTTATTTGTCCTAATTGCCACATTTTATTTGGCGTTTAATAGCACTTTTAGTCGGCTAATGCATTATACTTTAACGTCACATATTTAAAATGTTCTATAAAGCAAAAGAATGTATGATATATCCTACAATATTGTCAAATTACAGGTACTTACAAACGGTCTCGCTTCCTAAAATACAATAAGGTCGCCTGGCATAAAAGATTATATGTTAGAGATCTAAATCATCTGTCTTATTTATTATTAAGATAAATCCATATTAAGTATCGACCAACATCATTTGGTAATATGTCTACCCATGGGTTGGTGTCGCGGAGTACTGTATTCCTCAGTCAACAAAAACATCGCTACTTTCACAGCTTTAAATACAGAGCCGTCCCACTAAGCATGGTAACTTACAAATGCTTACCGCAACGTTAGAAAATTTACCATCAGGCAAGTTAAGCTTGCAACATTTCTAAATGTTTGCAGCCAAATGCAAACTTACAAATGAAACTTTAACATAACATTCAAATGTAATATCTCCTTTGCAGGCTTGTTGTTTTTCTTCATTTGTAAGCTCACTTAAAGTTACAATTATAATGTTTCTGAAAGTTTGTTTTAATTTGTAAACATTTATTTTAATTCCCCACGTTTTCGTGTTCGTGTATATTCGATTGTATGTCATCGTCGTCCAATAGCAACATAGGAACTCCAACAGCGAACTGACTCATGACAAAGCGCCCGGCAATAATGAATAATGGCGGGTTGTTGTTTATATTTATGATATGCTCTTATTTGATCTATGTCTATTTATTTTTCTGGAAGTTTTAAAGATTGAACAATCTTATTATAGCCTGAATTGTTAGATTTTTGGTGTAATTAAGTAATTCGTTGTCTGGAGTGTGGAGAATGAAACATGGAGTATATCGACAAACATATCAGGTAGGAATCCCTAAAACAGCTATATACTAAATACATGTGTGAATTAAATAAAACTAGTCACTTTTCTGTAGCATAATTAAATTTTGGTATGTCGCTATTGGTGAATTATTCTCAAATGGCTGTTCCTATTTATATGTTTGTTCTTTTTATGAAATCTACTTAACTAAAAAGAAAACCTAATTACTAAATACGAATTTTGTTATGTCCTAAGAAGCAGCCTATAGATGTCTTACCTGGTCAAACCAATCCATTTTAAAACGTTAAACATGATTGACCTATGTAAGCACGAGGCTTATCTAGAGCAATTGACATCATAAGAACAGTGGAACAGTACAATACCCACCAAGCTGCCAGGATTGCTTATTTTGTACATTGTCGCAATATACTATCGTATGGAACATTCATATGGGTTAACTCGTCAGCAGCGGAACATGTGTTTATCATGCAAAAAAGAGCAATAAGGACATTGTGTGTGTAGGTCCAAGAAAAAGCTGCCCTGATGTATTCGAGGCCAATGGGATACTTAGGTACCTTTACAGTCATATTCTTCTTTAGTATATGTATTCAAAATATCCAGTGAATGGTGAAGCTCGCAACATCAATACCAGCTGCAGGCATGAATTAAAAATAAGGTTGCACAAAAAGGAGAAAACCAAGCAGATGTTTAATTACTTTGGAATCTAATTCCTCAATTTTCTACCTAATGTTATTAAGATGCTCCCACTAACAAGATTAAAGTAGGCACTAGTGGATGTTATAAAACAAAAAACCAAGGTGAAGAAATTCATTGGTGCTCTAAACTAATGTGTATAGTGTTACATACTAATTGTATTCACTCTTTATAGTGTGTGTGTGTTAGGGAAAAGCTTTGGAATGCAAGTTCCACTAGCCACAGACTTTTTTATATGTACGTAATTCATTGTAGTCATAATTTTGCTTTATTTTAACTCAATGTTTCTGAAGGTACACATACATTGACGGTACTATACTTACTAGATAGGGATGGTTAAGCCATGCGTGAATACTTTCAGAGACTGTCACCATATTTAGGCTATTTTCACATTGAAGTTTTATTAGTTTCCCGCGCTTCATTTATCCATTACATATTCTTACGTTTGCTTAATGAAACTTTATCTAAAATCAAAAAGAATGCACCATTTTAGATATTTCTTTTTTCCCAATAGTATTTGATATGTTGACTTGATTTTATGTCACATATGTTACCATATACTTTAGAAGCTACAAAAATTATTGCCGCTCAAAATAAGTAATGCTGTAGAAGACTTCGTTTTTGTTATTGGTGTTTCACACGTTTTCCTAGACGACTAAGAATTATTTAGTAAAAAAATATCAAAAGCAATTAATTGGTATTCATTTAGAAAAAAAGAATTTTTGAAATCGGTCAATTAACAACGATATCATAAGTTCAAGTTATCTTTTTTGTCGTCGAGTTTTGTCTAGAACTGCATTTTAGCCCAAACCTGGGCACTCTCGCTATATGTCTTAAATATCTATCTAGTGAATATATTCGGTACTTATAAAGGCAGTGACTTACCATGTACATTTGATGGTCAATAAAATCTATATATCTATCAGCAGAAATGAATAATATGTTGTAAGTCTCTAATTTTTTTATGCAATAAAGATTCTATTCTAATTAACCTTATCTTAAGTCATTTTTTACAGTTTTACAAGAAATATATATTGTGTATAAATACACCTATACATATATTGAGTATTGGTTTGTAACTTGAAATAAATTCAGTTAATCAAATACAGTTTCTTTTTTTCAAAAATGCTTGGACACATTGGTTAGTATTTCAAGTTGCAGTCTTTTAAAAAATCTATACATTTGAAAAATGACTTCATCGATAATTCCTTTAAATCAACCCTACGTTTCTGTTGACTATTTTTAAAGTTCTTACATGTGAAGTTATAGAAAACCAGCAGATTTAAAATTTTTATTCATTGATTAACTACACAATTTTTTTTGTGCTTTCAACTCAAGATTTATAATAAAAATTTGAAATTTGGTGGTTTTGTATCGCTTGGTGTGTACTTTAAAAATAGTCCACAAAAATCTAATGTTGTCATTTACTAAAATTATGAATGACATTTGACACAAATTATATAATACATTTTTGAAAAGATTGTAACTGACTCCGGGCATTTTTGAAAAAAAGCTAAAGTAGATTAATTTGAATTTTTCCCAGTTACAAACTTGCACTGTAAATATAATATATACAATTGCAGATAAGTTGCAAATGTAAGTTTAAATTTTACAACTTTGCTAGGTCCGTTTAAAATTGAAGCTTGCTGTAAGGTAACATTTGTAAGTGTAAAGAAAGTTTGTAACAACTCACTACAGTAAACTTGCAGTAACGTTACAAAAGAAACACTTACATATGTAAAGTCACTGGGGGGAAGATTTGCCATGAGCAACAAACTTGCAGGAGGCTTTCTGCAAGTAATCTATCAAACTTACACTTGCTTTGGAAAAGATTCTGCAATGTTAATGCAATATTACCTTGCTTAGTGAGGTATCTTTGCTAATTGTCAAATAAAGGTCTTATATTCCTGAATTCGGTGAAAATATAATATATTAACAATTATCAATAACAAGTACACACTATTACTACCTTAACTTAATGTAGATAGAAAAGAGACGATTTAATAATCGCGGTCACGTTCACGTTCTAATATCTATTCATTTTGTCAGTGTAACTTCTTCTGGTGAACCGTAGTCGACGCTCTTAAGAACAATACTAAAACCATTGACACTCTATAAACTACACACTATGTTTGCCACCCTCTAACCCTCTAACTCGTCAAGTCAGGGGCGTCTCGTGAATACGTGTGTATATATATATATATATATATATATATATATATATATATATATATATATATATATATATATATATATATATATATATATATATATATGTATATTACATCCTCCAACCGCAAATATGAAGTTAGAGAGGATTCAGCTGTTGCACTGGTAGTCGTAAAATGGTTCTGTTGGGTAAATAACTTCGCACGCACGCACCTTATCATCACGTCCTAGATTTATTCTTTTTACACGCACCATTTGCCACATTAACCGCGGAACTTGTGAGTCATGTAACAACACAATGTCATCGACATCTAAAGAAGACGATCTACTAGGTTGGTAATGATGCGCCGAACGAAGTTGCTGAAGATAACCAATGCTCCATCTCATCCAATATTTCCTGGCCAGCCTTTGCCTCGGCCTCAAAAGTTGAAGTATGTGGTTTCTTCCATGTGACTTTGAATTCCATATAACTTCCACTCTTATCGCCTATTAGAAATTTGGATGGCGATAATATTATTAGATCATCTGGGTCGCCTCCAATATAAGTGAAGGGCCTAGAATTTACCGTCGCCTCGATTTCTGTAAGTAAGGTTTGGAGTTCATCGTTTGCTAAATATGCTTTTCCTATTGCTAATTTTAAAACTTGTTTAACTGTCTTGATAAATCGCTCCCACCAACCGCCCTATCTGCTATACATCGCCAACGGATGCGATATTTTTGAGCCATATTTTGAATTTTAGAAGCTTTTATTTTACTCGCCAGAGTCTGCAATTCCTAAACGCTGCTCTCTTATACGTTTTAGCGGTATCTGAATAGACAACTGGTGGAACTTCTCGTCGAGAAATTAATCGGCTTGGAGCTCACAAACAACTTTCTGCAGTAAGCTCTTGCACAAATTCTAAATGTATAGCTCTTGTAACAGCACAGGTGAGGCGCAGAATATAAACCTCTCCTCTATAAGTCTCATTTAGTTTTACGTCCAGCAAAGTGTGTTCCTGTGGCCTCAAATGCTTTCGTTACCGTAAGCCTCTCTCTTGGTAAGGGTGCGAAAGTCTCCTGTGCGGGTTGCGATCGAAAGAGTTTACATATGAAACATCTAGAGGAAACCCTCTTTATTACTTGTCTGCCAGTGATTATCCAGTATTTCTTTCTTATACAAGTTAATGTAGCATTGACGCCAGCGTGAAACACCTTATTGTGAGCATCGGTAATTATTTTACTCGACAGTTCCGAATAATCAGGTAAAATAATCGGATGTTTTGCTTCATAAGAAATGTCGGACTGTTGTAAACGGACCCTTAATCTCATAATGCATCTCTTATCAAGAAACGGATTTAATGTTAAAATACTGGATTTTGCATTTACAGCATTATCTGCTACAAGTGACCAATTTTGTTCTTAAAATACATATATAAACTTTTATAAAATAATTATCTGCCTCTATTATTCCCTCCCTCTGTATTCGCCCATTAAGCTTTTATTTATTTTTTACATTATGGACAAAACGTTTCATATGAGCTAAATTTATTAAAATTTTGGGTAAATGAGAAGACCTTTCTAATAACCCAAAGTCCGACATTTTTGACACAATTTTCTTTCAATGTGTAACAGTTACAGTGTTAATCATGACACTCTGGTCACACAGCAGGTATTCGTCTTCAGGCCATTGACCCTCACTTTTACCTAACCAGACAGGGCCGTATTTCCACATGTTTGATTCAGCTAAAATCTTGTTATAAGATCCGCTAGGGGGACAGTATCTCCAATCTCGGTTACTGTCAGTTAGATTTTTCATTTCCTTAACTCTAGTATTAATATAGGGTTACCATCTTGCTGGATCACCTCTAATCCAATAAAAATCAATCTTTGAATCTTCAATTCTTCACATGAAGGGTGACACGTGATATACCAAAATATTCAGAAAAAGTACTCTATCCGCTGATAGAAAAATACAATATGGCCGCCGTAAGAAAAAAGTTGACTATCGTCCTTCGGAAATTTGACGGACATCGACAAAACTAAAACCACCGCTCGATTCGCCTCGCTATTTTCTGTAAAACTACGTTCATATTTTAAAAAACGCACCACAAGTAACGGGGATATGAAAAAACATCGATTATTCCAAAATTAGGTTTTTCTCGGTTATGTCCGGAACTGCTCGGAATTTTCTAAATCTGAAAACTGACTTGAACTCAGGTCCAAATTCTGCAATTGTTGTTTCATTTGGCCAACTTTGTATCTCGTATAGTTTCCGAGATCCCTTGACTAACTCACCCTGTATATATATATATATATATATATATATATATATATATATATATATATATATATATATATATATATATATATATATATATATATATATATATATATATATATACAGGGTGCCATGAAATTGACGCATTCAGAGCATTTATATTTTCCGTAAAAAAATCGCGATGGCGTGTACAGAGCTCGCTCAAGTAGTGATTGAACTTGTAAAAATTAAAACTGCCGTAATTCAATTTTTTTATGAAATAGCCTGTATCTATATATCAAAACTGAAGGGCATGCCCTCTGCTTCAGTTTTATATAACACGTTCTATACCTACAGACTCTAGTTTTGGAAATACTTACATTTATGATCGCTTACCATTCTAACCGTTCAAATTATATGATTCTTTAGCGAATTTTCGTAGAAAAATATTAAAATATTGCATTAACTTTGGTACAAAAGTGGTAAGAAAAAATTAATTTGATAGAATTACCTACGGTTACTTTTTCATAATATATAAACAGCTGATAAGTTGTTTTCGCAAAAGTCAAATGAAACTTTATGGTGGCGGACTTGAGTAATTTTATTATTTTTGACAGCTTGGGGCATGGAAATATGAGTTTTTTTTTGCTTATATTTTCCTTTACTTCCAATAGTACAAATTTCCGTAAAAACTTTAAATTTTCTTTCTTTTAACCCGCATTACAGGTAAAGTAGCTATATGATTTAAATTTTATGTATTCTTGTAGCAAATTTTTGGGTAAAACATAGTTACCCAGTTTTTGTAGATTTCCATAGAAATTATTGTTTGTAAGGTTTTAGCGAAAATTTGGTAATTAATTATAACAGTTAAATAAGTTATTTAAACAAAATTCGGACTTTAAAGATAAAAAAGTGTAAATTTTCATGCAGTTTCTTCTAAGAGCTTTTTGTAAATAATTACATCTTTGAAGGTGGGTAAATAGCTCTAAAAGGTTCGTTAGCCAAAAAAGTCGAACTAGTTTTTTCGGGAACATTTTAAGTCTATTTTCAGAAAAAGTTGTCCTTTTTCAAAAAATTCAGCTATTTTGGTGAAATATGGTACATTGTTTCAACTGTATATGTTATACCTACTAATAACCAAATCTGATGCGTGCTTTCATTAAAAAAGACACATTTGCTGTAATTTTTTTTCATGAGAATTCACTACCAAAGCGCACTTGCTGCGTCCAGACTTATATCTATTTTATCCAGATTGATGGAAAAATTTCATAGCAGAGCGTGTCTTAACATGAATAAAAATTTGAAATTTTCATTGTTGTTCATTTCTCATGTTGACAGAAAAAATCGTTTCTGCATAGTACCCATAAGTAAAGCATCATTTAGTCAAGAGATGCAGTCTTCTGATATTATTTTTCCATTATATAGTTATTTATCGATGTTGGGGGAGTGACACCGACATCGGCAGTCATGTCACGTGCCTCCAGTCTAATGTCTACGCCAGCTATGGATAAGATAACTGACAATATATTATCAGCCATGTTAACGGTGTTTATGTAACAGGGTGACGTTTACTCGAGATGTACACTGCAAAACAATTATCTATTAAACGAGGGCATTAACATGAAGCGATTGCTTTTGATATAGACACAGGTACACTTAGCAAGTTCCAATGGAGACTCTGATGTCTGAATATTATAGCTCCGCTTTAGCAAATATTGAGAAGCGTGGTAATTGCTTTGGTTTTGGCTGTATTTATTTGCAATTACCAAATGCCACGATTGCATTGACTTGTCATACTGTTACTAAAACAAGCGACTGTCGTATAGAAACCATCGGCATTTAGTTAGTAGTTAAATGTGGAGCAAAGTGGGTCACACTAGGTATAAAAATTCATTGATTGTTCTCGACCAAACTAGATAAATCTCTGGACGCAGCAAGTGCGTTATGGTAGCGAATTTTCTTTATTTAATTTTTAATATCAAATGTATTTCTTTGATGAAAGCAGGCATCAAACTTGGTTGCCTATATAGTAGAAACAATTTACCATATTTCATCGAAATAAATTTATTGTTTGAAACCATATAAACATTTTTCAGAAGTCTGGATGCAGCAAATGTGTTATGGCGGTGAATTTCCATAAAAATGTTTTTAATAGCAAATGCGAGCAGGCATCAATCTGGTTTTTCGGTGTAGCCTATGTAGTAGGAACAATGTATTATATTTTATCAACATTCCTTATGGTTTGAAAATATACAAAAACTGCTTGAAAGCTGTCTATTTCAAGCCATATCCCCCTTAAACCCTGCCTACCCCGCACAGCACCCCTATTTGCCCCAGTTCACGGAACTTCCTTGGGGGTTATGAACAAGAAGTTTTTTTGTGGTTTATGCAACGAGGGTAGTTGTATGCACACGAGGGGGGGGGGGTGGGTAATTCCCACGACGCCACCTAGTTGCGGAACCAAGTAGTATGTTATCACGCGTTGTGTTGTTTGGAGCTGGCGTGACAACATACTACTTGGTTCCGCAACTAGGTGGCGGCACGTCCACCACTCACTTGGTGTTGAAAGGCTGGCTACTATAACCGAATTACTTTATAGGTGTATTTTTGCTGCAATTAGTATGCCGTACTGAAGAGCTGTAATGAGAGCGAAACCGGTCTACGGTTCCAATTGTTGCGAGAATGCATCTAGCCTTACTTAAAACTCTAGTTTTAAAAATTTTCACAAGTTTCTTCTGTCCGATGATGCTGTCAAGCAACAGAACCGATTAGAGAGAAGAGAACAAATATTTGTGCATCCAGAGAATAAGTCTCTACGTTCGTATTTATGATCGCATACCATGCTTTACGTAGAAATCAGTTTCAAAAACGGCCTGGACGCAGCAAGTGCGTTATGGTATTGAATTTTCATAGAGATGATTTGGCACCAAATATTTTACCATAACTTTTTTTCTTGCAACCTTGAAATCTATACTTTGGTGTGTAGTTTACATAAACCTACGTACCAAATTTAGTTACCATAGCTTTTGAATTAAAAAAACTTTTTTGGAAATAAAACTCAAAAATTTCCCGGAAAACCTGGTCCTATTTTCCTGGCCACTTACAAAAGGAAAGTACCCGCCAAATTTGATCAAAATCGGCTCATTATTTTTTGAGTCATCGGTGTGCTACATATACAGGGTGTGGCGCCAAGAATTTTAGTTAGCCGTTTCTCAATAACTACGCCGACTTGAAATTTAAAAATTTACGCACATACGACAGACAAATTTCAGTTCAGTGAAAATAGTTTACTTTATGTCAGACTTCCTGTTTAGCCGGAAGTGACCATCAACTTGCTTATTTTAAATACAACATGGTGATTTTCTTTATATGAGCGAACTCTACATTGTATTTGAGATAAATTATTACTAATATACCATATGTAAAAATTTACCGTTTTCGAAATTTTTCAATTCTTTTGAAAATTCTTGCGAAAACCAAGGTGAACATTGCACGCTATCTCTCTGTGGAAGTACAACTGAAAATACTCAGTTTTTTCACACATGACCCTCAAGGTAGCATCTATGCGACACGTTGACAACGTTTATTTTAAACATACAGGGTGATGAGAATAAGCCGTGCCATTTGATCAAATTAAAATCACAATTACTGGCTTATTTCAAATGGAGCACCCTATATTTTATAAACCTACGTACCAAATTTAGTTACCATAGCTTTTGAATTAAAAAAACTTTTTTGGAAATAAAACTCAAAAATTTCCCGGAAAACCTGGTCCTATTTTCCTGGCCACTTACAAAAGGAAAGTACCCGCCAAATTTGATCAAAATCGGCTCATTATTTTTTGAGTCATCGGTGTGCTACATATACAGGGTGTGGCGCCAAGAATTTTAGTTAGCCGTTTCTCAATAACTACGCTGACTTGAAATTTAAAAATTTACGCACATACGACAGACAAATTTCAGTTCAGTGAAAATAGTTTACTTTATGTCAGACTTCCTGTTTAGCCGGAAGTGACCATCAACTTGTTTATTTTAAATACAACTTGGTGATTTTCTTTATATGAGCGAACTCTACATTGTATTTGAGATAAATTATTACTAATATACCATATGTAAAAAACTTACCGTTTTCGAAATTTTTCAATTCTTTTGAAAATTCTTGCGAAAACCAAGGTGAACATTGCACGCTATCTCTCTGTGGAAGTACAACTGAAAATACTCAGTTTTTTCACACATGACCCTCAAGTTAGCATCTATGCGACACGTTTGACAACGTTTATTTTAAACATACAGGGTGATGAGAATAAGCCGTGCCATTTGATCAAATTAAAATCACAATTACTGGCTTATTTCAAATGGAGCACCCTATATTTTATTTCGGTTCACATCCCGTTTCTCTTTCAAAGTGTATTAGCATTTTTTATACCCAAATTTCACCGTTTCCTGAATATTTCAATTTTATTGGATTCACTAAATACATATGATAATATATATATATATATATATATATATATATATATATATATATATATATATATATATATATATATATATATATATATGTATATATATATATATATATATATATATATATATATATATAAAGTCTGAAGTTTTTGTAAAATTCGAAGGTCAGAAAATCCATATGAAATATACCTTTTTTTCTGATTTTTGCCAGTAGTTTAAGTTATAGATTTCGCTAAAGTTCACTAATGGGGTAGATCACGACTTGGAGCAAGTAAGTTGTGGTTACGACTGAGCTGCGAAATTAGTTTTAAAAAAATGAAAATAGGGACGCAGCAAGTGTGTTATTTTGGCTAATAAGATAGGGACTTCATTAAAGACTAAATTTAAAAATAGGGTCGCAGAAAGTATATTATGTTATTGAATGGGACATCGATACGTATTAGAAAAATCATCCGATGCACCAAATGTGCTACGGTAGTGCTACGAATAAGATATCTCCAAGAGAGCTACCATGTTCTATATACCATATTTGTTACCAAAACGCACTTGCTGCGTCAATGTTTTTTATAAAGGGGAGTCATAAAATACCCATAAAACAATTAATCATATACAGTATTTTGTTTGTTTGTTTGGCGTTCCAGACTATATAATATATATATATATATATATATATATATATATATATATATATATATATATATATATATATATATATATATATATATATATATAAATTATATAAACTGACACTGGATTCTAGGGGCCTAGTTCGCGCTATTTTGAAGAAATTTGTTCAAAATTCAAAAGTCCGAATCTCCTCATTAGTGAATGTTTTTTACGAAAATTTACTAAAAAGGAGAAACAACTATTCGATATTATAACAACCCACAAACGTTTGCTTAGATACATAACCATAATTTCGCCATTCTTTTTAATGGGGAAACAAAGAGAGAACAATTTATTTTGATTCATTCTGAATTAGGGGAGATATATTTTCATTAGTGGTTTGATAATATCAGTGTGAAATTTTTGGATAAAGAGGGACGGATAGGGTAAAAATCCAGCGTGGACTGGAGTTTCTGTAACTCTTTAATTGCCAGCGAGAGAGGAAATAAATCAATTACGTGCAAGGACTGATAACCCAATTACGGAAATAGTGGTACGCGGAAGACAGAGTGCGACCGCCAGCTTTGCCATTACACAAATGTACGGAATCAGTTAAGGAGCAAAACGCTAAGTGAATCTCATTAGTAAACTTTGAGACATTTTAATTATTATAAGCTATAATTTACCAATGATAAACTTCTCTTTGATAACGCTATCAAGTAATTATATTTATATAGATATACAAGTTTTAAAAATGGGCTTTACTTCTCCTCAAGAACATAGGCTAATATAAGATCATGTTTTTAAGTGAACTTTCACTAAGAAAATTCACTAATAGAGAGGTATCGAAGGTAAGACTTTTGGAATTTTTTTTCAAATGAGCGCGAATTAGGGCCTCCCAAACCAATATCCGGGGTCAGTTTCAATTTTCATATATATATATATATATATATATATATATATATATATATATATATATATATATATATATATATATATATATATATATATATATATATATATATATATATATATATATATATATATATATATATATATATATATATATATATATATATATATATATATCCAACCGCTAACTCAAAAAATACTTGACCGATTTCGATCAAATTTGGGAATTACCTTGATTTTATTAATGACTTTGATGAGTTCGTAGATGGGCGCCGTGCGTCTGATTTTTCTTAGAAAATTTTGAAAACGCAATATTTTTTGAAATATTGAAATGTTTCCAATGAAAATTTGCACATATATAGGAGACGTTACAATATAGCTGTTAACCAAATTTCAAATTAAATGGCATACGAGAACAGGTTTTATTAAAAAATCAAAAGTATAAATGAATAAACTAAGATATCACTTCAAATTTCATACAGCATTTTCCACGTTAAATGTTGATAATGATGATTAGACTGTGAATGCGTCATTTTGAGTAGATTATTCAAATAGAAACAGTCACCTGACAATTAAATATAAAGGAGACGGGATGTCAGATTTAATAAAATTTCATTTGAATCTTAAAATCTAAAACATAGGGTAATAACACATATTGGTCTTATTGATGACAAATAAAAGTTCGTCAAAAAATTAATCCATCCAATAAATGTGGTTTAATATTAGTAAATGTTGAGTTACCAATAATTTTTGATCCGATTTATCATAAATTCTAATTTACTGAATCTGACACCGCTGCATGGTAGGCCAACTGTCATCGAGAAACGGGAGCCGCCAACTGCCGACGCCGAAACATGAGACACTCACCGTGTTATTTACATTATTTACATTTATTAAAACTGAAATGTTTTGTTATATTACAGAATATACCAAATAGAAGTTTCATTTCAATGAAATGGTTTAAAACTATATGTTCAGTACTAATTTCCGACGTTTGAGCGCCAGTGGCATTATAATCCAGAAATCTATTCACTTTTAAATATCGATCTAACCTCAAAACATTCGAAGATTCGTTATTATTGTTTATGGTTTTATTTTGCAAACCATCTTTACATGGAGTGTTAGCGACTAGCCACGTTTGCTGTTATAAAGCTCTTTATTATTATATATCTACATATTATGTTAGAGTTGTTATTAAAAAGTGTTCTTTTGATTTGGTCCTAAAGTTTCTGACACAATTGTTGATGAAAGGTAAGTTGCACATGCTTATCGTTATTTGTGTTCTTCAATATTTTCAATAACCTGGCAAGTGAAACAAATACTAACTTATACTTATTAGTTCCAGTATCACAAAAATTTCGGGACGCAGCAAGTGCGTCGTAGTAGTGGATTTTCATAAAAATTGTACACTGTTAGTAAGATATACTATTAAAACTAGGTAATTCTTTAAATTTTAATGGACCTTTGAGATCAGTTTTAGAGTCTTAGTTAGCGGTTATTTGAAAAAAAAAATATGTTTTATATGGAGCTATTAAATTCAAATTTGGTCTTAGAGATAATATGTAAATACTGCAAGCGTCTTTAAAAAAATTGTGTTACAAATTTCATTAAAGTTACAAAAGTTTTTCAAAAAAGAGTTAATTATTTACAAAGGGAATGTGCCTGTTAAATTATAAATATGGCAGGTATTTTTCCTTATTAATTGTTTGGATGGTTTTGTTTTAGTCAACCCATCCAGTTTTTGCAAACAATAAACAACAAAAAAGGTTTTTTAAAACAAAACGAAGCTCAATATGTTATTTTTCTTAAATTTATTACCCACGTGCGTTTACGTAGGTGTTACTAAGGTTCAAGATTGAAGATTCTGGCTTAATGGGAAATTTATTGAGCTATCGGATTTGAAATATTTTTACGAGAATTTTCCACCATAACGTTAAAAACATTTTTTGTTGTTTATTGTTTGCAAAAACTGGATGGGTTGACTAAAACAAAACCATACAAGCAATTAATATGGAAAAATACCTGTCATATTTATAATTCGACAGGTATATTCCCTTTGTAAATAATTTTTTTTTCTGAAAAACTTTTGTAGCTTTAATGAAATTTGTAACACAATTTTTTTAAGACACTTGCAGTACTTACATATTTTTATAATTCGACAGGTACATTCCCTTTGTAAATCATTAATTTTTTCTGAAAAACGTTTGTAACTTTATTGAAATTTGTAACACAATTTTTTTAAAGGCACTTGCAGTACTTACATATTATATTTAAGACCAAATTTTAATTTAGTAGCTCCATATAAAATATAAATTTATTAAAATAATCGCTAAATGGGTCTTTAAAACCGATCTCCAGGGTCCATTTAAATTTAAAAAATTAGTTTTAATAATATATCTTACTAATAGTGTACAATTCTTATGAAAATTCACTACCATTTTTTTGTTACCACCACACATTGAGGTATATAGTTTTTTCTGAACGTTAATGTATCACCAAAGCGAAATGCTTCTGTGTAATTTGATTTGAATATGATTATAATTCGAACAATTATAGATTGCACACATCCAATCACTAACATTTATTGTAAAAAACACAGCTCAAACTTAATTAGACACAGTTAAACACCAGCAATTGCTAGTGTTACACGTTCTCGAACGACGTAACATCAGTACTATCCGCTAGGGGCGCTGAGATTCTTGAAACACTAAATCAGCCGGAGTGTCCTGTATTGTCATTATATAGTATTTGCTTCTAGTAAGCCGTCTCCGTATATCACCGTATATTATTTTACAGGGTGTAAAAAGTGTGAAATATTGACAATAATTCGGTAACCACTAAGTATTTTTTGCCACTTGGTATATTGCTGTACTTAAATTTAATATTCAGTTGGCAAGTAAAGAAGTATGCGTAACTCTACAGGTGGCTCATAAATAATACCAACATGTTTATTTCACGTGGAACACCTCTATGTTTTGCGTTTTCTGAATATCCATCTTATTTAAGGTCTTATGGTATTTAATGTTTTTCCTATCTTCATTTACTACTAAAAAAATGGTTATTAAAAATAATTTTCAAGAAATGTTAACATTTCCAAAACTACGGAACATATTTTTTTTGACGTTTAGTATATTGATATATTTAAGTTTAATACCTTTTGGCAAGTAAAAAATAATGTGTAATACAGGGTAGCTGAAAAATAATAGCAACTTTGTTATTTTAAATGGAACATCCTGTATATTTTGCAGATTATAATAAGCATTTAAGAGAGAAATTTAATGATGTAAGTTTTAGGTGGCTTATTCGTCACAATGAGACACTCATGTGCTCCAACTGAATTCAGTCACATAAATACACTGAAGCTATGAAGATAAGTCGTCTCATTTGTAATGTTGCTAGGTGCATTATCTGCAATGATAAATTTGACAGTTCTGGGAAAATCTTCTTAAGCACTCAGATAAGCGTACGTCTTAGTTAGCAGAAACATGGTAGCTCTAACTGAAAAAAAAATTAAGTGTTAATTATGGTGGTGACCGCAAGGGAACACAAGCGGAAGTTGTCGATTTATTTAATCAAGCTTACCCTAATGGGCCTGCGGTCACCGAATATTGTGTGAGCAAACTTCTAAACAAAGTCAATGAAACAGGAAGTTTACAAGACATACCAAAAACAGACAGACCGAAAAGCACTACTAGAGATGATGCGGCTATAATAGTTTTAGTTGATTTGCAGGACAATCCCAACCAATCACTTCGGCAGATTGGCCGACAACGCAAAATGTCTCCCATCTCAGTTAAAAACTTATTCGAAAGTGAAAAGATTTGTCCCGTCAAGATACATCTGGTTCGAGAACTTATACAGGATGGTTTTGATAGAAGAACGGAGTTTTGTGAAATTATGATGGAAAGCTGCAATGGAGATTCCAATTTTGTAAATAATAATCTCTTTTTCGACGAGGCTACATTTATGCCTAATGACACCCTCAATAGGCACATTTGTAAACATTGGTAAGCAGACAATCAGCGGTGGGTGGCTACGCTACGTCAGAACCTTATTTGCAGTTGTTATGTGAATAGATTATGCCATAATTAGAAACCCTGTACCTAAACCGAAGAGACATTTTGTTACAGCAGGACGGTGCTCCTGCACAGTTTGGTTTACAAGTTTGTCAATATTTGAACCAGACAATTCCAAATCGATGGATAGGAAGATGTGGTACAATTAAGTGAGCAGCAAAGTCCACAGACCTCACACCTCGGGACTTTTAAACGTTTGAAGATTAGAATTAGGAATGAACTTCACTAAACTCATTGGAATACTTTTGATAACGTCTTGCGGTAGTTTAGACTATTGTTTAGCAACTAATGGTCGACATTTTGAGCATCTCATAAAGTAACTAAATCTCATTTTTACTTGCTAATTATCATTAATTTGTTCGTTGTGTTATGTGATATTATGTAGGCACTTTGAAATTGTATGTGTGTGTGTTTTTATTTCTTTAACGTCGGCCTATTTCCGTGACTATGGCCAATCACCGACGCCAGGGGGCAGTTTCACCTCACTATCCTAAAAATTTTGCAGAACCCCTGCCTCTCTGTAAGGAGGATACGGATATTTAACGTGCCCAACATCACATGGACACGGGACCGATGGCTTTACGCCCCCTCCGAAAGGCAGAACGTGCAAACATTCAACTAGCTCAAATACAATGCCACAAACTCGGTTGATGTTAATTGTACAGTATGTACTAAAAAAGTGAAAGAGTACCCTGGGATCGAACCCAGTACCCTTCGGTTCAGAAGCACACGTTCTTACCACTCAACCATCGAGGCTCTCACTTTGAAATTGTAATATGAATACCATAATTTCGTTTACCGATGTAGACGAATAAACAACTTTAAACTTACATAACTGAATTTATCTCTTAAATTCTTATTAGAATCTGCAAGATATACAGGTGTTCCATTTAAGATAACAAAGTTTTTATTATTTATCAGCCATCCTGTATAGTTACATATACTTTTCTACTTGTCAAAAGTGTATTATGCATCAATATACCAAGTGTCAAAATAATATGTTCCGTGGCTTTCGAAATATTAACAATGTTTGAAAATTGATTTTAACATCCATTTTTCCAGTAGCGAATATAGATTGAAACAAAACTTCAAATACAATTAGACCTTAAACTAGATGTTAATTCACAAAACGCAAAAACATACAGTGTGTTCCATTTGAAATAAAAATGTTGGTATAGTTTTTGAGAGACCGTGCATTGTTACACATACGGTTTTACATGTCGACAGAGTATTAAACTTAAAAACACACATATACCAAGTGTCAAAAAAATATGTTTATTGGTTTTCTAAATATTGGACAAAATCCACGCGTTTTTTACACCCTGGATATTATACAGGGTGGCGCATTGAAAGCGAAACAGACCAATTTGCGTCCAGAGAAATTTTTTTTTAAAGAAACGCTGAAACACGTCAAATTTAATATTGAGGAGGACATTTTTTGACATAAAACTCAACTTTGTCACATCAACCCTTTAAAGGTGGTAATAACAACCCTTATATTTTAAATAAGGAACAGGGGTCGAGTGTTACATCATTTGAAAGCTCTTTCTTTTCTGAATTCAGCACACAAATTTTTTTGAAAGTTTTATCAACTCGTTTAAAAATTATTCACAGTTGGAATTGCAAGAACGTATTTCATTCATTGTGATAAGAAATGCACTAATTAGTCAATTTTTCGTTAAAAAAAAAACTAAAAAACAAAACCAAACGTGCAAAAATGTTGATTCAGTTAAGTAAGTGTTAAAATTGTTGACCACCAGCTTCCATACAAAAGTACAAATTTTGTTCAAAACGAGCTCTGACATTCTAAAGCATTTGTGGAGTTATTAGACGGCATTTTTCAACAATGCGTCATCGTAATTGTTCCAGAGACTTCAGTTCTCTTGCGTAAATTCTACTCTTTAAACGTCTCATAGAAAGAAGTCTAAAGGAGTTAAATACGGTGATCTAGGGGGCCACTCAATAGTACCTCAACGCCCAATCCATTGTCCTGGAAACTATTTGTTCAAAAACTCTCTAACACGTTGTGAAAAATGCGGAGGAGCTCCATCTTGTTGAAACACTAATTGATCTTTTTGATAGCGATCATCATTTTCAACAATGTCAATTAGTAGAGAGTAAACGATATCTTCTAGTAACTCCAAATTCGTTTCTCCACTCAAATTGCCATCAAGAAAAATTGGCCCGATTAAATGGTCTCCAAAAATTCTAGTCCAGACATTCAATTTTTGTGGAGCTTGAGTGTGGACTTCGTGAAAATTTCTTGGATTATTATCTGCCCACAATAGTGACAATTATGATGATTGAGTGTAGAGTTTAATAAAAACGTACACTCGTCTGAAAAACAGATATTGAACAGAAAGTTCCCGTTATCAGCTATTCGAGCAGTCATAACTTCACAAAACTCCAGACGCCGATCAAAATTATCTTCATTCAGTTGTTGTACAAGATCAATTTTATACGAGTGAAATTTATGATGCTTCAATATTTGCTGAATAGTTCTTCTTTTGATGTTTGAAACAGTGGCCAATTTTCTCGTGCTCAAAGTTGGGTCTGCAGCAATTTCTCCTAAAACTTCAATCTCAGTAGTCTCATTTCTAACCGGAAATTCACGTTCAGGATCCCGTTTTTGTTGGCAACTGAACCGCTTTGTCGAAACTTTGCAACTAACTCCAAAATATATTTACTGTTAACATGTCTGTTCGGATGTCGTTCATTGAACAAATTTGCGATACGGTGGCACACTAATCGTTTTTGAAAAAAAGAGTAATTATTTCAACTCTTTTTTCTACAGAAAACACCATTGTGAAATTAATTTTCGGTAGTACTATCAAGTATCAAACCGACCGATAAACTGAAATAGTAAACCGCATTTCTCTTATTCCGATTAGAAATGTTCCGATAGTCAATTTTTTGTTTACAAACCAACAAAACATTGACTACCAGCACATTTCTTATCGGAATGAGTGAAATACGTTTTTGCATCTTCAACTGTGAATAATTTTTAAACAAGTTAATAGACTTCCAAAGAAATTAGTGTGCTGAATTCAGAGAAGAAAGAGATTTCAAATGATGTATCACTCTACTCATGTTCCCTATTTAAAATATAAGGGTTTGTATCACCACCCTTAAGGGGTTGATGTGACAAAGTTAAATTTTATGTAAAAACATGTACCTCTCAATATTAAGATTGACGTGTTTCAGCGTTTCTTAGAAAAAAAAATGCTCTGGACGGAAATCGGTGTGTTTCGTTTTCAATGCGCCAGCCTGTATATCTAATGCACGCACGAGTCCCTGCTCAAAGAATCTGCAGAACCGTCGGTTCCATAACTTGTTGGACCGAAAAATCGACAACTAGATAAGTTTTAGGTTGTTGAGACAAAGTGGGTCCCTGGCATCAGTAATTGGTTTTAGTTGCAAAAAAAAACGATTCTCAAAGAACAAAATACAACAAAAACCTAAATCTTCGTATGAGGGTTGGATTATTGATAAGTAGTTATATATTTGTATAAGTTTCGAAAGCCAGCTACAGAGCAGGTTTTTTTACACCGAAACCTCAAGCCATTAAAGCTTTTATGGGGCCTAATAACAAAATTTCATTTTATTTATTTAGCCAGCAAATTTTCCCCAATAATTCAGGCAGAGTCACTTCGTTTCTCGAAATTAATGACTTTCTCCCATTACGGCTGAACAATATAACCTACCTGATACAGTTAACTCTGTTCTGCTGGGGTAATAATTCGCTCCTTAAAGTATCGCAGCCGCTTTGAAAGACAGGTTAAATATTAAGAAGCTTTGTGCTGACTTGTTATTATTTTAGGGCAAATGAGATCCGTAATGAAGACGGATGTGTGGACCTTAGCGGTTTCTCCAACGTCGCTTTCCGGTAGCGGTGCACCCTATTCATTTATATTCTAGATTAAGCTGGTAATTTTCTACCGGTTAAATTGATTATGCTGCCTAATTGGCGAATACAGCAAATTCAGTAACACAATGCCCCATCAGTATACAAAGCGCACCACTGAAATTGTAATAAAAGCCAACAAACTTAACCACTTATCCTTATTTTCACTATGTTCTGTTTTCATTTGAAAAAGTTCATTGCATTTTTATTCATCTCAAGCGCTGACTAAGAAAGATGAATAATAATTACTGACATATATCATGGGGAGACAAAAACATCGGGAGGCAGCAATTGCGTTATGGTAGCGAATTGTTATAGAAATCTATATAATGTTATGTTTTAGTGAATGTTCTTAAAAATATTCACTAATGAGGAGATCTCGACTTTTGAATTTAGACAAAATTTCTTCAAATGAGCGCAAACTAGGCCAACTAGAACACATATCCGAGGTCAGTTTCAGTTTTCATATGTTATATATATATATATATATATATATATATATATATATATATATATATATATATATATATATATATATATATATATATATAGGGTGTCCCACGTCGAGTAATGTATTAGATTATTACCGAAAATATATACATTTGAGTACTGAAAATTTGTATACGGGGGTTTCTAAAGAGGCTCTATTTAATGGAAATAATTTTCAAAATAACGGACTTCCGGTTACACCGTAAATAGATATAAACGTCGTTATTTCATAATAGAACACCCTGTATATTATTGTATTTTTAGAATACCCATCTAATTTTAGGTTAAAAGTTATTCGAGGATGTTCTCCCTATCTTCAACTGTTTTCGAGTTATGTCAATTTATTTGATAATTCTGTTCAAATGGGGGCTGCTTTAATGAAGGTGATTTCATGTCTGTTAGGATGCTGAAAATTCTCTAATTTGTCAGAAACGTTCCAAGGCCATTAAGCTTCGACATGATTGTGCGGAAAAAATGTTTCATATACAGGGTGTTTTAAACCAGAATAACTCATTTATTTCAAATATAACACCCTGTATATTATCTTCTCATTGAATAAAGCAGATAATTCTTTTTCAAACTGTATTAGGATTCTCTATACCTAAAGTTGATAATTGTCGAGTTATTTGCGGTTTACCAAACAAAACAAAAATAATTAATTTAATATTTATGAAATTTCAACAAATAACAGAGAATATCCAAAAGCAATGAAAGTTGAAAATGATTATGACTATCTAAGAAACTCATGATTGATATTGTTCAAATTGTGTACCATTCGCACTAATACATCGCTCTAAGCGTATTACAACTCCTTCACTTGTTGTATGCCGTATTTCTGCGGGATCAATATTATCCAAACAATTACGGACTCTATCTTCAAGTTCTTCCCTAGTGTTGACTGGAGTGGCATAAACATCTGATTTCAATTTACGGTAAAAATCCAGAGGAGTAAGGTCGGACGACCGTGGGGGCCAATTGTATGTTCCGCCGCGTCCCATCCACCTCTCTCCGAATTCATCATTTAAAAAGCTCCTCACCTCTGCGGAATAATGCGCAGGAGCTCCATCAAGTTGATACCAACAATTCACATACGCAGTAAGTTGTAAATTGTCCAAGAATTTAGAGACAGTGGTTCGCAAAACCTCTAGGTACTGTCAGATTATTATCGTAAATGCAGTACGATATTTTATCATCCATCAGAAGAGCAAACAAGTTGAAGCTGAATTTATTCTGAAAACAGCGTTCTCTTTTGACATGAGGATTGTCTTGAGCCCAGTAGTGAATATTATGTCTGTTAAATATTCCTTCATGGGACATCTTTGTTTCGTCGGTCCAAATTATGCTTTTCAGAAATAAAGGATCGTTTTGGTGTCTTTCAAGGAGAGTGTGACAAAATTCAATTCGGTGGGCTAGGTCGTTCGGTTCCAGAGCTTGTACACTCATAAATTTATAATTATGCATTTTATGCTTGGAAAATATTCTCTGTATGGAGGAACGTGCTATGTTCATGTCATGTTCAGCTGAACATATTGACGCCTTTGGATGAGCTTCGAAATAAGACAACACAGAAATTTGTTTGTCCTCGTCTTCTGTAACTGGAACTGATGTTTGTTTAATCGTGCAACTTCCCGTTCTCAAGAAATTGGTTTCATAACGTCTGAATTTCAACGCAGTCATTGGCGAGGACTCGGGATACCTATCATTAAACAGCCGACATGTTCGGCTGACCACTCTGTTGCACTCCCCATGAAAATAAAATAAATTCAGCAATTGTTCGTTTGAATAGCTGGCATTATCAATTATAACGTAGAATTCCTATTAACTCAGACAACAAGGACAAAATAACTCACGTTGTGAATGACAGAATTATAAAACTGACAATAAACGTGAAAATGTCAAACATCACATAGCACTCTTAGAATTCATACAGATTTTAGACATACTCCTAAATTTGTCTTTTTTTTTGATAAACCGCAAATATCTCGACAATTATCAACTTTAGGTATAGAGAATGCTAATACAGTTTGAAAGAGAATTATCTGATCTATTCAATGAGAAGATAATATACAGGGTGTTCTATTTGAAATAAATGAGTTATTCTAGTTTAAAGCACACCAAATTCTAATACATCCTACAAAATACCCTGTATATGAAACATTTTTTTCTCACAATCATGTCGAAGCTTAATGGCCTTGGAACGTGTCTGACAACTTAAATAATTTTCAGCATCCTAACAGACACTAAATCGCCTTCATTAAGTCAGCCCCTACTTGAACAGAATTATCAAATAAATTGACATAACTCGAAAACAGTTGAAGATAGGGGGAGCATACTTTAATAACTTTTAACCTAAAATTAGATGAGTATTCTAAAAATTCAATAACACACAGGGTGTTTTATTTGAAATAACGATGTTTATATCTATTTACGGTGTAACCGGAAGTCCGCTATTTTGGAAATTATTTCCATTGAATAGAGCCTTTTCGGAAACCCCTGTACACACATTTTCAGCACTCAAAAGTGTTTATTTTCGGAAATAATCTGATACACTACTCGACGTGGGACATCCTGTATATATTATGATAGAGTGAAAATATCAACTTTTAAAATTTTAAACTCCTGTATGCAGAAAAGTGGCGTAGTAACGGGTTAATAATCCATTTAAAATTTGAAGGCGATCGCTTGTTGTTTACCGGTGCCCCCACCACGTTAAAGTCGGCACTCTCGGGCGCACTCATGAAAGGCTCGTCTAGGCATCATTTGGTCAGTTCTACGACAGGTTTTAGCTTGTACGTGTGTGTTTTGTTAGTTTGATTACTATCAGTTGTTTAGAATCATATTTGACGATATCAAAAATAATATTTTTTTACGTTGTGGAAGTGGTAATAACATGCCAAAAACGAGGAAAGACGTTAAGTGTCCTGTATTTGGAGCTTCGTCCAAATTTAAAAACAATGTGCTACCGACATACGCGAACGTTACGAAAAACTATATATTTATACGGCAGTCCTTATTGGATGCTTAGCAAAATAAAGCAGAGCCTAGATTGACACATATATCAACAATTTTACTTGCTGAAATTAAAGTAATATGGGCGAAATCCTCCATACCAATCATTTCGGATTAACAAATCATAGATTTAATCACAAGTTATCATGAGAAAGTCCGAAAGATAAAAAAAAACCTATAAAGTCAAGGACTAGTGAAGTGCTCTTAACCAAAATACCGAGTTTAGACAAACTACAGAAGGTAGGCTTTTTGACATGTCAACTTGTAAATGTGTTGATTTGTTGTTATGCAAGTGAAAAATGAAAGTACCCTTCAGGAAAAGAGATTTTTTAATAGATCAAAGACCAGACAGAAAAATGGTTATTGGTTCAGTAAACTAGAGCTAGAGCTGTCGTGACAACATACTACCTGCACCGAGATGGCGTCCCTGTTTTATGTCTCACAATGTTCTCCAGCCTGACATCTTGCAATAACTTTGAGTGCTTAGATTTTTATCTACGATTTATTTAAATAGCATACCAGTACAGATAACGTCATCTCTCTTTATCCAAAATTATAAAAATTGCATTACAGGATCTGAAGTGATGTCGAGGATTATTTTATTATTATTTTCGAATAACTTTATTTTCCTTCCATCAAACGACTTCAAAATTGGTATACAACCACGCCTCTCTATGTTCTTTTATGTTATAAATTTGTGTTTCAATCACTAATTCGTGCTAATTTGCAGAAATTCTCCGAAAGTCTCACCATCGATACATCTCTATTAGTGAATTTTCTTCATGGAAATTCACTAATAGAGTGTCACAATATTTGCAGAAACATCAACTGCTTTCAGAAAAGCAATATGGTTTCCGAGAGGGAACTTAGGCGGAGGGTGCAATATGTCGTGTTACAGATCAAATATATAAAGCCCTTGATAAGGGTGCATGTGTGATAGGAGTCTTTCTAGATGTGGCTATAACATTTGATAGCATCAACCACAGCAGGCTGCTGAGGGTTCTGGAATATATGGGTTTCAGTGCTGCTGCACTCTCTCTGATGGGGAGCTACTTGACGGATAGGGTGCATATAACTAAAGTGGGGGAAAATACAGTGCACCACAAATTATTGACTGTGGTGTACCTCAGGGTACCGTACTTACCCCAATAATTTTCACTATTTACTTAAATCGCTTACTTCTGGTGCCATCAGTAGGAGATATAGTGGCCTTCGTAGATGATACTGCCATAATTTATAAATCGGACTCATGGAATACTCTACGGCAGGAGATCGAGATGACTTGTTGATGATTACAGGCTGGTTTATCGAAAATCTTCTCAACATAAATTTTAAGAAAACAAAGTTTGTTCCGTTTTCCTGTGGTGCATCCATGTTTCCAGCATTCGATAAATTGATCATTGGAAGACCAGAATTAGACATTGAAATTAAATCGGCCGGTAGTATAAAATATTTGGGAATAAAGATAGACTCACATTTAAGATGGGATGGTTAAATAAAGGAATTGGTCTCGAAGCTTCGCAGTCTATTGTTTATGTTTAGACAATTAAAGGAAATGATTAATTCAGGTGTCATGAGGAATCTGTACTCTGCGCTGATCGAATCCCTTATACAGTATGGAATTGTGGGATGTGGAGGAGCTCTGGATTCCCAGATGAAGAGCCTGAAATTTACACAAAAGAGCTTTCATAAGATGATAAATAGCAAACCATTAAATTATCCAACTGATCTGTTGTGCGGAGAAGGTAAAATAATGGATTTACGTCAACTCTACGCAAAAAATATCGTGTTATGGATACATAAGGATCTATCAATTATGACAGATATTGAGCTTAAGTACTGCACGAGATATCAGAAAAGGGTAACATTTAAAGTCGCAAAGGCTGACAAACTCTGTGGCAGAGATGTGCTAGCTTTATAGCTCCTAGGTTATATGGTCATTTGTCTCATGATATCAGGTCATTGGCTTTTAGCAGATTTAAGGTAAAGTTGAAAAGATGGCCAGTTGAATATGCAAGGCTGAAATTACATGAGTTAATTAACCTGAAGGTGTGTAGAGGCGGAGAACAGTGGATAAAGAAAAAAGGAAGGTATACAAATGGAGATATGATCATTTTAGTGCGACTTTTATTCTTTTTCTACGATCCTGTAAATATAGATTGTGAACTTGGTGGATATGTACGTGTAAAAGGTAAAGAGAAAGAGAGGGAGAGAGAGAAGTATGAGGGGAGAAACAATAGAAATGAGAGAGCGAAATGGAGAAGAGAGGGAGAAAAGCTTGAAGAATGGATGGAAAAAGACTTTATTTTTGTGTGCATGTGTGGTATCTGGAAATGAAGTATTCGGTTTAAGTGTGATGTATTGAAATTTTTTGTGCAGCTTTTATTCGCGCCTGAGAAGCAGGTGAATTAGACAGTAAAGATGTTGGTGGAAAATGTGCTGAGATCACACGTACAGGTGATGCTACTTTTGTGGGAGTTTATCATGGATTATATTGTTTGATTAAGTCATATTGTTGTACTTTGTAAAGTGATTGAAAAATCAATTTAATAAAATTAATAAAAGAATATATAATACTAAAATAATAAGCGAACAACAAAAAAAGAAATAATATAAAGAACATTTTAAGAAACTTTAAAGGGCTCAACTCACTAAAATAAACCATGGGATAATGGCGCCGTTACATTTTAAAGCAAAGGTAAGATCTATATATATATATATATATATATATATATATATATATATATATATATATATATATATATATATATATATATATATATATATATATATATATCCTCCCTTTGGTTTAAATTTTAACGGCGCTCTTATCCCAGGGTTTATTTTAGTGAGTAAAATAAACCCTGGGATAAGAGCGCCGTTACAATTTAAACCAAAGGTAAGATCAATATACGAATATATAAAATTTTCTTTATATTATTTCTTTCTTTTTTTTTGCTTATTATTTTGGTATTATATATATATATATATATATATATATATATATATATATATATATATATATATATATATATATATATATATATATATATATATATATATATATATATATATATATATATTTCATTGTTTTATTCTTTTGGAAACTGTATACCAAAATTTTATATAGGTATAATTCAAAATATTTAACAAATACTAGTTCCTGTCGTATTTATGCACTCAATCTAGACGGCTACATAGAGAGGAAAAGGAACACTCAGTACATCTAATACAAATATTTATTTAAAACATATTGCAAGTTTAAAACTGTTTAAACAATAATTTTGCAAAAGAAAAGAAAAAAGCACACAGAGATATATCACAATATATTCATTTAAATTAGAGCCTTGGTGGTTCAGTGGTAACAACGTGCGTGCCTCTGAACCGAAGGGTGCCGGTTTCGATCCCAGGGTTGCCCTATCACTTTTTCAGTACATATTGTACAATTAACATCAACCGAGGTTGTGTTATTGTATTTGAGCAAGTTGAATGTCTCGAAGTTCCGCCGTTCGGAGGGGGCGTAAAGCCGTCGGTCCCGTGTCAGAAAGGCAGGGGTTCGGCAAAATTTCCAGGATAGTGAGGTGAAACTGCTCCCTGGCCATAGTCGCAGAAATAGACCGACGTTAAAAAATTCATTTAAATTAAAACAATATAACATATAATACATTTTCTAAACATTATATCCAGTTACATTTATTTACATCTATAATACTAATAAATAAACAAACACACTAGCAAAAATCATTACAATATATATATATATATATATATATATATATATATATATATATATATATATATATATATATATATATATATATATATATATATATATATGCAGTGCGATTCACGATGGGTAATACATGGGAAGCTTCTGGCAATCAACGCCACGAATTGCACTGCAAACTTGGTTGTTTAGATGAGCAAGCATTGTCTGTCAATCTAAAATATTTTCAAAAATGCTATGTTGACATTTATTCCTGTAAGTAATACCTACCAACCTTGATATTCTAATTGGAACATCCTGTATACTGTCTTATTTAGATGATTCCTATATAATTTCTGATAAGTTTTCTAAATGTGTTTCTACACATACCTTTTGCCCCTTTTGATATATACGTCAATTTTCATTTTTCCACCAAAAACATGACCTTCTAAAATGCTCATATTTTCAACGTGTGAGACAGTAAGGCTCTAAAATTTTATGTAAAGTTAGGTAAGACTTAGGTTCTTGTTAGAGTGTGGCTAAATATGTGTCAGATTATACACACTGGGTTATAAATACAGGTCTTTTTGTTACTTGAAATAGTTCACAAAAGTACTATAATATATATAATATATGTATCGTCTAAGATGTACAATAAGCGCGGCAAGACTTGTGCAGTACATGTAAAGCATAATGTTAAAAGGATGTATGCAAAAATGCTTGACATGATTTCCAATCTAGAGAAAATTAAAATTCCGACACTCCAAATTAAATCATTTTTTCCATATCAAGTCTGAAACTGATCTTGCATATGGGTTATAAGTGGGCTAATTTGCACCTATTTAACTAATTTTTTCCTAGAACAATTCGCTAAGGAGCTCGTTAGATAGGTTTAGGTTTATTTATTCCTTAAAAAATAGTGGTGCAAATAAAAATTTGGGTGAATCTTTGTCTTTTTAAGTCGCTACAACTTTGACAATTTACCTGTGCTTTTATACCTAAAAGTTCTACCATATATAACATTATAGATGGTCTACTTTGAAACACACTGTATACCGTATGGTACTTTATTAAAAGAATTGTTTAAAAACAATTTTTATTTGTCTAGATATATTACCCGATATCGACAGTCTACGTGCATAGAGTTTCTAAATAAAGTCGAGCTAATTTTTTAAATTCGTATAGGTATTGGAAGTAAAAGCCTTCCTAAAAGTCAACATAAAATTCTGAGAGTGGCCTGATATGAAATGTGTTTTACATTTTGGTAACGCTAGTCACGAACCATGACAAATATAAAAATCCCGGGATTGAAAAAGAGAAAATGCGTCTAATGTTGCTTTCGTCGAAGACCGCTGAGTGATCTCCGCATCGCTGGATGTCTGAAAGCTGCAGACCCTGGTCTGACATCTAGTATCGATACTATTTCCCAGAATGTGATAATTCCACTGGAAACAATAACTGATATTATTTCACCGTAGCTCGTAAACTGCTTTTTATCAGTAACAGTTACGTAGAGCTTAAAATATCTGCTTAGGATTGACAAATAATGTATTATCGATTGGCATATGAAATTTTATTTATTACTTTCTAGCGTCGAATGCTTCGGTATTTACAGACAAATAACGTGAAGCGACAACCGCGAGATAAGAGACCTACACAGTGTGTCCACAATTTGTGACACATATATTGCTAATTTAGTTATAATGGATATAAGTAAGTCAGTAAAATAAAAAAAAAGTCGAAGACGCAGCAAGTGCGTTATGGTAGTGAATTTTCATAAA
Organism: Tillus elongatus; assembly: GCA_964006375.1. Lineage (NCBI taxonomy): Eukaryota > Metazoa > Arthropoda > Insecta > Coleoptera > Cleridae > Tillus > Tillus elongatus. The sequence continues at coordinate 92,209,468 of OZ023263.1, read as the reverse complement.
AATGATCTGGCACAAAATATTCTATTATAACTTTTTTTTCTTGTAACATAGAAATATAAATTTTGGTGTATAGTCTACTTTTTATATCGTAAACCTACCTACCAAATTTGGTTATCATAGAGTTTTTATTTCTTAAGATAAAAATTTTTTTCAAATGAAAACTCAAAATTTTTCCGGAAAACCTCGTCCCATTTTTCTGATTAACAAACTTATTAAAGACATTTACAAAAGGAAGGTACATGCCAAATTTTATCAAAATAGGCTCATTATTCTTTGAGATAAAATTTTTTTTTGAATGAAAATCAAAATTTTCCCGGAAAACCTCGTCCGATTTTCCTGGCTAACAAACTTGTCAAGGCCATTTACAAAAGGAAGGTACATGCCAAATTTTATTAAAATCGGATTATTACTTTTTGAGATAAGAATTTTTTTCGAATGAAAACTCAAAATTTTCCCGGAAAACCTCGTCCGATTTTCCTGACTAACGAACTTATCCAAGCTATTTACAAAAGAAACGTACATGCCAAATTTTATCAAAATCGGCCCAATTTTTTGAGTTATCGGTGTGATACATATATATATATATATATATATATATATATATATATATATATATATATATATATATATATATATATATATATATATATATATATATATATATATATATATATATATATATATATATATATATATATATATATATATATATATATATATATATATATATATATATAAACATATAAAAATTGAAACTAACCCCGGATATGGGTTCTAGGGGTCCTAGTTCGCGCTCATTTCCAAAAATTTTTTCAAAATTCAAAAGTCGGGATCTCCCCATTAGTGAATTTTTTCTACGAAAATTCACAAAAAGTGTGTTGCTGAATCTTATACCTGATTAAAATCATAATAGTAATACATATAGACTTGGAAACTACTTCTTTGGCTTCACTGTTGGTTTTCGTTTTTGTAAAAAAGGACGTATCCAGCGCGTAAGCTAACCGGAGCAAGTGGGCCTTCTGAATTCTAGATGTTCTAGGATGTTCTTCAACGTTTCTGCAACCGGCTTCGTTGCTTGACAGCATCCTTAGACAGAATAAAAATGAATTAATACGAAATCATGACCACTTCGAATACATATCTGTTGCTATGTTATGACGTTTAATCAATTTTTTTTTCAAAAATGAAAATAAAGTAAAACAAAAATGACAAATGACGCTTTTATAATGTCTACGTGATGTGCGTCAATATTTAACATAAAAATTAAACTAACCTATAACCGTAATATCTATAATAACGATTACAACAATGCAATAGCTAAACAATAACAGTAATAAAGCGGACCCTATACAATGAAAATATCGACACACATCAATTCATTATCTCATGACAACCTTTTTGAAAAAAAATAGTTTTATTTATTTTATTTGATTCATTTAATTGGAAAGAAGAATATCCAAGAAAGGAAATCCATTAAATCAGTTTGCTCATTTAAAACAAGGTAGCCGTTTTTTAATATATTTATAAATTATGCTCAGACATTAATTTTAATGTTATTTATTAATTTAATAAAAGGTGGCACCGACTATAAGTGTATTTACAGGAATAAATTGAGAAACGAATTATAAGAGAATAGTAGATAAAGAACTCAAGATTTTGTGTTTACCGAAATATCTCCAACCGGCCTGTTACTATCAGCCTTATCTTTATCAGGATACTTCTTATATCCTTACTTGCAAATTTTTTATCTTAAAAGCAAAGAATAGTTAAAGAAATTGGTACATTATAAAACAAACGATGAATAAAAGGAGCTTGGACAACATAGGTCGAAATTACCTGCAGCAGTTGCTGGATCTTATCAAGTTTCTTGTTAAATATTTGTACCGTAAGCGTTGTACAATATAACACTTTAGTAGGAATTATTAAATTAATCACACGGAACCATCGTTTAGTAATTAAAACACCTGGTGGTTTCCCGGAGTGGTATTTTTTCAGACGGGTATTTTTTAAACTGGTTTATAGTTTGCGAACAGACTGGTAATTTTACTTGAAACTGATTGGACTTTTCTGTATAAACTGGATTTGTTCTGATAAACTGGATTTTATTATATGCTGAATTTATTCTGTGTTTCATTTTCCTCACATTTAGAGTGCTGCTAAACTAACTCCAACAAGGACGTCGGAAGTTACGTGACCTGGGGCAAATAGGGGTGCTGTGCGGGGTAGACAGGATTTAATAGGGGTATGGCTTCAAATAGACAGCTTTCAAGAAGTTTTCTTCGCATTTTCTGCTCATATTTACTTTTTACTACCTACCTTGCCCAGCACCCCTATTCACTCCCAGTCCCGTAAATTCCTTGGGGGGTGTGAACAATAAATTTTTCTTGTGGTTTGTACATGCAGGTGGTGCCCTAGTAATGTTTCTGAAAACAATTTTTTGAAAAGCGTTCGGGAGCTAATCTGCAAATTTACCGAATTTTCATTAAATCCTTCAAATTTCAATAACTCAATTTGCTATTAGCGTAATCTTTGTTGATTAGGGAACCAACATTAAAGTTTATTTTCGGAAAATTTTTGTATATTTTCAAACCATAAGTAGTTTTGATAAAATATAGTACATTGTTTCTACTACATACGCTATACCGGTAATCAGATTGATACCTGCTCGCATTTGCTATTAAAAACATTTTTATGGAAATTCACATCCATAAGACACTGGCTGCATCCAGACTTTTGTATAATGTTGATATATTATCAACGAAAAAAGTTATTTCGATGAAATATGATAGATACATTGTTTCTACTATATAGGCAACCAAGTTTGATGCCTGCTTTCATCAAAGAAATACATTTGCTATTAAAAATATTTAAAAGAAAATTCGCTGATATAACGCACTTGCTGCGTCCAGAGATTTTATTCTTTATTCGACAGTATTTTGGGAAAATTCGCTGCCATAGCGCACTTACTACGTTCAGATTTTTTTAAAACAAAAACAGTAATAACAATATTGTATAAAAATTCTAACCACTAGAAGTTAAATATTTTAGTAATGAAAGGCCAACAGAAGAAAAACTCGTTAACAAAATTCACTCTCCACTTGTATCTGGTGAATAACGTAAATACAATGGCTTTTATTACACCCAAGAGAATGCTAGAGTTAAAAACTAAAGAGCATGCAAAATTAGGTTTTAAAACATTTAAACACTGAGATAGCCCGGAGTCTAATTACTGTACTATCCAATTAGGAAGTAATTGAAACAGAAAACTATATTAAACTGTTGATTTTAGCAGGGTAGCTCTAACTGTAACATTTGCTTTAATGTCACTGCAGCACCGAGTTCGCTGAACCCATAACCTCGAACATTTTTGGTAAAAAATGGATGCATTTCCTAAGATATGCGAGATTGAATGGCTCGAACGGTCATTACAGTAAACGACACAAGGTCCTTTTAATAACAACAAAGAAAAAATGTTGAATATTAATCTTGAGCTGAGAATGATATCTCCAGTTGCAGACTTCCAGGGCAATGCGAACTTATCGCGACATCTTTAATTTCCTTTTTGCATATCGTTAGGGGCAAATATGCCGCTTGAATCCATCATAACGATAACACTGATGCGTCTTGCCATCAACAAACTATACAGCGGCGGGGCGTGCTTGGAGATATTTTATTTCATGATCGAGAGAATAATTAATATCTTTAAAATATTAGGCATTTCCTTGTGAGAAAAATGATCCGGTTTTATCTCGCAATTGACGTATAACGAAAAATATTTGCCATCAAAAATTATCTGAAAAAAATGTATGATAAGCATATAAATATGTATACGTAGGCCTGTAGGCTATTTATTCAACATCCGATAGAAATTATAGGAGTTATTTCCTGGGTTATTCTAAGAATAATTTGTTGCTTAATGATCTTTGCACAGTCGGTTTGTTTCGAAAATAGATGGTGATACATTTTTTGAGAACAAGAATATTTAGTACAGGCAATAGAGGAGGCCGTTACTCTTGTCCATAATGCACTAAACTACAAGAGTTATTTTTTTTATAGATACGTTCAGAATGACGTACTGAATGTAAAAACACAAAATCCTTACAAATTGGGAGGGCGGAAGTGCCGCCATTTTGAGAAAAACCGTTTCGGCCTATATCTCCGTAACGGTGCACTTTATGTCAAAACTGGTCATGCCCTTTATTGTAGATAATTGCATTTCTCATCTTTTTTGTTAAATAATTTTTTTTTGCATCACTCACCGTTTACAACTTATACGACTATTAGCATTCATTTATTGACTTTTTTACATATATCTTTGTTAATAATTGTTTAAAAAATAAAATGCTTATAACTCAACTTTTCAACTGACGAATTTACTACAATTTTTACTTAAAACTTTTTTTTTCTAAAATCAATATTTTCAAAGTTATAACGCGTTAAATGTTGCACTTTTCAATCGACAAATTTTTCTGGAAATATTTTAGTAAAATGAAGGACAATGACGGTTGAAGCTAAGACTTCAGGCTTTGTAAAACGTTCTTCTTGAGACATTTTCTTTCCATAGCTTATATTAGTTTCAGGCTCTTTGCGTAAATGTTGCCAATTTTGACGTTTTAATTCGCGACTTTGACCTTTTGAGGAAAACACCAATTTATTTTTCTTTAAATGCCTATAACTTTTTTTGTCTTTGAACCTACAGACCAAAATTTTGGTAGGTGATTTAACTATAATAACATAAAACCGTGCACCAAATTTAGTTGCCCTTACTTTGTTATTTCTGGAGATATGATCTTTTTTCGAAAGAAAACCCAAAATTTTATGGGAAAACCTCGGCCGATTTTCTTGGCTAACGAATTTATTTAAGCCACTTAGAATAGGAAGGTATCCATCAAATTTAATTAAAATCGGCCCATTAGTTTTTGAGTTATCGGTGTGATACATATATATATATATATATATATATATATATATATATATATATATATATATATATATATATATATATATATATATATATATATATATATATATATATATATATATATATATATATATATATATATATATATATATATATATATAAAACTTGAAACTGACCCCGGATATGTGTTTTAGGGGGCATAATTAGCGCCAATTTCAATTTTTTTTTTCAAAATTCAAGTCGGGGTCTTCTCATTAGTGAATTTTTTTTAAAGAAAATGCACTGATGATAATTTTAGAAAAAAAAAGTTTCAAGTGAAAGTTCTAGAAAATTTATCGATTGAAAAGTTAAGTTATAAGCATTTTATTTTTTAAACAATTATTAACAAAGATATAGGTAAAAAAAGTCAATAAATGAATGCTACTAGTCGTATAAGTTGTAAACGGTGAGTGATACAAAAAAATTATTTAACAAAAAAGATGAAAAATGCAATTATCTACAATAAAAGAAATTACCATTTTTGGTCTAAAGTGCACGGTTACGGAGATATAGGTCGAAACGGTTTTTCTCAAAATGGCGGCACTTCCGCCCTCCTAATTTGTAATGATTTTGTGTTTTTACATTCAGTACGTAATTATGAACCTTTTTACCAAAAAAAAAACTACCGTAGTTTAATGCAGAAAAAAATTCTCTATTGCCTGTACGTATAACCTAATAATACATGTAAGGTAAACTGGTCTATAATGGGCATTTTTTTTTCTTCAAAATTTTATAACACTATTATTAAGTACTTGTTAATTATAATGGGTGTACTTGTACATTAATATAGATGTAAGAAAACATGCATAATTTTTTGGAGTAATTCCTTTTTAATGTTAAATGTTATTAACCAAATCCCACTATGCACCACTAGTCCCACTATGAACCACTACAGGGCTCATAGTGGGAATCATAGTGGTCCATAGTGGGACGGTTTTTTCAAAAATGTATAGCTCCTTTATTAAGCACTTGTAAATTATGATGGGTGTACTTATACATGAATATTGATGTAAGGAAGCAAACTAATAATAATTTCAAGTAATTCTTTATTAAACTTGAAAGTTCTTAAATGAGTCCCACTATGCACCACTAGTCCCAATATAAACCACCATATGCATAATGGAAGTCATAGTAGAAGTTTTAATACAAAACACTTTTAGTCTATTGTGAATTGGGAAAAAACCACAGGGAACATAAACCGGTGAGACGGCACTAGCTGTGCTTCCACTAACGGAGGGAGTGGGCAGTTTTAATTAAACATATTCAGCTATTACGGTATCTTCATCGCATTTTTCGGGAAAAACAAATTTGCCCGCCACAATTCTCTTCATAAAGGAAATATTATATTCATCTACACTTATCTTAATAACCTGACCAACAAAATGTTTAATTGTTTTTCTTTTGTCATGTATCTTACTATAACATAGTCCTTTTATTGAATAGACAAATCTTGACATTCTGATATGATACTATCTAAATCGCTGGAATCGTTGCAAATTTCTTCACTAAGATCACTCTCCAAACTACTGTCATCACTAAAAACTTGTCGTTTAATTCTTTTACCTTTCTTTTTTCTTTCTTCTGTGAGTGTTTTTTTGATCAATCTTTCTTTATGCTATTCCTCTATGGCGTCGTTTGCGGGCGTATCTGTTATTATGGATGACTGTGGCTTCTTTCTATTTTTCTAACTTTTTTTCCTAGGAGCAGCTTTTACATGTGGCCTAATTTGCTGCGGGTTACTATGGTATTGAATGAACCAGGAATTGGGCTGACATGTCGTGGTTCTTCTACATCCTGAACATCTATATCGTGAACACTTTTGTCAACCTTATTTTCGTCAACATTTTTAGATTTCATGGAGGCGTGTGCGCGTACGTCCGTAGCAATCTACCCTGCACCAGACTCCCCAACTTAGAAACTGGAAGAAAAGACATACTATGGATAAAACTCTCTCTCAGGGCTGCAACAAAATTCATCTGTTGTATTTACCGGTCACCTTCTGACAACAACTTTGTCCAGCTCTTTGACTACCTTTCTGAAAAACCGACCATCTCATTTCTGAATATCCTTCCTCCGAGGTCACTATACTTGGTGACTTTAATGTCCGTAATAAGGAATGGCTAGGATCTTCAAAAACCGATCCACCAGGAAGAGAAGCGGAGGCCTTTGCAGTCAGCAATTCTTTAGCCAATATGGTTCAGCAACCTACTCACTTTCCTCGCATTCCAACACACAGCTCAAATCCCTTGGATCTCATTCTTACTACAAATCCTGACTGCTATAAGATATCAGTCACAGCCCCCCTGGGTTGCTCAGACCACGGCATGGGCACTGCTTCCTGCGCAATGCAATTCGAGGTCACACAGTCACCACACCCACGTATCGTTTGGCACTACAACTCCGCGAACTAGGACGAAATGCGAGATTACTTTTCCTCATTTCCATGGGCGTCTGTCTGCTCCTCTCATCCTGACTCCTCTGATATCTCACAAAACGTCACCGAAATTATTCAAGCTGGCATGGAAATATTCATTCCACGTACACAGAAAACCTCTGCAGCCACTCAAAAGCCCTGCTTCTCTAAATCCTGTGACAAGTCCAGACTTGAAAAGGTCAAAGCTCACAAAAAGCTTCTACACAATCCCAGTCAAGAAAACCGTCAAGCAGTTAACGACGCAAGAAACCGCTATGTTCGCATTCTTTCTGAGGCAAAAGACTCGTTTAATAATCACATCAAAAACAAAGTCCTCTTAAGCTCCAGCGGCAGAAAACCCTTCTGGACTCTTGCTAAATCTATTGGGAATAATTTCTGCAAGAGCACGTTCCCACCTCTTGTCTCAGGGGATGAAATTGTTTCTACCGCCCTGAGCAAGGCTGAACTTTTTGCCTCGTTGTTCGCAAGCAATTCTACTCTCAACCCACCTCCAAATGTTCAACCAACAGCAGTCCCCAATGTCGCGCATAAAATTACGGATATCATTTTCAAAACGAGAAAGGTACGAAAGATGATCTCTTCTCTGAATACCAGGAAAGCCTCTGGCCTTGACGAGATCCCAGCAATTGTTCTCAAAAAATGCGCACCAGAACTTGCTCCTGTCCTGACTCGTCTGTTCCACGACATGCAGTATGGATTCCGTCAGCGCAGATCAACTGCCGACCTCCTTTCCTTTGTCACCCATTATTAGAAAAAGTCTATGGAACTACACGGTGAATCCCATATTGACGCTCTAGACATATCCAAAGCATTCGACCAAGTCTGGCCTATGGCCTACCACCAAAACTCTGTACGTGGACATCAAATTTCCTCTCTAACCGGAGCATTTCTGTTGTCGTGGATGGCCATTCCTCTAAACTCTATCCAATTAATGCAGGAGTTCCTCAAGGTTCAGCTTTAGCCCCTACTTTGTTTCTTCTCCACATCAATGACCTCCTCTCTAGCACATCCAACCCAGTTCACAGTTACGCGGACGACAGCACCCTCCACTCAAATATACAATATTCTAAGCCTGTCTCTTTAGCCCAACTAGATGAGGATCGCAGACTCATTGGGGGTTCTGTCTCCGTGGATCTCCAAAAAATATTAGACTGGGAGAGTAGAAATCTTGTACAATTCAACCCCAGCAAATCGTCTATTTATATCTGTCTATAGAGATTCTAGACGTTCTAAACTATTCTACACTATTCTACACCTGTCACTTCTGGTATATTCTAGAAATGTCATTTCAGAGTATTCGCTGTGACACTGCCCCCCTCTTATATTCGATCGTCTCGGTCGAATTCTGACATTTTTTGGTATGGCGTAAGTTTGTGCATATGGACCACCTTCATCTTGCTCTTCGGGCTCCTCTGAATGCGATAGACAACGTCATTGATCCTTTTGACCACCTTATAAGGACCTTCCCATAATTTTTGTAGTTTCGGTGATCGTCCTTTGCGTCGTACTGGATTTTAGAACCACACACGATCTCCTTCTTTAAAACCAGCTGAATTAGCTCGCACGTCATAACGGGTCTTCATGCGGTCGCTTTCTACTCGTATATGTATTCTGATAGCAGAGTGGATGGCTTCTATTCTTCTTTCCAAATCTTGTATGTATTCATCAGCTGACCGTGGAGCGTCTGTGGGTTTTCCAAATATGAGATCAGGAGGAAGTGCTAACTCTCGCCCAAAAACCACGGTGGCTGGTGTATGTTTGGTAGTCTCGTGCACAGGCGAGCGATATGCCAGTAGAAATAGTAGAATGTGGCGGTCCCAATCTGTTTGGTGTTCATTGACAAATATTCTTAAGTGGGACTCCAAAGTAGCATTGAATCTTTCCACCATTCCGTCAGATTGAGGATGCATGGGTGTAGTTCTCGTTTTCCACAAACCTTCTGGAATACAGCCGACTCGACGTTGCGTCCTTGGTCGGAATGGAGCTCTAGTGGTGCGCCAAATCTACAGAAAAACTCATTTACCAATACTTCTCCGACGGTGCGGACACTGATCTTCCAGAGATTTTAGAAATTTTCACGTTGTTCAACGAATATTCTGAAAAATATTTCTGCTAGCAGCATGAAAATCCCACTTCTGACACCAGTTGTTACGTTCTACGGGGTTCTGTATTTGTTTACTAACAAAACACAGCTTTCCAAACTACTAATTTAATATTACCAACTATTTTCCAACACCAGTGTCAACTAAAATATATCTCTGCGCACCGCTCGTCTATTTATATCTGTCTATAGAGATGCTAGACGGTCTAAACTATTCTACACCTGTCACTTCTGGTCTATTCTAGAAATGCCATTCCAGAGTGTTCGCTGTGAATATATATATATATATATATATATATATATATATATATATATATATATATATATATATATATATATATATATATATATATATATATATATATATTTATATTTATATTTATATTTATATTTATATTTATATTTATATTTATATTTATATTTATATTTATATTTATATTTATATTTATATTTATATTTATATTTATTTATTTATTTATATTATTTATACATTTATATCTAAATTAATTTGTCTTAGAAACTTATGTAAAGCTACAAACAGCACAGTTTTATTTAGAGCCACCAGCGATGTCAAATTTAGAGGTTGCTGTATATATTCTTTTAGGGATATCATTAACATGGCTCGTTGAGATGTGTATTTGGGACATGATAATATTATATGATTTGATGATGATGATCTGCTCATTCTCGTTCATCGAAGTCACAAAAAGGGCTTGCTCATAATATGCCGATCTTATGAAGGTGCGCCGGAAACCTCCCGTGGTTAGATTTTCGACGAGTTATTTTAGTGGTAAGTTGTGATGAAGTATTATTTTCTATTGGTCTGTGGTACAAAATGCTAAATTACTTAGTAAATAATTAATTAAATAAAAAATAATTAAATACAAACTATATAAATATTTGCTTAACTATTTTTCACCATGAAATATTTTAAGGGGATTTATATTTAATTAGCGTGTATTTCATACTTTGTATCTTATCCAGCTGTGATAAGGTGATCAAATTCCAAGCATCGCGGAGATTTTTGGCCGGCTGTGAAATTCATATACAAGCGGACGCCACACGACGTAGAGGAGCATTGATAATTCAGCTATTATGCCGAGAACAGTGAGTCACCACCAGTCCGTACCGATTCCGCTTACGTTTGCCGTCCAAACGCACCTGGTTTGGCCGATCCAAAAATGTTGTAGGTGAGAAATTATCCGTTTTAATTAATTCATATTTTGTAGCGAATTTTCATATTTATAAATTAACAAGCTTCTTAGTCCAAATCTCCGCAAGCAAGTTATTTCTATCCTTCCTAGACAATTCCCGTATGTTAGATTGCCTCGCATTATTTTTTTGGGCATACTGAGGATTCACAGCTCACTTAAATAAACGAGATATATTCATCTTGGATTGATCCCGATAGGGACGCTGAGGATTCACAGCCTATCTAGGTCACTCCAAGTGATACGTTCCAGTCCCATTGGCCCTGTACATTTCGTCAGGCTCCCGGATTTCCGCCCCATACAGTATAAACTCTTGTGTTATTTTAGTGAGGATGCTGAGGATTCACAGCTCGCTAAAGTAATCAAGATGTTTGTGTTCCGGTTTCGCCCTAGCGGAGGTGCTGAGGATTCAGTCCGCAGAGGCCTCCCGGGAACACTCTGCACTTTTTCGTCTTCGCTCTCCCGCGCTTTGACTGAGAAGTTATGGCCAGTATTTTGATGTTGTCTATTGCTGTGTGTTGCTTGCCTGCCGTACCCTCGCTTGAGTGAAACACCTCTCGTATCGTATATATTTAACCGAATGCGTGCGCTTCATCACGCACTAACCGCTACCGCTTTAGCGAGAGCCACGTTCCGATTGATGTTAGCACCCGCATCTTTTATTTGTAGATAGTTTGTAAATATTGTTTTGTATATATATTTTGTAAATAGTTTCTAATCTAAAATATAGGGTTGGGTAAATAAAAGACCTCAATTAATTCTTATCTAACCCCTTAACCTACAAAATCTGCTACACCTTTCGATAAACCAGAAGTAGTCGGACCTTTCCGAGTCCGCGGGGGTCACTAAATTTCGCGTGTGTCACCTAAAGGCTACCGAACCCTTCTCCACACAGTTACTTATTTATTTATTTATTTATTTATTTATTTATTTGATTGTTTGGATACCAACGGGGTTGCCCCCAAAACAGGATCACATACAGAGTATATAAATACAAATACAGCAGTGATAACAAAATCATCATTTAATTTTCTAGAAAAAAATCAAAACAATATTTCATTTAAGTTGTAAATACAATATGCACATACTTGTGCACACACTTATAATATGGAGAGAAATAAAGAATCAAAAAATCAAGACAACAACAATAGTCGGACTTTCAGAGCTTTTTTATACCCGAGCAATGAGCCACTGAGCATGTTGTTGGCCGAGAACTCATTACCCGCTCTCAACATTCTTGACAGCGGCAAATTTAGAGCAGCGTTAGTTCTGCTTAAGGGCAAGGAAATAGGTTCAGTCACCCTTAGAAGTCGGTTTAGAACATTTAAACCCATTTGACTCAGAAGTTCCGGAGAGTCTATCAAACCGTTTACTATTTTAAAAAGGTTATCTCAGACAAGCCGGACATCTTCCAATGACAGAATTTCAAAAAAGCGTCGCACAATTTTGTAATTATTATTAAATTCCAACTTAAGTTCAAAGCACAAAAATCTTAAAAATCTATTTTGTATCTTTTCTAGACACTCCTTATAAATAAGATACTGGGGAATCCATACTGAAGAGGCAAATTTTAATTTTCTGGCAACGTACGCATTGGATAATGAGATAAAACATTTTTTATTCTAAAAAACTGCACCTTGCCGCATGATAAGCCCCAGCAGCCGATAACTGTCAGTAGCAAGATTGTCAATATGTCTGTAGAACAGTAGCTTGCTGTCAAAGGTAACCCCTAGTTCTTTTACATAAGTGACCCTTGTGAGAGTATTAATATCTAAGAGATACGGAAACTCTTGCCATAGTTTCCCACGAGTAAAAGTTATAACGCTACAATTATCTAAATTAAGGTAAAGCTGATTTATGCTACAATAATTAGTCAAGCTGTTAAGTTCGGCCTCTAAACGAAAACAGTCTTGTTTACAATTAATAGGAATAAATAATTTAAGGTCGTCGGCATACATCAAAAATTTATAGAATTGAAAACAAGTATTTATATCATTAACGTAGACCACACATAATAGTGGCCCAAGGTGAGATCCTTGGGGTACACCTGATGGTAATTCGTAAGAGATCGATTCATAACCTAATACAGATATAAAATGATATCTATTTCTAATATACAAACGGACCCAACGCAGGAGAACTCTATGCACACCGATCGCCTCCAGCCTTCTCAACAAAATGCTATGATTAATTTTATCAGAAGCCTTGGAAAAATCGGTGTACACAGCATCCACCTGCTTTTCTGTTTCTAAAGATCTTAATAGAAATTCTGTATATGAAGTTAAGTTGGTGTCAACCGACCTGCCTCTATAAAAACCATGTTGCTCTGGAATAATTTTGTTTGACGAATTCAGAAAGATTTACATATACTAGGGATTCAAACAATTTTCCAAATACATCTAAGATACTGATAAAGCGATAATTTTAATAAATTTCCTAGGACCACCCTTATTTATACGAATACCCGAGGCAGTCTTCCATTTTATAGGATAAATTCCAGAATGCAGAGATGTATTAAAAATCAACATCAGGGGTTCTAACAGAGAATCGCCACATCTCTTTACAAAATATGGCGACAATCCGCCAGGTCCAGTACCCTTTCTATCATCAACCCTTGCCAAAGAATGCAGTATCTCATCTGCAGTAATATAAATGCTGGATAGAGAGTGCGAATCAGTACCTAAATCTGTATCATCCCTATACGGTGCGTCATCTCCATTTTCATAAATGCTTCTAAAAAAGTGGGCAAAAAGATCGCAAATACCCCCTCCCGATGAAGCAGAAACTTCACCTAATGTCATCGTAGATGGTATACCTTGATTTCCCTTCTTTAATGAGACATAACGCCAAAAAAACGGCTGAAATCCGTTGGGACATGATATTTAATGCAATCAAAGATAACAGAGTATAACTTTTCAACCATACGATGAACCTCCAAACCTCCCACCAGGGCACGACAAGCAACATTTCAGAATATGATTCATCATAGGGTAATTTGCTTTTTTTTAATTAAAAGAGCAAATATCAGGTATTTTCAAACAATGCACAGTTTTTACAGAGAGCACGAATTCAACAGCAGGGTTGTGAACGTCCTCATCTACGAGAGGACAACAACAGTGTAATAAACTCTGAACAATCTCTTCGTTACACAGAACAAGATCAAGTATTCTATGATTTACATTAGTAGCATAATTAAACTACTTAAAATTACATAATGAAATGGCATCAAGCAACGGTGAAGAGCTATTGTCAAAGTTAGCTGGCATTAAAGCTGCTGAATCTGCCAATAGTTTCCACTCTATCTTAGGACGATTGAAGTCACCGCACAAAAGAAGTGGTGAATCTCCAACTGTTGCAATGAGATCACCCAGACCACTAGCGAAGCACTGCAATGAGTCTTCTGACCGTGGAGGAATATATACACATCCTACATAAAGATTTATACTATTCCCAAGCGTCACCAATACCCAAAGATCTTTAACGTCTGTTTTTTTCAAAAAAAAATGAAAAAAATTCATAATTCCAAGGTCGCCGTCTGCCTTTTTTTTCTCCGAAAATTCACTAAAATGAAAATGACGAAAACAGAAGTTATGACTGTAAGTAAGAATGAGACTTGGATATGAATATATAGCTAAACGACAAAAAACTTGCAAAAGTAGACATTCATATACCTTTTGAATACTATTACATATATATATATATATATATATATATATATATATATATATATATATATATATATATATATATATATATATATATATATATATATGTATATATATATATATATATATATATATATATATATATATATATATATATATATATATATATATATATATATATATATATATATATATATATATATATATATATATATATATATATATATATATATATATATATATATATATATATATATATATATATATATATATATATATAGGTCTTTCATTAAGTCCCGAACCCCACGTGACCGCGTAAGTTAGGCAACCCGGCATACACGGTTGTACAACCTGAATTAATGAAATCCCTATAAGATGCCAGTGTTGTCTCATATTTCCTTTAGGGTTTTATAAAAAATATAAAAATCATAATAAGGTGAGACAGTAAATGTCTTAAATGTATTTATTATTTAGTATTTTTAACAGCAAGTCTGTTCATGTATGGTTTACTGTTATTGATTGTTAAAAAAATAAATTAAAAACATTATAAAATATTACTTTTATTTTGTATTGATATCAAAATTTTGTAATGTACGTAAACAGTTCGAGGTTCGATTATTTGAACTTCTAATTTACGGTTTTGGGAATGTGTATTGTGTAACATTGAACAAATATGACCTATTTGGGCAGGTTACCGACAAACAGATTTGGTAGGGCTTCGTTCCAAGCAATGTTAAATATCGTCAACAACATAACCTTAACATACCTACACTTTTAATTTACGTAAAAACGGAATGAAAATGCCTAGTCTTGATTAAAACTGTTTATTTTTATTATCCAAAAGATAGAAAATTATTTGAAGAAGGTAAACACTGGTCGAACTTGGAAAATGCACAATATACATACAAAATAACCGTCAAAAGAGAATTGAGCGCCAATGGATTGAACTGTCAATTGTTAATTGATTTAGTAACTTAAGGGTCCCCAGTCTAGTGGTTTTTTTGGTTATATATATATATATATATATATATATATATATATATATATATATATATATATATATATATATATATATATATATATATATATATATATATATATATGTATATATATGTATATATATATATATATATATGTATATATATATATATATATATATATATATATATATATATATATATATATATATATATATACCTATAGTATTATATATTACATGTTATGTACAGCGTGGGTCACTAGTGCGTCAAAGTCCCATAAATGCCTTATAAAACTGATTTGATCTTCTTTTATATGAACTAATGTCATACCCAAATGAGCATATTCCGAAAATATCTCCAAATATACAGGGTGATTCGCCACAGCAGAACGCGTTTCGTAACATTTGTCTTAAATGGAACACCCTATATATTTATACATTTTTTAATTCATCATTAATTGACCTTTCAGACGACATCCCCGTTTCTAATTTTTGATTCGGCGTTGCAGAGTTATTCAAGAAAATTTTGGCCAAAACAAAGCCAATATTGGTTGTATTAGAACCATGCTGAATGAAGATAAAAAAAATTTGGCCCTTACGTAGCTGACAGTTGTAATTGGAGGACACATTGGTCAAATATTTTGCATATCAAACAGGGTGTTCATTACATAATTTTAAAATTGAGAAAGTTCAATTTTTTGTTTTATTTCAAATAGCACTACCTGTATTTCATCTGATAACTCAATTCGCATGTTCAGTCCCTATAATATCTATAAGTAATTTTATATGCCCAAAATCAATATTTTCACAATTACTCTTACTTTTTTGATTCACATGGTTAAAGTTTGATAATTCATACCAGTTAGTTCTAGTAATATTAATTATTATTATTTTCATACCCACGTATAATTTGAAACGCCAAACTAAGAAACTACTATAATTATGTGCTTCATATCATCTGCACTAGTTGGTGGGTTCTGATACACGATCTACTTAATATGTCCCCAGAAGAAGAAATCTATTTCCGACAAGTCTGGAGATCCAGGTGGCCAACTAATAGGGACGGCGTGGCCTATCCATTGGGAAATTCTCGATTCACATAACTCGGGCCGGTTAATAGGGAATGCGGTGGGGCGCCATCATGCTGGAGCCACTAACTTTTAAGCATAATTTGTGGAATATTTTGCAGAAGCTGAGGCAAGTGATTTTGTAAGAGGAACAAATACTGCTTACCATACAAATGGTTATTGAAAAAGTGAGACCAAATGATTAAGTCAACCACGATACCTCCCCAAACATTCACAGTTCATTGACGTTGTCTATCGACTTGTCTCACAATTTTTGGGCTTTTGATGCAAATTATCACGATTTGGACTACCCCATATGTGAAAGTTGCTGCTTCAGTAAAATCACTTGAGAAAAATCGAACTTGTTGCTTCCATTTCTAGTGCCCATTTGCAAAACGTCCTTCGCATTGCCAAATTCAGATGAAATAATTGCTGATGATAGGATATGTCATAGTCATGAAACTTATTCTTCTTGATAATTTTGCTGATTGTAGAGCGAGGTATATCGATTCCCTTCGATATAATTCTTGAACTGGTAGTAGTGCCTGCTACCACCAATAGCAAAACATTTAACTCGCCTTCATGACCTATGCGCTTCTTTCTTTCACATTTTTTCATACGATCGATTTCCTGTACTAATAAACCTCTCTTCGAGTTTATTCAAGCTCCTCAGTGAAGGTTGTTTTCTATAGGGGTATGCTTACACATACATGCCCTGTGTCAATAAGCAATTCTATTCACACGATCTCACAACAGTTATCGTGGCAACAAATTAATTTCTTTCGAAATTCATGTCGTTGCGATGAAAGCACTTGAATCCCAGGCAACAAATACTCAACGTCAGTGACAACTACTTTCAGGTATTTTCAGATTACGACAAAACCATGGTTACTGAGCTTACTTAATAATTAGTTACCAAAATTCACCTCTGTGAACCGAAAAAAAAGTTGGATTAATTGTAAAAATATTGATTTTGAGCATAGAACATTACTCATAAAAATGCTTCTCTCATGCTGACCCCTCTGATATCTCACAAAACGTCACCGAAATTATCCAAGCTGGCATGGAATTATTTATTCCACGTACACAGAAAACCTCTGCCGCCACTCAAAAGCCCTGAATCTCTAAATCCTGTGACAAGGCCAGACTTGAAAAGATCAAGGCTCACAAAAAGCTTCTACACAATCCCAATCAAGAAAACGTCAAGCATTTAACCACGCAAGAAACCTCTATGTCCGCATTTTTTCTGAGGCAAAAAACTCGTTTAATAACCACATCAAAAACAAAGTCCTCTTAAGCTCCAACGGCAGCAAACCCTTACGGACTCTTGCTAAATCTATTTGGGAGAATTTCTGCAAGAGCACGTTCCCACCTCTTGTCTCAGGGGATGAAATTGAATCTACCGCCCTGGGCAAGGCTGACTTTTTGCCTCGTTGTTCGCCGGCAATTCTACTCTCAACCCACCTCCAAACGTTCAACCACCAACAGTCCCCAATGTCGCGCATAAAATGACGGATATCATTTTCAAAACAAAAAAGGTACGAAAGATGCTCTCTTCTCTTAATACCAGGAAAGCCACTGGCCCTGACGAGATCCCAGCAATTGTTCTCAAAAAATGCGCACCAGAACTTTCTCCTGTCCTGACTCGTCTGTTTCATCTTACAATAGAGGAATATACCCTAGTAACTGGAAAACTGCTCGAGTACAACCCGTCCCCAAGAACAGATCCAAAGCGCTTCCTAGCAATGCAGGCCTATTTCTCTCCTTTCAGTCGTCTCGAAAGTGATGGAAAAGTATATAAACACCGAATTACTAAAATTTCTTGAAAAACACAGTTTAATCCACGACAGGCAGTATGGATTTCGTCAGCGCAGATCGACTCCCGACCTCCTTTCCATTGTCACCCATTATTGGAACAAGTCTATGGAACTACACTGCGATACCCAGATTGTCGCTCTGGACATATCCAAAGCATTCGACCCGGTCTGGCACGCAGCGGTGCGTAACAAACTACCGGCCTATGACCTACCACCAAAACTCTGTACGTGGACAGCAAATTTCCTCTTTAACCGGAGCATTTCTGTTGTCGTGGATGGCCATTCCTCTAAACTGTATCCAACTAATGCAAGAGTTCCTCAAGGTTCAGCTTTAGCCCCTACTTTTTTTCTTCTCCACATCAATGACCTCTTCTCTAGCACCCTCCACTCAAATATACAATATTCTAAGCCTGTATCTAGCTCAATTAGATGAGGATTGCAGACTCATGGAGTGTTCTATCTCTGTGGATCTCTAAAAAATATTAGACTGGGGAAATAGAAATCTTGTATAATTCAGCCCCACCAAACCACAGTCTTGCGTTCTTTCTCATAAAAGATACACCAGCACTAGACCCATCACAATAAACAACCAAGTTATTCAAAGTAATGAGTCCTTTTCACTTGTTGGCATGTCACATCAATTGCAGAAGCGGCTGCTAAGAAATTAGGTTTCCTCTTCCGGGCTCGCAAATACTTTTCACCAGCTAATCTCTATACCTTATATACTTTACAATTAAGACCTAACATTGAATACTGCTCCCACATCTGGGGTGCTGTTGCCACTTCTACACTCGCTATCCTGGACTCCATTCTGAATAAAGCTATACGTCTCATCGGTGACCCTACCCTCACCCAAAGGCTGCCATCCCTTGCCCACCGACGTGCCGTTGGTGACCTCTCTTTCCCTCTCTCTCTCTCTCTCTCTCTCTCTCTCTTTTATAGATATCTGCACGGGCACTGCTCAGAGGAGCGTTCTTCCATAGTTCCTCCACCTGCTGCCCCAACAGATCTACCAGAGGAACAGAGCCAATGCACCCTTTTACTGTCCAGGTCTCCTGACATAGAAGATCTTGTTGTGCCCACTCTTTTGTCCCGAGGACTTCCAAGTTGTGGAATTCCTTGTCGGCACATGTTTTTCCTTCTCCTGCGGACCTCCAAACCTTCAAGTCCAAAATTAACAAGTTGCCTCTTTCCTACTTGTCGACACCCACGGTACGATAGTATTTAGGCTGTATGCCCTCGTGGTGTGTCGTTGAAATTAAAAAAAAAAAAATTAACATGCGAATTAAGTAATCAGATGAAATACAGGTGGTTCCATTTGTAATAAAAGGAAAAATGCTACTTGAAAATTGTGTAATGAAAATCCTACTTGATATGCGCAATATTTGGCCAATGTATCCTCAAATTACAACTGTCAGCTACGAAATGGCTGTAGAGAGTGTGAACACTAACCTCTTAATGTAAAAAAAATACATTTGGAAATGATATCATGACTGTAGTTTTCTTTATCTAAGATTAAGTTTTCTTAAGAAGTCCTGTAAAAAAATCACCCTATACACCAAATATAAATATTAGTTACATTGTCAGATTTATAACTGCGCAGTTCGTTTATATTTATAGATTTAATATTTTTTTACTTATTATAAGTTATTTGCAACTACGAACACTAAGTGAGTGGTGGACGTGCCGCCACCTAGTTGCGGAACCAAGTAGTATGTTGTTATTCCAGCTCCAAATAACACAACGTGTTAAAAAAATAGAGACTGTGTACAACTAACTAACAATTTAGAAAATTGTCAGCCCTGACCCATTTCTACCCTAATATAGGGACAAAGTATGTAAGGCTAGATGCATTCTCGCAACAATTAGAACCGTAGACCGGTTTCGCTCTAATTAGAGCTCTTCAGTACGGCATACTAATTGCAGCAAAAATGCACCTAAAGTAATACGGCTATAGTATAGCCAGCCTTTCAACACTAAGGGAGTGGTGGACGTGCCGCCACCTAGTTGCGGAAGAAGTAGTATGTTGTCACGCCAGCTCTAAATAACACAACGTGTTAAAAGAATAGAGACTGTATACAACTAACAATTTAGAAAATTGTCAGCCTTGATCCATTTCTACCCCAATATAGGGACAAAGTATGTAAGGCTAGATGCATTCTCGCCACAATTAGAACCGTAGACCGGTTCTAAATTGTTAGTTAGTTGTATACAGTCTCTATTTTTTAACACTTTGTGTTATTTGAAGCTGACATGATAACATACTACTTGGTTCCGCAACTGGGTGGCGGCACGTCCACCACTCACTTAGTGTTGAAAGGCTGGCTATACTATAGCCGTATTACTTTAGGTGCATTTTTGCTGGAATTAGTATACCGTAGTGAAAAGCTCTAATGAGAGCGAAACCGGTCTACGGTTCTAATTGTTGCGAGAATTCATCTAGCCTTGCAACTAGGCGTTTTTTAGATATTTAAAGAAAGAAAGGGAGTTTCCAACTTTCCATTCTTATGGGCTGCACCCTGAAAATTGTGCAATTTGTAAATTGTTTAATAACTCGTATAGGACTTTGACCTCTCAGTGCTGCGACCATTTGGATCTTTTGAGCATTAATTTTTTCTAATAGTTGCCAAGAATATTCAGACTTTTCGTCTGATATCTTTTTGGGGACTATATTACCTATTTCCCTTGGTGTTAGAATTACCACGCCAAGGCAAGTGAGCCTTTTGTAAAATATCTGCAGTTTTCAAAAACAATTTATACTTCTCTGTTTATATGGTGATGAGTTGTTTTGTCTGCCTTATGCCTGGCGTTTTTCTCCAGTGTGATAGTATTTGGTTCCCTTCCTAAGTATCAACTCCCTACTTGCTCTTAGTCCACAATATGACTCTGGACCATATAGTTGACTTGTTGCTGCCCTTTTTGCATGTCTATCTGCTTCCTCGTTTCCTTCCATGTCTCGATGCCCTGGTACTTTATCAGAGTTACTTTGTTGTTCGTAGCCAGTTGCTCCAATAGTTTTTTGCAGTCCCAGGTCAGCTTAGATGCGACTTTGGGAGATTTCAGAGTCTTTTTAGTCTATTTTTCAGCCCTCTTTGTATGCGCTTCTGTGTACAGAAATTTATAGCAAGAATATCTGCTGGTAAGATGGTGGAGGCTTTTCCTACTGACTAAGCGAGTATAAAGGTAGATAATCTTATTTCCAGTCCTGCTAGCTTGATTTGCATAGACCCGTCCGTATACCACACAGGTGAGTTGTTTGTTAACCTTTCGTTGTCGCTGTCCAATGCTTTGCCTTGGCTTAAAAAGGTAGGGACAAAATTGGGCTTGGGAATTAATAAGTGCCACACAATAATCATCGTTTATTTGTTTGGTCCAGGTTATCAATGATAACAAACAAGAAAATAATGTACAAATAAAAAAGCTAAATAAACATTACATTAGGTTACATATGTACAAACTTAAAAATAAGTTTTATAGTGATATGAACATGAAATGCATCTTTAAATTTTAAAATCTTTTGCACTATTTGTTCAGTCATAAAAATTCATTACAAATACTGGCATTTAAAAAATTCTAATATACTCCTACAGTTAAGTTTCTTAGTAATTTTTTAACACTAAATGCTGCAACATGATAGCAAAAAGGTGACCTACTACGAGGTGGCTCGTTTAGTATTTAACAAACGGCGTCTAAGATAATCCACAGTGATGGGCAATTAAATGTAGTTCATAAAATAAACCCAAGATTCTAATAAAAACTAGTAGTGTTTTTAATTATGGCGTACCTCGCAAAAAATGTTGGACTTCTGGCACCGTTGTTTAAGTCGTATGAGGAGCAGACTTGGCACAAGGATTTAGCCTCTCATTGTAAAACGCCATCAAGACAAAAAAAAATCAGGACGGAGCAAGTGCGTTATGGTAGCGAATTTTCCTTAAATGCTTCAAATTTGTATAACTCAATTCTCTATAAACTTAGAAAGTTGAGTTTTGGTGGGGTAAGGTGTTTACCAGTGCAACATACAAACCAAATATTATTAAAATAACTTGGTTATTTTTTAAAATACAATTTTGTTCGGAAAGTTATTTTTTTAATTTTTGCAGTCTCAGCATCGATACCTCTCTATTAGCGCATTTTTTAAAATTAAAAACGCGGTATACGTTGAATATAGGATACAGACAAACTGCGCATGTCGGAAATTACGTAACATCATGAGAAATGTGAAACAGTGTTGCCACACCTAAAAAAATTTCACTAAATTAGATTACAAAGTAAAACGTAATGTTTAGGATTTTATTATCCCTTATTGAATACTTACTTCTTGTTGATTAAACGAGAATATTAGTAACTAATAATAATAATCGCAACAGAGGACGGGCAATAGAAAGTGGATATAATGCCAAAATTGATAAGTGGGAGTTAATAATAATATTAGTCTTTGAAAAAATGAATGAGTGCCTCGCCGCAGAAAATATACGTGAGCACAGGTTTTATGAAATCGTTATAAAAGAGTCCTGGGTAAAGTTGGAAGGTGCAGTTTAAGCAAAGCCGTTCTCGCAACCTCCTTACCTGCCCTGACCATAAATTTCCCTAATTTTAAAACACTGTGGGAAGGGAAACCATGAGGTAATGTACATATTCTGCTCGCAAGACCTTGGTGCATGCCAGGGATATAATTACCTCATGGTTTTCCTTCTCCCAGAGTTTTAAATAGGCAATTGATTGGTCAGGGCAGTTCAGAAGGTTGGGGGAAGGGTTCTGCTTAAACGTCACCTTTCACCTTTACCCAGGTCTTGTTTATAACGATTTAATAAAACCTGTGCTCGAGTCCATTTCTTGCGAGTGTCTCACACTCGTTCACTTTTTCAATTATTAACATTATTATTAACTCGCCCACTGATCGATTTTGGCAGTATATATACTTTCTATTTTACATTCTCTGTTATGATTATTATGATTATTATTACTTACTGATATTTTTCAACGTCTTATAAGCGAGAGAAACGAATGCGATAAACAAGAAACATAATAAAAGTTCGAGAAAGTACATGTGGCAACCGTGCAAGAAATTTAACGATTGAAATTTGCATTTCGTAACTTTCTCTCTACCTTATATTCAACTTTTATCAAAAATACTTATTTTTTAAAAATAAAATTTCGCTAAAACGAACAAAAGAGAAGTGTCACTACATAAAAAAGGCAACACTACACGTTGTTACCAGGCGGTCACCCATCCAGACACTGACCACGCCCGAGGTTGCTAACTTCGGTGATCGCACGAGAATCGGTTTTTCAACGTGCTAGAGCTGCTCGCTTGAAGTGGTTATTTATCCAAGGTTTTAGATTCGATTTTAAATAAAGAATTAAATTATTTTCAAATTTTGCAATATTTACACAATTTTTAACAGTTTTGATTGCATACGTACTGTTCTTGTGTGAAAGAATTTAACATAACTTATTTTAAAGGTTAGGGTCTTGGGCAATTCACTTGCATCGCAATATGATCAAATAACTTTGTTGTTTTCGGGAATGATTTAATTGGCAAGCTTTTCATTAAACTAAAATTATTAATCGAAAAACAACCTATTCTCTCATTAACCTTAAATATAAATAAATTAGTACGACATATGACGCTACATAAACCGCGCCATTTTGCAATAAGAAAGCAAATAACAGAACAAACCAATAGCAATTTAATTTCTGACCACGTGACCAAGAATCGTGTTGTTGATCATTTTAGTATGCCAAATCTATAAATAAATCTCCCTAGACTAAATTCACCAAAAATATGATAATTGTAACAGTTTTATTTAACTTATAAGATTTTTATTTAGTTATTGTTTGGATAACAACTCAAAATCAGCTTTAAACTCTTTAGCTGCCGATTTTACCATATACCTTTTTGAGTAACAAATCAATTCTAGAAATAAATATTACCGTTAATTTTCCTAGCGAGGGAAACTTCCCAAGTTTGTGTAATAAAATTTAGAAACTGAAAACTCTGGCTGTTTAAATTTATTATAAACATTTTGCAGCTTTCCAACAGTCCAAGAAAACAAACTAAGACATCCGTTACGTCAACCTCAGTCACTCACATTACACAACGCCTCAATAAACTTTTAGGAGCGTCTCGTAGCTTTAAAAATTCTTTAATTCAGGATAACTTAAATTTGTGTGAAGAAAAACGCCTCAAAATTAATATATAGGAAGATCTTTAAATGCTCTATATATGTGACAAAATCCATTCTACTCACTTTAATAATTTAAAAAATATAGCGTTTTCAAAAAGTTTTCTCCAATTTTCCACTAGAAAAAGTTGAGCATAAAGGCCGATTAACGAACTCGACCTCGGTTTTCGCACAAAGAAGATTTTTCCCAAGCTTGATTGAAATCAGTTTAGTATTTTTTGAGTTATCGCTTGGATACATACATATATATATATATATATATATATATATATATATATATATATATATATATATATATATATATATATATATATATATATATATATACATATATATATATATATATATATATATATATATATATATATATATATATATATATATATATATATATAACAAAATTTAACGGACCTTGGTTCGCGCTCATCTGTAGAAATTTTTTCAAGAGCTTTTCATCGTGACCTCTCTAATAGCGAATTTTTCTTAATGAAAATTCGCTAAAAACTGTTATTGAGAAACGGTCAAAAATTAAAAAAAACGCCAAATATCACTGAATTTTCCATGATACAATTACAATCAAGGCGCGAGATAACAATAGCCAGACCATACATTGTATATTAATAAGAACAGATCCAGATTCAAAACCCAAGGCCGCTGGCTAATGGAAAAAGTAATAAAAGCGTAATAGAAATAATAGGCTATTTATGGATAGGTAAACAATTAAGACTAACTCAGCAAATAGCCACATGTCAAGATCATCTTCAAAACAGCAAACTCGTGTGGAAACCGCCTTTCGATCCACGCTACACCACAGATGTACGACTTGATCTCGTAACGGAGGAGCGACTAACAATGCTCAAGGCGTTGGATTCTTAAGTAGGCAGATTGAGGCATAGGAATTAGATGAAGACCAGTCCTAAGTTTACCACATTTTCCATATGCATTCTTTTGAAAGCGCCCCTAAAACAAGAGCCAAAATATCGAAATATAAACCGTCTTGGTTCAAATCAAAGACCCAATATTTCTCATATATACAGGATGTCAATTTATATTCTCTTACTACAGGTATCTCAGTTATTATCCGAGTTAGAAAGTTTTTCACTCTCACCAGTCTTGGTTTTATACTTATAGAATAGTAAAACGGTTCTGGATTTATTTAAAGCAATCCTAAGTTTGTGTTTTTTGTATTCCCTTATAACTTTTTCATTTTTATTATTTGACCAAAGAAAAAAAATATATCGAAAACAGGAAAATTGCCTCACTGTATTCAGTTATGCAAGTAGACTACTTTTAAAAAAATGTATCTACGTACTATATGTTGCACTTTATGTAATTAATATTCAAAATAGGTTTTTAATTTTTTTTTGAGAGAATGACAACTAACTATTATTGCGGCATTATTAAAGTCAAATTAACGTAAAACCGCCCTAACACAAGATCGGCGAACAAATTACTACAGGTCATTTTCAAGTAAAATTTAAGTATATATATATATATATATATATATATATATATATATATATATATATATATATATATATATATATATATATATATATATATATATATATATATATATATATATATATATATATATATATATATATATATATATATATATATATATATATATATTTGTGTGTGTGTGTGTGTGTCTGTGTGTTTTTACGTGTGTGTGTCTATATATCACACCAATAACTCAAAAATAATGGGTCGATCTTGATCAAGTTTGGTGAGTACCTTCCCTTTGCAGGTGGCTTGGATAAGTTCGTCAGCCAGGAAAATGAGCCCAGGTTTTCCCGGAAAATTTTGCGTTTTATTTCTGCAAATATTTATATCTCTGCAAATAACAAAGTTAGAGCAACCAAATTTGGTACGCGTGATACATAAAAAGTAAACTATGTGTCAAAATTTAGGTCTATTCGTAAGCATATATGATTATTGTCGTGCAATCTAATGAGCTCATTATGTTGTTGGTATTGAATAATAAATATAAAATGTTATGTAATTTTTTAAAAGAATCTGAAGGGCCCAAACTTTAATATTTATAAATTAAGAACCAAAGGTATCAGATACCCAGATCAAGGTCAACCCAATGTTCTAGCTAACCACTTTTTCCAGCAGAATAGGACATATTTACACTAGCCAATCCCCGCCCGGACTTACCTAGATCAGGTGATTTCAAACAAGTTAATTGGAAGACGGTGAACTATAGAAAGGCCACAAACCTCACCTGATATCGCTCCTATAGATTTTTTAAAGGGTTAAGGTCCAAACTTTACGAGAACAGTTTACGCAATTTAGACCAACTAAACAAAAAAAAATTCGCCAAGAAATAGCTGCTACAGCACCAGCGTTAGCTAATAATGTGCTACGAGAAATTGTCGACCGAATTGGGTATTGTGAGGAACAAAAAGAAGCTCATTTCGAGCATAAGATTTAGTAGGATTAGAATCCACTTAACAAACTTAATTTTTAATGATTTTGTATCTTGCCTTTCGAAAGACATTTATTTTTCGAGCAGAATGGAATTTTTTTATGGCGCTATAAAAAGAAGTAATTTTCCTTTAAAAGGGAGTATTACACGACCCCACTTTCCATTATGGACATTTTGCGAGTGTGGCCTCCTTTAAGGGGAGTTGCGTGCGTAAAAATATTTTTACTTGTAAAAGTGACATTAAAAAATCTATGTTAAACCCTTTTTCATTTAAAAATATAAGAAGAGACAAATTTAATTTATTTCTTGCTTTTGAAACGCACTGTAGAATTTTATATTTATTTAAAATAATAAGCTTAGTAGCTATTTTAAGTGTAACATAAAAATCATTTAAGTATCAGGGTATAACCTATGATTGCCATAGTTAATTTTTAAGTTTTCTAATAACATAAAAAATCCTGTGACTCCACTGAACTATACAAGGCTTCTTGCAGATCACCCCGTGTATAAACAACCAAAAAGAAAACTCACGTTTTTAAAATTGATTATATTGGTTCTGGTAAACGCTTATTTAAAGATTAAAATTCTCACCAGGTGTATTACCAAATTCTTGACCAGAAAGAAATAATTCGTAGCCGTAAACTTCTGAAACGTTATTTTACTCGAGTTTTAACGAAAAAAATGTCAATCTTTACCAAATCGCCACTCATTCATCTCCTACTCCATAAAGCCATCTTACCCAAAAATTCAAGGCGGTCCTTTGTCGGGCGCTAACTGAATACCAAATTTGAAGATGATATCTCAGTTCGTTCGAAAGTTACTGCGCCTACTTAAAAACGTACAGGCCGACATACCGACTCTACTGAACTATACAAGGTTTCTTGCAGATCACCCCGTGTATAAACAACGAAAAAAAAACAGATTTTAAAAATTTATTATATTAGTCCTGGTAAACGCTTATAGATTAAAATTCTGATCAAGTGTGTTACCAAATTCTTGTTTATTAAAATGACAAATTAACCTAGAATTCGACGCAGAAATTTAAAATTGGATACCATACAACGTTTTATATTCAAAATAGGAAATCTAGTTTCAATGGCTTCTCTAAAAAATACTGCAAATGGGAATTAAATAAGAGTTTGGGAAAATTAACCATAAATTATAAACGTAGATGAGTAACAAAATGTAACACAAATGTTTTTGAAATGAAATCCAAATTAATTTATATACTACGGCTGACTGTCCATCACTGTGAACGCCTTTCTCTAAACAAGTACAGATATGCTGTCACGAGCATTATTTTAAATACAATTTCACTTAAGTGGATTACTCAGATGTTTTTAAAATATACATGTTTGGTTTTATCTATGTACATTTTAACTTAAATTTAATAAAGAGTGAAACTTTAATTCAGGTGTTTATACAATTTTTAAATCTTTTAACATACAACTATTACCTTCTGGAATTACACTAATAAGCGGGATAAGGTTATATTTATATATACAAGCTCCCTCCTAAGCATTACATAAGCCCTTACTATATTGAATTTTTTGGAAGACAATACCAATCAAAAAAGGTAAAAGAAGTGTCACTTTTTAATATCATATCAACAGAAGCATATTACATAATTTTAAGCAAAAAGGTAAAGGTAAGATGGCTTACTGGCAATTAGGCCATTGCTGACCCTTTTTGCTCATCTAAACTAACCTACCCTCCACCTTGAGCTCGATCTCAACGACGACAGTGATTTGAAAAATCATCCACCGCCGGTGAGTCTCGAACCCTCGTCCCCCGAGTCCGTATTGGAAAGTCTGAATCAACTTTCCCGCACGGCCACGGAGGCGCTTTAATTTTAAGCAAGTATGAGTAACATTATTTTATTCACAAATAACAAGTTTGTATAAAAACACAATTCCTCTGGCATATATACCTACATATTGTGGTAAAATTTAACGTTTTACTTTTGCTTTATTGGAGTTGAACTTTAAAAAAATTATCGTTCCACGCAATAAATTAAACGTGAAGACAGGGTCCTTGTCAGAAGACTAAGATTAGGACACACAAAAAAGGGACACCACCCGCTACATGTAGCCAGTGTTGTGTGCAACTATCCGTGCCACATTTTTCAATTTTCAAAACTATGAACAAGCACGGAAAAGAAATGTGCCTAGTTCGAAAACTAAGGAGGTTCGACAGCTTAAAGAAATCAACATAGAGCGTGTCATTGATTTGTTGAAATCATCTGGACTTTATAATAACTCTTCATTTATTTTTGATATTTAAGAATCTCTTCCTAGTTACTGTTAATTATAAATAAGGTTTGCCAAATATTTGTTAGACAATTGATTGTATTATTACAGTAAATTGTAGCTGCCAATCAAAATTTACGTTGAAATGTTGGGGCACCAATTTTTTTAATTAAAGAAAATTTTAAAACTTTAATGCCGGATAAGTACCAACTCTAAATTATTTGTTTTGGTTTGACCTAAATATGCATTACATTTTTTTTCTTAAAAAACTTAGCATATTGGAGGCACTAGCTTATCATTCTTATAACTGAGTGTGCCTCAGGGCTTGTAAAAGTGTATTTTTACTCATCTCTATCAGAAGTATTTTTAGCGAATTTTCATAGAAAATTAATTTTTGGAATGAGTGGAAACCAATCTCCAGAGTTAGTTTCAATATATATATATATATATATATATATATATATATATATATATATATATATATATATATATATATATATATATATATATATATATATATATATATATATATATATATATATATTGGAATATTGCACTACACTGTAATCACTTTTAAATATACACTTTATTTGTTTGCTGTACGTTTGCGATTTTTTATTGGTTTGCGTGGACTGCAGTTTCGAACCGTCCCGGTTCATCTCTCAGCACGCTACTGACTGTTATCGCTCCTGTGTGGTTGTTTTACTAGCTTTTCTATTGTTTTCTTGTTGTATCCATTTCTTTGTGCTTTTTGTATTATGATGTTGTACTCCTTCTCTCGTTTTTCGTTATAGAGTGGTACATTTAGCATTCTGTTTATTAACTATGTGTATGCGGCCAATTTATGTGTGTGTGGGTGTATTGAGTGTTTAGGTATAGTAATGTCTGTTTGTGTAGGTTTTCTGTATATTTTGTATTCAACCTGGTTTTCTTTTCTGTTCTTTCTGTAGTTTGATTCATTTTCTATTGTAAATTTTATGTTGTTGTTGATTTGGTCTATTTTCTCGAGGATATTGTCTATGTTGGTTTTTTGATTGTCGTATATTATTAATATATCATTGACGTATCTTATCCGTTTGATGTTTGGATCTGTCTCTTTTAGAATGGTGTTGATTTTATTTTCTAACTGTTGCATGTATATTTCTGCCATGATGCTTGACAGTGAAGATCCCATTGGAAGTCCGTTTTCCTGGATGTAGTATTCTCCGTTGAACTCAAAGTAATTTTGTTTTAATATGATGTTTAATATTTCGCTGATTTGTTATTTTTTGTTGTTATTTTGCATTTTATTTTCGATTATATTGGTGGTTTCGTTAATTGGTATATTGGTGTACATATTTGTTATGTCAAATGAGGCAAGTCTTGTGTTTTTGTTTATGTTTATGTTTTATAGTTTATGCACTAGTTCTATGGAGTTTTTTATGTTAAATTTGTTTTCTAGTTGTATTTCTTTTTTTTTTAGTACTTGGTCCATTTCTTTTGCTATTTTGTATGAAGGTGCATCTTTGAATTTGATGAGTGGTCTTATTGGGTATCCTGTTTTGTGTATTTTTATTATTCCTGTCATTGCTGGTGCTTTAGGGTTGTTGTTATAATAATGTTTTCTTTTTTGGTTGAGTAGTGTCTTGTGTTTCTTTATTATTTTTAATATTTGATTTTGGAATTTTTTCGTTGGGTTTTCGTTCAGTTTCTTGCATTTGTTTGTTGAGAATGAAGTGTTTGTTTTTTCTATATAGTCCTGTGTTTTTATTGCTATTAGTGCGTCGCTTTTATCTGTTTTTGCTATTGTTATGTTGTTATATGTGACTTTGTTTCTTATTTGTTTGATCATTTTTTCATGTGTATGGTTTTTTGATTTAGTCTTGTCAATAATTCTGTTTATTTCTGTTGCTAGTTGGTTTTCAGTGGTTCTAAGTTTGGGCTATTTATTAAGTTTATCGCGTGCTGTGTGTCCACTATTATGTTTTCTATTGTAGATTCTATTGTAGATTTTTTTGTATCTGAGTATAGTGATCTAGACAGGAGACCGATACACAGTCCGAAGGCACAATCAATCAGAGAACAGTCAACCGACCAATAGAAGCTCACGGCGCAGGCGCCACGTACAATCTCAGACGTAGACCACACAAGAGCGATAACAGTCAGCAGCGTGCTGATGATGAACCGGGACGGTTCGAAACTGCAGTCCACGCAAACCAATAAAAATCACAAACGTACAGCAAACAAATAAAGTGTATATATATATATATATATATATATATATATATATATATATATATATATATATATATATATATATATATATATATATATATATATATATATAAAGCACCGATAACTTAAAAGATAAAATGCCGATTTGCATGAAATTTTCGGAAATAACTTCCTTTTTGGATCAGCTTATTTGTTAGTCAGCGAAACCAGACAAGTTTTTTCGCGAAAAATGGTTTCCTTTTTTGCAAATTTATGTTTCTTTAAAAATAACGCTATGGCCACCAGATTGAATAGGCAAGTTATTACTACAAAAAGTGTGCTGCACACCAAAATTCAGGAGCCTAAGTCAAGGAAGAAAAAAGTTATTAGCAAAAAAAATGCGTGCCACTGGTGATCAGAGGAGGGTACAAGATCAAAATATTTTGTATGATTAACAAAACCTATTGAATATTACAGAAAAATATTAGGTTTTCTTGGCGCAAAAGGGTCAGCAGGTACCATATTTTTTTTTAAATCAGGTAGTTTTTCTTTTTAAAACGTCAAAGTCACGATTTGATACATCAAAATTTGCAATTTTCAAACAACGATTCCAAAACGAATTCTTATGTAGTGTGGTAAAAAATGTTATACAAAGCCTAAAATTTCTGCTTCACCGCCATCGTCCTTTATTTTTATGAAGTATTTGCAGAAAATTTATTTCAAATAGACCCTTTGTCTAATGTTTTACAGTAGTTTAAGTCACAGAGTTTGTGATTTGTTAATATAGTTTCTTTATTTAACAAAATATATCTAAAAAAAAATTATTTCTTCGTGCAATTAACCGATAAACTGGCAAATCATATATCCAGTAGTTAGAGTTCAGACGTAGGAAGTGCGTTATGGTAGCGCATTTTTATGAAAAATTTTTTTTTTCAATTTATAACTAATTTCCTATTAAGTTATCATCTAAAATGAGAAAGCGCGAAATTTGATAATTAAGTACCCTATATAAAAACTGAAAAACGTACCACATTTCGAATTCATTACTATACGTAAAACCGATTTTTTTACATTTAAGAAAAGGTCCACAAGATTTCGTATACCACGTGTGCGGTAATGTTTTGGATTGGAGATAGATTATTATCCTCAAGGTCTCTGGTTCGAATTTCCGTAGGGGATCACTATAAAAAACAATTTTTTTCATTTTCTTTTTTTCGTTTTATATTCAACTCTGTTAACCAGATTATATGATTATTTAGCAAAATTTGCATGAGAAATATAACATCGTTAAATTAAGTTTATTAGAAAAAAATCTGGAACCAGCAAGTGCGTTAACTTTTTTTCGTTGCAACACAATCTAAATTTTGCTATATAGTTTACTTTATACGTCGTAAGCTTACGTACCAAATTCGATTACCATAGGTTTTTTACTTTTGGAGATAAACATTTTTCCGAAAGGAACCCCAAAATTTTCCATAAAAACCTGGTCCGACTTTCCTGGGTAACAAAAATATCCAATCCACTTACAAAAGGACGACACGTGCCAGCTTTCTTCCAAATCGGCCCATTATTTTTAACATAAAAATTGAAACTGACCCCGGAGATGGCGGTTCTAGGGCTCTTAGTTCGCGCTCAGTCGAAACATTTTTTCAAAATTCAAAAGTCGGGATCTCCCCTCTGGTGAATTTTTTCTACGAAAATTCACTAAAAAACGGCAAGAAAAACTAGTTCATCTGTGTTGACATTTTCGAAATATATAAATAGTTGATCAATTATTTTCACAAATGTCAAACAAAACTTCAAAGTGACAGATCTAAATAACTCTCTTATTTCTTACAGACTGATATATAGAAAAGTTCGGGGCACAGCAAGTGCGTTATGGTAGTGAATTTTCAATAAATGCTGCAAATTGGAATAACTCAGTTTTATATAAGCTTAGAAAGTTTAATTTTGGTACGTAGTAAGGTCTTTCCCAAGGCAACATATCCACTACATTTCATTAAAATACATTTCTTAAGAACTTTTCTTTTTAAGCAAACTCAAAATTTTCCCGGAAAACTTTATTCGATTTTCCTGGATAACGAACTCGTCCAAGCTATTTATAAAAGAAATGTACTTGGTGAGTTTCATCTAAATCGGTTAATTACTTTTTGAGTTATTGGTTGGATACATACATACATATACAGGTTATGTAGAGAAAGCGTCGCAAGAAGTGTGGTTTACAAAATCGTAGGTTTCAGCTTCAACCATCATTGTCCTTTAATTTACTAAAATATTTGCATAAAATTTGATTTCAAATAGACATTTTTTCTGGCAGTGGTTTTAGTTATAGGGTTTGGTTTGTGGTTTAATAGTCTATAATTAATTTTTAGCGAATTTTTTTAGAAAAAATTGTTTTACAACTTTAATATTTTTGCCACATTATCAAAACTTATGATATGGTGTTTTCATCAGTAGATAGCAGAGTCCCATGGAAATTTTTTTACCTTTTCCAGCAATAAAATATAATTTTGATTAAATGTACCATATTGTTTTTACTCTATTATAAGTTATACTGGTAACTAGATCTGATGCCTACTCATTACTCATTATACTCATACTCATTTATTAGTGGTCAAAATTATACATTATGTCTTACAAAGGAGCTGTGCTTGTGCTCATATTAACATAATTTTGTCAAAATCCTAAAATAATCAAACTATCAAAACAATTTTATTTTAATGTCACTTTCTGAATTTTGATCGATCTTGCTTTCTCTTCTCTTTCTTCTACCACAAACAATTCTATATTCGTTACAAAGATTTATCTTCACTCTCGCCTCATTATTTCTCCTTATTTCAACCAAACCTCCTTAAAAAACATAATTCTTTAGCACAGAAATGTACCACATGCACAAACATGCATTAAAAATAGCCTATTTGCTATTAAAAACATTTTTATGGAAATTCACTACTATAACGCACTTGCTGCGACTTTTTTGTTAGTAATATGCCGTACCTATAATACTACAATTCTTATAAAAAAATTTTACTACCATTTGCTGCCTCTCAAAACTTTTAGTATATATGATAAGTCTCATTTTCCCTGGCAAGCCCTCGTATTTTTAATCGAATTCATTTTCGTTGCATGGTAATAGCAGATACATTTACAATACCCTGTATATATATATATATATATATATATATATATATATATATATATATATATATATATATATATATATATATATATAAGTGTGGAATATTATCAATATTTCGAAACCTACTACACATATTTTTTTGGCACTTGGTATATTGATGTACTCTGTCGACAAGTAAAAAAGTATGTGTACCTATACAGGGTGGCTCAGAACTAATACAAACATTTGTATTTAAAATATAACACCCTGTATATCTTTGCGTTTTCTGAATTTATATCTAATTTAAGGTCTAATTGTATTCAAAGTTTTTTCCTACCTTCGTTCACTACTAAAAAAGTGGTTGTTATAACAATTTTCCAAAATTATTAATATTTCGAAAACTACAGAACATATTTTTTGATGCTTGAGACATTGACGTATTTAACTTCAATACACGTTTGGCATATAAAAAAAGTATGCATAGCTATACAGAGTGGCTGAGAAACAATAACAACTTTGTTATTTCAAATTGAACAGCCTGTATATTGTGCAGAGAGATAAATTCAATGATGTAAGTTTTAAGTTCTTTGTTTGTCTACGTCAACTAAATTATGGTATTTATATTATATAGGATATTATTAAGGACGCCCTAGCTCTTTTTTGCCCAATGACCGGCTCTTAACTTAAACACAACGCAACATCACAAGAGTCATTGATATAAGCAAAGTTACGGGGAAGTTAGGTTCCGTCAGCTTTTAAACAGTGGAGTTAGGCGGGCTTCCTAAATAAGATGTTATACAGGGCACCACTTGATTGTTACACCTACAAATCTTACGTTAAACAATCACCAGTGATCCAACTCCAACCAGAAACACATTGGATCACACTGGCAGCTATACCCAATAATCACTGCAAGAGAGACAGATACACAGACGCACTCATATGAATTAACGGTCACACATTCGTAGGGCACCTATATAAATGAGCAAGTACACTAATTAAATCACTGGGAAAATTTAAGGAGTGAGACTACCTTTAAATAAATCCAACTAAACAATTACGAGAAGTTCAAATATATCGATATATTAAT
Organism: Tillus elongatus; assembly: GCA_964006375.1. NCBI lineage: Eukaryota > Metazoa > Arthropoda > Insecta > Coleoptera > Cleridae > Tillus > Tillus elongatus. The sequence goes on along the minus strand of OZ023263.1, from coordinate 92,173,962 downwards.
AAGTTGGACTATCAAAAATCTACGCAGAGTACTAAATAAAATGTTGTTTTGTTAATATAAATAACTATCAAAGCAAACACCACAATTTAAAATATACATGCAGTAATAAATGTACTGGCCTGAAAACATAAATACCTAAGCATATTTTCATAAATGTGGCTCTCTTAAGTTGCAAACCGTTGTTATTCATCCTACAGTAGCACAATAACATACGATCTCATTAATTAAATTCAACAGTTAAGTTTTACCAGACGTGCGCACGCTTAGCTCACATATATAATATGAATATGCTTATATTAAGTAAAGGAGAGCTTAAAGTAGTATCAAAGTTCTTTTCTGAGTCAATAAAATAGCTCTAAAGTTCAAAGTTCAACTTCAAAGTGATCAAATCTTAAAGAATATCACAGCTCACTCAAATGCAAATCACTTATATAAATGTGAAGCATCTATCAAATTACTATAGAGCTTTATCTATTCCTTCTCAATAAAAATTGGCAATTCATATTTATGGAAGCAGCTAATAAAATTAATAAAATCAATTAAAGCTGTAAATAATTTAACTTATCAAAAAGGTCTTTATATCACTCTTATCTACTGGCACTTATCTGAAACAAAATTACTCCCTGTCCGAACTCGCTCGTCCTCCTCGTTAAATTATGATTACCAATACGCTGTACACTAACGTGCCAACCCTGCGGAACACTTATACAATCTGTAAATACTACTACGATCAAGTGCCACGACGGATGAATGCTACTACGAAATGGAGGCCTATTGCGGATGGATGATCCATAAAAATCCTCTCTAAGTCTCCAACCCATACGACTTAGAGGCTTAAAGTTGTAGATAACCATATACAGAACCAACTGTTGCTAAAAGACTATAGCCAGGACACACACACATACCAATAAAATAAATATGTACCAGGATAATCTCTACTAAATGCTAGAATATGTACTGCCTGGTACTAGGATAGTTTCTGCCCCATAAGGAAATAGCTTCTAGCTGGCACTAGGATAATTTAATTTCCAGCTGGCACTAGGACAATTTCTGCCTAATACTAGGAGAATTTCTCCCCGATACTAGGACAATTTCTGCCCAATACTAGGATAATTTCTCCCCGATACTAGGAGAATTTCTCCCCGATACTAGGATAATTTCTGTACAACACTATAAAACATAAAAAATATATCTAGTGATAAAACAAATGGTATAGTTACCCTTTACCTCCTATTTGAGGGTAATTTAATTACTTCCAGGTTGAAATATGATTAATTCACACGATTACCAGTGTGTGACTTTCTTCCAGGCATTAAAATTCTACAGATCTTTCCTCTCAAGCGTACCAAAATGACGTATTATATCCCCCTCGCGAATATTGCTGTATCTGCAGTCACTCCACCAAGAACATATGCAATTTCGATTTAAGTGTAGACAATCTTAGGGTGGATGAAACCTCTATTTCAACCCCTTTTCTGTCACTTAATCAGACCAAATCCCTTTACACCGACCTGTTTGTTCGAAGCTCGTTTTTTGCCAAACTCTCTCTCCCTTTTCTCTTCCGCTGTATATTCCACAAAGGCGCGACTTTCGGGTCTGCACGAGTAAGCTCTCTCTTTCTCCATCTGCCCTGATTTTCTCACACAGATCCAACATTGTTCCACGCTCCGCGATAGTTTTAATGCCTCACATCAGCTGCCGCTGTCCAACTGAAGTTTACTTGACGCTTCACAAAAGAATTGTGTACGGCCATATACAGTCTGTCCCTTAAGAAGAAAACAGGCAGCAAGTGAATAATTCAACAAACCAAATCGCAAACCAAGTTGAATAACCATAGGTGAAGCCATATAAAATTATTAAAGTAGGAAAGGGCTAGTTCAAAACAACGAAAACTATGGTAAATATACTAAAAGTTGTAGCTAACGCTTTTATACCGTTACAATATTACAATTTCAAAGGCTGTACATAATATCACATAACACGAAAAACAAATTAATGATAATAAACAAGTAAAAATTAGATTTAGTTACTTTATGAGATGTTCAAAATGTTGACCATTAGTTGCTTAACAATTGTTAGGTTATTGTGTGTAACTTCCCGCAAGACCTTCAAAAGTATTACAATGAATTTCATAGGGTGTGTTATTAAGTCTAATTTTGATATGTTCAGTAACATCCAGCCTATGTTTGTAAACATTACTCTTTAGATCACCTCACAAATAAAAGTCAAGAGGTGTAAGGTCTGTGGATCTTGTGGGCCACACAATTGCACATATTCTTCCTGTCCATCGATTTGGAAATGTTTGGTTTAAAAATTGATGAACTTGTAAACCAAAATGTGCAGTTGTGGTACAGGGTTTCTAATTGTTGCATAATCTCTTCACGTAAAAACAGAAAATCAAGTTCTCACGTAAGTTTCCGTTAATAAAAAATGGTGTAATGATATTATGGCCTATGATACTTATCAAAACATAGACCTTTTGTGGTCTTTGTGTGTGTGGTTCAGCCATCCACCGCGGATTGTCTGCCGACCAATATCTACAATTGTGCCTATTGACGGTGCAATTAAAAATAAATGTACCCTTATTGGAAAGGAGAATATTACTTACAAAATTAGGATCAACATTGCAGCTCTCCATCAAAATTTGACAAAACATCGTTCTTACATCAAAATCACCCTCCATAAGTTTCTGAGCTAGATGTATCTTAAAGGGACGTATCTTTTCGCTTTTGAATAAGTTTTTAACTGACATGCGAGACATATTTTGTTGCTAGCCCATCTGTTGAAGCGATTGATTGAGATTGTCCTGTAAATCGACTAAAACATTTATAGCCACATCACCACTAGTAGTGCTTTCCGGTCTGCCTCTTTTTGGTCTGTCTTGTAAACTTCCTGTTTCATTGACTTTCTTTAGAAGTTTTCCTACACAGGATTGGTTAATCTCACACCGATTAGGGTAAGCTTGATTAAATAAACAACTTCCGCTTGTACCCTCTTGCGGTCACCATATCCAACCATCATTAACACTTCAACTTTTATCTTTTTCAGTTAGAGCTCCCATGTTAATTTATGTTAACTGAGGCGTACGCATATCTGAGTGCTTAAGAAAATTTGACAAAAACTGTCAAATTTATCACTGCAGATTTGGCACCTAGCAACATTACAAACGAGACGACATATCTTCATAGCTTCAATGTATATATGTAACTGAAGTCAGTTTGAGTGGCTGAATATCTCATTGTGACGAATACACAACTTATAATTTACACAACTGATTTTATCTCTTAAATATACAGGGTGCTCCATTTAAAATAACAAAGTGGTTCTTATTTATTAGCCACCCTGTATAGTTACACATACTTTTTTACTTGTCAAACGGGTACTGAGGTTAAACACATCAATATATCAAGTGTCAAAAAAATATGTTTGGTAGTTTTTGAAATATTAACAATTTTTGAAAATCATTCTTAACAACGCTTTTTTCGGTATTGAATGAAGATAGGAAAAAACTTCAAACACATTTAGACCTTAAATTAGATGTAAATTCAGAAAACGCAAAAAGATATAAGGTGTTCTATTTCATATAAAAATGTTGGTATTATCTCTGAGCCACCCTGTATAGTTACACATACTTTTAGTGAATTTTCATTAAGTTTATATATATATATATATATATATATATATATATATATATATATATATATATATATATATATATATATATATATATATATATATATATATATATAACCGATAACTCAAAAAATACTTCACCAATCGAAACCAAATTTGGCAATTCCCTTCATTTTGTTAATAGCTTGGATAAGTTCGTTAGACAGTTTTGACACTCACATACTTTCAGAAAAAAATGTAAAAAACTGTTTAAAAACGCAATATCTTTGAAACGACAATAAGTATGAAACTAAAGCTTTACGGACCCGTAGATGTCGTATCAGTTGTCCTCTCTGCTAAATTTTAATTTAATCGGTTGAGCGAATTCTGAGTTATAACCAAATAAATAATTTACGGTATAACCTGAAATTACCTCTGAATAGGTACCTCTAGTGTTAGACAAGGTCAGACACATATATCAGGGTTACGCTGCTATTGCAAACAAATGCTTCAAATTAAACTTCAAACGAACAGGCTACATATGTTACTATAAACAATCAGCGGGGTTGCCTTTTTCCAAAACTGTCATCCGAATTTGAATATGTCAGAAAAATATATGGTAATAAATACAATTTTTAATGAAAGTGATTCAATCTGTTTAAAGGAAATCTAGAACTACGTTTTATTATGTATAAATATTAAGCTTCCCATTCTTCAAGGTATTTAAAACCCATCGCCCATTCTTAGTTAAATCTGACAACGCCAGTTAGCTATTTGTCATTGTCATTTATTATTTTGCAAACTGTTAGTGGGAGGAGTCGAATTCGAGGTTATCTTCTTCCAAGTCTTCTTCTTCTTCTTCCTCTTCTTTGTTTACATACGTCATAAACAAATAATAAGACTCGAGTAATACCTTAGAATCTGAGAATAAGGTACTTATTGTCTACTTTTAGTTTTTCGTGAATTTTGAGGTCGGTTTCAGACTTTATATGTTTATATATATAATATATATATATATATATATATATATATATATATATATATATATATATATATATATATATATATATATATATATAATATATATATGTATATATATTTATGTGTCACACCGCTAACTCAAAAAATAATGGGCCGATTTTGATACAATTTGGTGAGTACCTTCCTTTTGCAAGTGGCTTGAATAGGTTCGTTATCCCGGAAAATCGGACTAGCTTTTCCCGAAAAATTTTGCATTTTCTTTCGGAATTTTTTTATATCTCCGGAAATAACAAAGTTAGGGCAACCATATTTGGTGCGAGGGTTTATATCATAAAAAGAAAATCATGTACCAAAAATTTGAATCTCTACGTTGAACAAACAAAGTTATAAGCTTTTAAGTTTTCATTCTTAAAATGTCACAAAAGTCTAAATGTCAAAATTGACATGTTCTAGATAGAGGATTACATGAACGGCTATGCAGCGTAAATGTCGTAAAAGAAGTTAAAAAGACTTAAGTTTCAGTTATAATCTTCTTTGTTCTTTATTTTCTTAAATTATTTGCTGAAAATTAATTTAAAGTAGACCTTTTATGTGATGCTTTGGTAGCAGTTTCAGTTATTCATTTAGTTTTAAGGAATCAGATTACGCTTATTATGTAGCGTTTTTTTTTCAATTGTGCAATGTGGAAGTTTTCTATGGAGAAACGGTGTTGGTAAGTAGTTTCTCCTTTCTATGGACTTCCGCAAGGTGAGTTTTTTACAGTTGAACATTTGTAGCTCCATTGTAGCATGTGTACCTTGCACAGAAGCTCAAATTGACTTTAGGTCTCTTAACTGTATTGTAGGGTTGAGATCACAGCATTTGTCCGATGGTTAATGCATAAAGGGGTTCTTTTAAGCATGTTTCTGAATTTTTTTTTAAATGAACAATACGCTAATCTGCTAATTTACCTATAAATGTTATTAATATTAAAAAAATGGAAACAACGCTCGTGCCTGGAATAAAGTTCTCTTAGTCATTTTAACTTTAAATGAAATTTCCTCCTCCCGTTTCGCATCCGTTTAACACATTGGGCACAGAAAATATCGGAATTAACTTAAAATTATCATTTATAATTAAAGGAAAATACAATTTGTTCTAGGTAAGCAACGAAAAAATTCACACAAAATAGAATAATTTCTAGATTCTAAAACCTACTGTGAAGCTATAATGAAACAACGTCAAATGAAACGAAAACCATTTCAGTTTAAGGAATGGAAAAATGTTTTTACAGTAAAATAAGCTTTCCTACTCCAAAAAACAAGATTCTTATAAGGCGTAATACAATAGTGTATAATGATAGTCCACGGCAACAGTACATGTCATATTCAATTGACAAATTATTTTGATAAATGTCAGATCTATTTTCAAAGTGACATGTAAATAAGTATTTTGTTTTCTGACATTTGTAATACAAATGTAGATATGCTCTTCTTCTTACAATCATATTTATTTTTGGCCATTACAATTTTACTCATAGAGTTGGATAAAATTTTAGTGACTTTTGAATTTGAAAAGATTTGTTTTAATGAGCGAAAAGTAGGCCCCATAGAACCCATATCCGGGTTAGCTTCCGTTTATGTGTTTTCATTACAGGGTGACGCGTAAAGCTCAAAATATCCATTATTATACAAGATATGATAAAAAAATTTATATGTTAATTATACGATGTCTGGAGCTGCATCTTATAAAATTATTTTCACAATCACAGGTGACCCATAAATCGCTGCTGATACATTTTTTTTCCTAATCGAACACGCCTTATAGTATTACAATTTTTGCATTTTCCATCGAAAGATAATGCATGTTTGTAAGAAAATAAATTCGGGACTCAGCAAGTGCGTTATGGTAGCGATTTTTCATTATATGTTTCTTTCGATAGCTTAATTTGCTATTAACCTAAGGTTCGTTGGCCAGGAAACCAGTTTTTTGGGCACATTTTAGGTTTATTTTCGGAAGATTTTTTTATATTGTCAAACAATAAAGTTATTTTAATGAAATATGGTACATTGCTGCTTCTATATATGTTATACTGGTAACCAAATTTGATGCAAGCTTTCTTAAAAAAAATTATATTTCCTATTAAACATATTTTTATGAAAATTCACTACCATAACGCCCTTGCTGCGTCCAGAGATTTTGTTTATTGTTTGCACAAACTGGATGGGTTGGCTAAAAAAAACCATCCAAGCAATTAAAAGGAAAAATATCTGCCATATTTATGACTTGAAAGGTACATTCCTTTTGTAAATAATTAATTTTTTACTAGAAAACTTTTGTGACTTTAATGAAATTTGTTACACAATGTTTTAAAGAGGTTTGCAGTACTTACATATATCTCTACCAAACTATAATTTTCTAGCTCCATCGAAAATTGAAACTTATTCAAATAATCGCTGACTGGGACCTCTAAAACTGGTCTCCCAGGTCCTTTTAAATTTAAAGAATAAGTTTTAATAATATACCTTGCTGTGTGTTTTGTTTACCTAAAGTCGGCCTATTTCCACGACTATGGCCAATCACCGACGCCAGGGAACAGTTTCACCTCAATATCCCGGAAATTTATCCAAACCCCTGCGTTTATGTAAGGAGGGTAGGGATCTTTAACGTGCCCAACATTTCATGGACACGGTACCGGCGGCTTTACGCCCCCTCCGAAGGGCGGAACGTGCAGACATTCAACTTGCTCAAATACAATGCCAGAACCTCGGTTGATGTTAATGTTACAGTTTGTACTGAAAAGGTGAAAGGAGTACCCTGGGATCGAACCCAGTACCCTCGGTTCAGAGGCACACGTTCTTACCCCTAAACCACCGAGGTTCTTATATACATTACTAATAATGCATAATTCTTATGAAAATTCACTACTTTAATGCACTTGTGCGTCCCGAACATTTTTTACTTGTCGACAGAGTATTAAATGTAAGTACATCAATATACCAAGTGTCAAAAAATATGTTTAGTACTTTTCAAAATACTGGCAATATTCCACATTTTTTACACCCTGTGTAATTTCATAATTAAAGTAACAGTGATTGGTAAGAAAAATAGTAGGATAGTTAATGATAATCGTGTCGATATGGAAGAGAAAGGTAGAAGGCACAAACGCAGGCCATAAGCATTACTTGCAAAGCGAAGTGAAAGAAGACCAGCAGGTATAGATTCTCTGCAACATCAAATCATTAATACTCTATAATATAATATTTAGAATTATACTGCAATATCACGCTATCTTTCGATTATTGTCGGTAATATGAATCAATGGATATCATATAACAAGTATCGCTTAGTGTAGATCAGGGTTATATCCTAAATTTTTCCTTTGCAGAAACAAGTGGATTTCTCTGAAACTCGGCCTGTCAGATTCATTTCTCTGCCAGCATTCACACATGAGATCATATATTTCTTTCGGGCAGTTGATTGGCATGCTCAGTAGTACCTGCAAACAACCACGTATCAGAAATCGGATCAATATGACGCTGATACCTATATACGTACATGTTTGCCGTCGTTCTGGTAGAAATGAGTTACATTTTCTATAACCCGTTCATCGCTGAGATCTTCGAACGGTTGTTCTCTGGCAAACGTCAGGATCTCCCACAGCAGCACAGCGAAAGACCAGACGTCGCTTTTCCCAGATAATTTGCCCTAAACAAGAATTAACGTTATGTCCATGTCGTTTATAAGTTAACGCAATAATAACAAATTTAAAACTAAAACATTAAGAAATGATTTTACAGCATACAATATTATTTTAGGTGACGGCTGATTTAAAATTAGATAACGAAACTTTAGCTTTGTATTTTACAAACTAAGGATGATAGTTTGTCTACGCTAATAATATAGTATCGTTACGTTCTCCGGGGCTCTGGATTGGCTGACTAACAAAACGCAGCTTTTCAAACTACTAATTTATTATAAGCAACTATTTTCCAACACCAGTATCAACTAAAATGTTTCTCTCTATTATTAAATGTCCATAGAATTATATTCCACTATTCGCATTCTATGATCACTTCTTAAACACCAACACTCACTGCTGACTCGCTTAATACTCGATGATCACTTCTTCACCACACCGACTTAATACTGAACTAACTTACACTGCGCACCGCTCGTCTATTTATATTGTCCATAGAGATTCTAGACCTTCTACACTATTCTACACCTGTCACTTCTGGTCCCTTCTAGAAATATAATTCCAGAGTGTTCGCTCTTACCAACACATTTTATAATTGACATCTGACCATAGAAGCAACAAAGTCTATAAACTTAATTCTCATAGAGAAATGTGACACTGCCCCCCTCTTATATTCGATCGTCCCGGTCGAATTCTGACATTTCTTGGAATGACGTAAGTATGTGCATATGGACCACCTTCATCTTGCTCTTCTGGCTCCTCTGAATGCGATAGACAACGTCATTGATCCTTTTGACCACCCTATAAGGACCCTCCCATAATTTCTCTAGTTTCGGTGGCCGTCCCTTGCGTCGTACTGGATTGTAGAACCACATACGATCTCCTTCCTTAAATCCAGCTAAGTTAGCTCGCACGTCATAACAGGTCTTCGTGGGGTCGCTTTCTACTCGCATATGCATTCGGACAGCAGAGTGGATGGTTTTTCTTCTCGTCACTATGTCGGAGCTTTCTTCAAGCGAAGTTCTTACGTGATACTGGCTCTTCCGTGTAGTTGATCTTGTTCTGGTGTTTCTACTTGTACAAATATCTCTACGGGCCCGATTCATCCTGTCGACATCAGCTCTGTTCCAACAAATGTGCGTACTGACTTTTTTCTGGGTTGGCTTCACTTTTAGATGGTCTTGCTTCTGGCTGAGTAACTGGGTCGTCTCTTCCTCTCACAGCTATATTCACTGGAATGGCACTTTCACGGAAAACGTTGCTATTTTCCTCTATAGTGGTTGTTCGCAGTACCAGGTTACTACCCGGCGACATTATTATTTCTTCACGCCGATAGTCAGGCTGTTAGTGCCAAGATCAAGTTTAACGCACTGACACTGAAGTATGTCCAAACCAATTATAATCGGGTCTGATATGGCGGCGACTATGGCTCTCTGCTTTGCCTTCCATGTACCAATTTGCGGTTCGACGTCAGTTTCGCCAAATACCTGGATTCGATCACCACCGACTGCATTTACTCTGTACACTCTCTCTGGCTCTCTTACTCGCCATCTTGGAACCATGTCGCGACGAATAATCGTCCTAGGTGCGCCTGTATCGACGACCATCTGAGCCTTATGAACGCTTACGTATCCGTCTACGACGAGAGCGCTGCCAGAATCGCTAACCTGAGAAATGGTTACCGGCCTTAGCTTTACTTTTTCCCTTAGGTGTGATCTTAGAGCTCAATATTCGCTCTTTATATGTCCCACCTTGCCGCAGTTCCAGCAGCGCAAGGCGTTTGCACGGTGAGCTCTTATTGGGTGTTCATGAGACGTCGGCATTATTTGTCCGGCTATTTTCCCTAGTAGCTGCATGATCTTGGATGAATCTGTTTTATGTTCTTCTTAGACTTGGAGACTGCCAACTTGCACATGACTTTCCAAAGCTTTGCTTTACCGCTTCAAACTCCAAGTAATGTGCCAAAGCATCGTTTAAGTTTTTGTGTCTCGCCATTCTCAGCGCGTGCTGTGTGTAGGTATATCTGATGGCGTCAATGAAGGTTTGCACCGACAGCTGGTTTAAAACCTCCATCGGAGCTATGGGGTAAGCAAATTTCGTCAGTTTGACAACGTCGGCGTGGAGATGTTAAAGACTTTCGCCTCGTTTCTGACAGCGATTTTTTAACTGCAATCGATACAACTGTTGTTAATGCTGGTCGCTTTCTCTCTCTCGCCCCAACCATTTGCTGTAGCAGTGGCTTCGAACTGACGTAAATAAATACCCCATGGAACTGAGCTGTCAAATGTGGGGACCTTAATTCTTATGTGGCTATCTTCGAGTCTGATGTTTCCCGTGACTAGAGTATCATATTTCTTTTCTAGTAATTGCATTTTCTCCTATACCTGCGCTTGTACCTCTTGCACACTCGCCAGCTTGTCATGTACATCGTCGCTGATACCCCTTACTCGACTTTCTACGTGTTGGAAGATGTCGTGTTTTACCTGCTTCATACGTTCATCCACACACGAAGTAGTATTCTCAATTCTGCTGGCTTGTTCTTGTAGAATTTTCTTTGTTTCTTCGTCTCTTTTTCTAGATTCTTCATCTGCTTTTATCATTTATTCTTTTGCTTCTTCGTACCTTTTTCTCAGTTCCTCACTTGTCTCTTTTTCACATTTCTTCTTTGGCTTCTTTGTCTCTTTTAATAGCCTTTTCATCTCCTTTTCTCATTTCTTCTTTGGCCTCTTCATCTCTTTTTCTCATTTCGTCTTTCGCTTCTTCGTCTCTTTTTCTCGGCTCTTCTTTAATCTCTTCATCTCTTTTCTGGGTTCTTCATCACTTTTTCTGGCCTCTTCTTTCATTTCTTTAATCAATTCCAATAGCTGGGCGTCCATAGTGGCTGTTGCGCTACGTGTCTCAGGCATAGACGTACTTAAAGCTTGCACACAGTTTATTCTGTTTCATGAACACACCCAGTTATGACACTGCTGACACTGATCTTCCAGAAATTCTAGAAATTTCAACGTTGTTCAACGAATATTCTGGAAAATATTTCTGCTAGCAGCTTGAAAATCCCAGTTCTGGCAGCAGTTGTTACGTCTTACGGGGTTCTGGATTCGCTGACTAACAAAACACAGCTTTTTTCCTACAACTATTTTCCAACACCAGTATCAACTAAAATGTTTCTCTCTATTATTAAATGTCCATAAAACTATATTCCACTATTCGCCTTCTATGATCGCTTCCTAAACACCAACACTTACTGCTGACTCGCTTAATACTCTATGATCACTTCTTCACCACACCCACTCAATACTGAATTAACTTACTCTGCGCACCGCTCGTCTATTTATAGTGTCCATAGAGATTCTAGATCCTCTACACTATTCTACACCTGTCACTTCTGGTCCCTTTAAGAAATATAATTCCAGATTGTTCGCTCTTACCAACACACTTTATTTATTTATTTATTTATTTATTTACTACAAATACTCAACGAGACTTATCCCAAATTAAGAGTATGAATACAATACATATCATACACTATAAAAATTAACAAAGTAATGTTCTACTAATTACCAAGCAGCGATGCAACGTGTCTCATCTCAGACTCACCACAACACAATATGTCTATTGACTGATGCACGCTGTTATAAATGGAGCACGATCTGTAAATCGGTGAGTTAAGCCTAACATTGGTCCTAGGTGGCGGTAGATAAAAGAAGTCGTGTCTTCTATAAACCAAAAACTAACTATTAAATAATAATAATACAGCTATTCGAGAGAAAGACTTGTGCGCAATCAAAATTTTATGAAATACTAAAAAAATATATCTTTCAACACATATATAGAGTCACACGAAGTATATTGTAGATATTGACTTTAAATTTGGCAAAATGCATGTTCTCAGCCTGACACAATACAAATTTTGACCTTTCATTCCTTTTACCAAGGACTCAAGACATATATATGTATATGTATATATATATATATATATATATATATATATATATATATATATATATATATATATATATATATATATATATATATGATGATTTTTAAATCACGCGCATTCCTATATTCAGCATCTTTGCATTTAGAAGTATGATTTATGATTGTCAAAGTGTATAAAAAGTGTATAAATATCATAGATAGAGAAATGTATAATATAATATATGTAAGTATACAATCCCGGATTCAGACAAGCATGAGTGACAAAATCAATTTGGAAGATGATAAAGAATATGGAGATTCTTTGTAAGAGATTTACCATAAATAGAGATACATGACTGTCTGCACCTGACAATATGAACCGTTCTCAGATCTCTAGAACACTAGAAACACATCCACATTAACAGGGTACAACTTCACCCTGTGATTACCCTAATCTAATCACTGGCTACACTACCGTCACCCAGCATCCAGTCCGCGACATTCTAACAATACTAGCCATTTAATACTAGTGGTAAGTCCATGTAATTCTAAGCACTCTCCAGCACTGCACATTACACATGACTTTAACCTGTACAATAACGTTTATAATATTTTAATTAATTAATTAAACAATTTTTGTTTATCTATAAACTTACAAAAAATAATATCGCGGCATATTGATCCTTCCTTCTCATTATCTAGTCCCTACTGTTTGCCTACATATTAAAAGCCTCTCAATACTTTTGAATACTGAATAACGAATGCTTTATAATAAGGAAAAAACAAAAGAAAAGTATAAAACAAAGTACTGAGACAAACTGAACAGATCGAAATCATTCTGTGAAGAACATCATCTTAATAATAAAAAAAATAAAAAAATCATGTAACAATGCTAACTTAACCTAAACAAATATAACTAAACTGTCAACTATTCCTTAATTAACTTAAATAGCTTAAATGTATTTAAACTACCAGAAAACATCAAATAAATCTACTTATCAATTGACCACTTTACTTCTTCGTTGCGGCTCTTCTTGTCAGCCTTTTCTCACTAATAGTGTTTTCTCTCGCAACATCTGTTGGCAGAGTTTGTGAATGCTCTGCCGGCTGGTATGCTTCAAGTAAAGGTGAGTCTGCCCATGGGAGTGTACTGCCTTCTGATAATGAACGTCTGATGCTGTGTATCTGATCTCCGTCCTCCGGCTGCTCCTCTAACGTATCCTGAAGTTGTTCAGCGGTGTATACTTCATCATTTACATAGAGCTTATTTCCTCTAATTGATGCATTTTGTTTTCTGTTCTTAGCTATTTTTAAATGTTGAACCAGTATTTTCCTTCCCTGCTGTTCCTCTCTTGTCAGGTCGTGTGAAACAAATATTGAAGTGCCTTTAAATTTATGAGACTGTTTCAAAATCTCTACTTTTTTTAAAAACGTTGATAGTTCCACTTTTGCGACCTTTTTAGTTTTGCCAAATATGTCCACACTATTCACATCATATCTTTCCAGGTTAACTTCCAATATTTCCTTAAACTTCTCTGCAATAATTTTCAAGACTGTGTCCCTATTATTACTATCAGTGGCCAGTCCATGCACAATAATGTTATTTCTTTTGCTTTTCTTCTCTAAGTATTTAACTTTGCTCTGTAGCTCCTTGTTTTCAGCTTCAAGGTACTCTATCTTTTTATTAGCTATTTCAACTTCATGTCTAAATAATCTAAATTGATCTTCTATAAATGCCTTGATTTCCTTTTTGTTAGAATTTATTGCCTTTAGCAAATCATCATTTGATATTCCAGTTGATGCACTCATATTATATAGCAATTAAATTTAACAAGACCCAATATAAACTATTTACAGTGAAAACCATGTGTGTACCCACCTTTAGCTAAAACTTGCATTTGTTATCTCGCTAGTATTTTGTTAAAGATAACAACTTTTAAGCGACATGGATTTTTAAACAGTCTTGTGATTTCTTGAAATTCGTTTTATTAATTTGTACCAAGTCAATTTATTGCATTCTTTCACACAATATGTAGTCAAGGCACTATGACACTATGTAAAACACTTTTTCTAAATTATCTACACCTAATACCCGAAGAACAGACTCTAATTCTGTCACACGCCCTTGGAAACTTCCATCATGCTAAAGCACCACACACACACACTTTATAATTGACATTCGCTTTCATGGTTTCAACGGTGCATGAACGTTAGGTGGTAATGATCTAACATTGAGTTTATGATAATTTTGGGCTAGGCACGAATTCGTGAACCACGGTAGATAAATATAGTGCCCCGTAATTAAAATATAATTATATTGAGTGCTAAAAATTAAATAAAAGTTCCTAAATGGGCACAATTTTTGAGATAAGTGCTGAAAGTGGAAAGCTCACGCAAATGGCCGTTAAAAAATGACTGGACGCAGCAAGTGCATTATGGATGTGAATTTTCATAAAAAGGCTTTTAATGGCAAATATGTCTCTCTAATGCAAGCTAGCATCAATCTGGTTGCCGGTATGACCTTTATAGTAGAAAAGATGTACCATATTTTATCAAAATCACTTATTGTTTGAAAATGTACAAATATTTTCCGAAAATAAACTAAAAATGTTTCCGGGAAAACCGGTTTCCTAGCAAACAAACCTTAACTTAATTGCAAATTGAGTTATTGAAATTTAAAGGATTTAACGAAAATGCGCTACCAAAACGCACTTACTGCGTCTCAATTTTTTTCTTACAAACATGCATCATATTTCGATAAAAAAAAGCAAAAATTCAATAATATCAGGGTGTTAGAAGAAACAATTGTAGGGGTTTCCAAAGACTTATAGACCACCCTGTGATTGGCAAAATATTTTTATAGACACCTATAATTAACTTATACTATTTTTTCTCGTATCTTGTATAATAACAATTATATTGAGCTTCACCCTAGAAATGCGTCACTTTGTATACATATATTCAAACAGATAAACACTGAATACAAGCTTGGATATGGATTCTAGGGGGCCTAGTTTGCGCTCGTTTAAAGAAATCTATTAAAATTCAGAAGTCGCGAGTTACAGCACCCTGTATAATGCTATACTGATATCTCGTGTCAGTAGAGTAATAGGATCGAAGCAGTCGTTCAACGCGGAAGTACTGCAACCGCTGAATAATCATAGTCATCATAATTATTTAGTTTAAGTTGTTTTATTTTATAATGTTAGCTAAGCATATTTGACTTTATATATACAAGTAAGAGACAATATTATGTGAGAATTTATTACGAGTGTTTCAACATTAAACATCGTGTATTTCTCCTTTGTTTTAAAATTATAATTAAACTTGTTGTAATTTCGAAATAAAGTTTTTTTGTTTTGAAGTGCCAAAAGGGCACTATCCAAACTGGCGCAGTCGTTAGTATAGGTTTAAGTGTATTTTTGACAAAAATCGCAAAGGTACACGTCGATTTTTATCGTTAAAAACCTGTAACCTACAAAATTTAAAGTGACAAACATCGTCAAAGAGGAAGGACATCATCGCCAACCTCAACAGCAGAAGCCACCACTAGCAGAAGACAACACAGCCACAAAAGGAAGGACATCATCGCCAACCTCGAAGGGCCAAGTCAAGTATAGATAGAAGTGACCAAAAATCGTCAGCGAAGAAGGACAACATTGCCGACTTCATAATTAAGCATATGGAAAAATTATTGTGAGTAATTCTCATTATCCTTTATATATATTTATTCCATAAATTTTATAATTGTGTATGTCTGACTCAGATAAAATTTTTAAGAATATTTCTAGACAAAATATTATTAAACCAGCCAAATTAGTGTTAAATTTAGAAAATAATTTTACGTTGGAAAATACAAATATTAAAATGACTGAACAAAACGTTACTGCACAAACTAAAATTGAATCTTATCATATTAATGCAATTCCCAGTTATGACGGGGATCAAGCCACTTTGGCATTATTTATTGGAGCTTGTGAAAATTTCTTATCATCTTTTGTTGATACACAAAATTTAAATAATGACCGCAATAATTGGATACTTAGGATAATAGTTAATAAACTAGAGGGAAGAGCAAAATCTTTAATCGCTAGTAGAGAAGATGCCACAAATTGGCCCCGTATAAAACTTCTCTTACAACAATATTTTTCAGACCAGAGAGATAAAGATTGTTTAGCTAGAGACTTAATGTTACTTAAACCGAATCAAAATGAAACGCCCTATCAATTTGGTATGCGAATACAAGATGCTAGAAGTTTGCTACAAAGTAAATTAAGATTAACTATAGATGATAACAATATTCGTTTAGTAAAAAATTAAATTTATGACAAAATGGCCTTGCAGACCTTTTTACATGGACTGCACGGACAATTAGGACTTGCAATTAGATTACAAAAACCGATACATTTGGAGCAAGCTATGGCATTAGTCGTAGAGGAAGAAAATTTCCAATATGGCGAAAAACAAATGAAATATATGCATACTAACACACATAATAAAAACAGTAATAGTAACAATTTCCAAAATAAACCATTCCAAAATAGTTTTACTTCTCAAAATCTAGGTAATTTTCATAAACCATTTTCTAGTAATCAACCATTTAATCAAAGACCATCTAATTCACAATTTTCGAGAAATAATTTTCCACAATTAAATCCTTTTGAGAGAAAACAAAACATTCAACAACAGAGACCTCGTTATCAACCTGCTTCACAAAATTTCGCAAGAAATTCTAATAGAAATGTTTTCCGACCCAACCCTAATTTTGTTCCGACTTACAAGCCTACCCCTATGGAAACGTCGACCAGAAATCATAGACCGTCAAATACCATACCCAATACACAAAACAGACGACATACGAGTGAGGAACTTTATCATCACGAAGTACAATCTGACAGACCTATACAAAACAATGACTACAACGACACAAATTTTAGTCAAGGAAATTATGAAAATAATGAAACAAATTGTGAATATTATGAACCTGATAACTTTTCAGAACCTTACCCTGAAAATTATTATGAACCTAGAGATAATTTTAATGATTATACCGAACATGAAGAAAATTTTCATTCGAGCCTGAATTTAGATCAGAACAGATAATACAGGTTAATTTAGATAATTGCCCAAAACTACCCTATGTAATCGTGCCTGGTATAAATTTAAAATTCATGTTGGACAGTGGTAGTACGAAATCTTTATTGTGCCCATCTTTAGCTTATACTTATTACAAAAATTTTATAGAAAATGAATATTTTCAAATCAAATCCGTCCATCAGACAAGTACACATAACGAAATTGCAAAAATTCCCTTACCATTAATGTTTAACACAGGAAAAGCAAAATATAAATTTTACATTTTTGATATTAGTAACCAATATCATGGTCTAATTGGCTCTGACTTATTACAAAGGTTAGGAGCCAGAATAGATTTTAAAAATAGAAAATTAATTACAGATAAAGCAGTAATTCCACTTTATTTGCCGTCTGAACAACATAATACTTATAAAAGAACGTATCAAAATTTTAAAATCGAAATAGAAGCAAGAACAGAGAAAATTATTAAAATTCCAGTTTCTTGTTCCACAAATACTGGCGTTTTATCGAAATTAACATTGCGACCTGGAGTAGAAATACCAGAGTCATTAGTTAACGTAGATCAGGGTTTTTCATATGTGAGTGTCTTGAATAGTACAGATAAACATGTACAAGTAATATTAAACTCGCCATTGAAACTTGACCCAATTACGGAAACAGAATTAAATTTCACTGAACACTTTGACGAACACATGGACGTAGATTTCTCAGGGATTGAATTAGAATATCTTCAAAATCAAAATTTACAAAAACTTAGACTTGATCATTTAAATATTGAAGAAAAAACAGCAATTGAAGCGTTATGTAGGGAATATAAAGATATATTTTATTGTGAAGGAGTCCCTCTCACATTTTCACATCAAATAAAACATCATATTAGATTATCTGACCCAGATCCAGTTTATGTAAGACCGTATCGCTTACCCCATGTTCAACAACAAGAAGTTAAACGACAAGTAGACGACTTACTAAAACAAGGTATAATTCGACCATCCTGTTCCCCATGGTCCAGCCCTGTATTAGTGATTCCAAAAAAAAAGGACAGCAGTGGTAAACAAAAATTTCGTATGGTAATAGATTATCGTAAATTAAATGCCAAAACTATCCCGGACAAATATCCTCTTCCAAATATTTCCGACATCTTAGACAAACTTGGACGAAGCCAATATTACACCACTCTTGACTTAGCTTCTGGTTACCATCAAATTGAAATGGCACCAGAAGAAATTGAAAAAACGGCCTTCTCCACGCAGTTCGGCCATTTTGAACATATGCGCCTACCTTTTGGAGTTATCAATGGGCCACCCTGTTTTGAGCGCCTAATGCAAAATATTCTGAGGGGTATACAAAACGAAAAATGTTTTTCCTATCTAGATGACATCATTGTATTTTCAACTTCCCTTCAGGAACATATTGAAAGACTAAAAGACGTATTTGAAAGATTAAGACAGGCCAACCTAAAAATTCAGCTCGATAAAAGCGAATTTCTAAAGAAGGAAGTAATGTATCTTGGGCATATAATCACAGATCGGGGGGTGAAACCCAATCCAGATAAGATTAAGGCCATAAAACAGTATCCACTTCCCAAGACCCGTAAAGAAATCAAAGGCTTTTTAGGTCTTGTAGGGTATTATCGAAAATTTATACGCGATTTTGGAAAATTGACTAAACCACTAACTAAATGCCTTAAGAAAAATGCCAATATAAATCATGACAAAGATTTCCTTGAGTCTTTTGAAACTTGTAAAAACATTTTGATGAATGACCCTATTTTACAATATCCCGACTTTACAAAACCTTTTATTTTAACGACAGACGCTTCAAATGTAGCTTTAGGGGCAGTGTTATCGCAAGGACCTTTAGGTAGTGATAAACCAATAAGTTATGCATCTCGCACCCTAAATAATAGTGAACAAAAATATTCGACTATAGAAAAAGAGCTTTTAGCTATAGTTTGGGCGACTAAATATTTTAGGCCATATTTATACGGACGTAAATTTTACATTTACACCGATCATAGACCATTAGTTTGGTTAATGAAATTAAAAGAACCAAATTCAAAATTAACTAGGTGGATACTAAAATTGGAAGAGTACGACTATGAAATTATATATAAAAAAGGAAAATATAATACAAACGCTGACGCATTATCTCGCATACAGGTAAATGCTCTAGATGATGAGATTTCATCTACGTTTAATAATGTAGACAGTAATGAGAGACGTTTACAGGACTTTGACCGTGAACTAAATACACCTCTTTTAAGTATGATATTACCACAGCCGACAATTGAATATATACCACCTATGACTCCACCGGAAATGCCTTTTATCCCAATCGAAATTCCTAATAATCCAAATTCAGAAGATATCCCTTTAAGTGAACTAAGACGCAATTTACTCGCACAAATACCAACTGAAAACTCGGACGAAAGTGATCATTCCCAACTAAATGTTGAACCGAAAAAAAGTATACAAATATCTGAAAATCCCATTGAAAAACAACCGAATCAATATTATATTTCCCCAGTAAATTATAACCCTAGACCAGTAAAACAGGTAAAAATTTATAATCAAACTAAATACTTAGTGCAAATTCCTCGACAAAATAATACAGACCATATTGTTAAATTTTTACGAGATTATACCGTTTCAAATAAACGTTATTATTTTAATTTTGAAACCGATCAATTATATAAGGACTTTAGTAATATTTACACTGAACTATTTAATGATAATGGCCCTGAAATAATAAGCTGTCCGAAACGTAGAATTCCTTTGGCTGACACAGCTGATATTCAGGAAGTAATACAAAGTTATCACACCTCTAAAACTAATCATCGTGGTATTAATGAGACACTTAAAGAAATAGCTAATAAATATTATTTTTTACACATGAAAGAAAAAGTTACTGAATTTATAAATAATTGTGAAATATGTAAAAGAGCAAAATATGACCGTAACCCACCTAATATACCTTTAATGCTTACAGAAACTCCAAGTAAACCTTTCCAAATTTTACATATAGATACATTTATAATTGAAAATCAAATTTATTTAACTTTAATTGATTCATTTTCCAAATTAGGGCAAGCAGTAGCTATTAGTAGTAAAAATCCGATAGAAACCTGTAATGCCTTAATTCAGTATTTTTCTTACTACGGAACACCCGAGCAAATAGTAAGTGACAATGGTTCAGAGCTATGCTCAGAAACTGTTAAACAATTATTTAATTTGCACAAGATAAAAGTTCATTTCACCACCCCCAGAAATCCAAATTCTAACGGTCTCATAGAACGCTTGCATTCAACTTTATTAGAACACATACGCATATTACGTCAAATTTATCCAAAAGACCCGATAACAAAAATTATGTGTTATGCTATTATGGCATACAATCATAGCATTCATTCAGCCACAAATTTTACCCCGTTTGATATTGTCTTAGGTCATACTTCTAGTAAAGATGTGTATGATATAAACGATCAACAAAAACTCTTGCAAGAGTACCTATTACAACATAAAAATAAACTAAATTTAATGTACGAAAAAATTAAAGAGAATTTAGAAAAAAATAAATTAAGAGTTGTGTCCGGCAGAAATTCCAAAGATGATACCGCTTTATTTGATAAGGAAACGCATGTCTATACTAAAGTAGATAAACGAAATAAAAATAATCCAAAATTCGAAGGTCCATTTGAATTGATAAAAGTTACAGATAAAAATGTTGCATTAATTAGAAAAAATAAACAAATAGCTAAACGACACCTACGAAATCTAAAACGACCTAATGTTTCAGGTCAATCCTCTTCCTCACCCATGTCCTTGGACAGGTAGAGTTTAACAGACTGAATGACAACCCTGGACTGCTACCCCTAAAAATAGGAACTATGCAAAACACAATCGATAAATGGACATTGATTAGAACGATTGAACTACAACCACTTTTACAAGACTTTAACTTTTTACAAAACACATCCTATCACCTGAACATCTCTATACAAAACTCCCCTTATAATGAATCCTATTATGAAGAACTACGAAACTCTCAAAATGTGTTATTCCATGAAATAAGTGAAACTAACAAAATTTTCAAACAAATTATACCATCAAGTTTAAATCGAAAAAAGAGAGGTTTAATAAACGGACTCGGAACAGTAATTAAGTCAATCACAGGAAATTTAGATGATAATGATGCTAAACGTTATGACTCAACAATTTTAGAGCTAACTAGTAACCAAAATAAATTAGAAATAATTCAAAAAAATCAAATGTCACTAACAGAAACCGCTATTACCAAATTTAATCAAACAGTTTACATTTTGACTAACAATCAAAAAAAGATAGCAGACCGTATTGAATTTCTAACGAAAAATTTTGAAGCTGAAGACTTAAGACAGGATTACATGGACATAGTAATCATAGCTCAAATGCTCTTTGTTCAGTTAATTACCGAAATAACGGGAATTAAAAATATTTTGGAGACTTTAGTTAATGCAATAACGTTTGCTAAATTAAAGACAATGCATCCCTCTATTTTAGAAACAGATGATTTATTGATAGAGCTTAATAAAATTCAAAGACATAAAGTAAATTTGCCATATAAGGTAAATATAAATAATATGGCCATTTATGAAAAAATAATTACTATTAAAAGCTATTACAAAACCACTCAGTTAACATTCATTTTAGATGTACCTTTGGTTGAGTCAGCATATTACGATTACTATCATTTATATGCCTTTCCCATCCGTAATAGTTTGACCCACACATTCCTAACATTAATTCCCCATTCAAAATACCTTTCCTTGAATGATGAAAATTACAAACTCCATGATGGACCATGTCGAGAGGTCCGACCAACTGAATTCCTGTGTCAAGCTCAAACAATGAATCACATCAGTCCAAACAGCCCTTGTGAAATACAATTAATAAAGTTCTCCACCCAGTATAACAATTGTGAGCATCACCAAATGTTAATAGAAGATGTGAAGATTCAGAAGATCAGCGAAAGTAAATGGATTATCATCTCTCCAGTAGAAAATATAGTCAACTACAGATGCAGCGATGACCGTAAAATCATGGCCATAGATGGTAGTTATCTGGTAAAAATAGAAGAAGGCTGTGAGGTAAAAATCAAAGGACAAACAGTAAGTTCTCATCAATCTGAAATTAAAAAACTTTTCTATGTACCGTTACCCGAACTCAAATTTAGTGAACTGTCCATGAACTCAAAACTTAACATTGTGCCTTTACATCTAGAATCTATAAATTTAGATGAATTGAATTTAGTGAAATCCCAACTACAGCATCAGAAGGAGTTACTACAAACATTAAGTGTTCCTGTAATTCATACTTCAATTAGTGTTTTTACTTTAACTGTTTGTGTTCTTTTATTAACAGTAGCATGTTTCTGTTTTTGGAAATTTAAAGACAGAATAACCAGTTCCGCCGTCGAGTCCGAAATCGTCAACGAACTTAAGAAGACCCACGAAGTTCCCCTGGAGGACATCAATTTCAAGATTTAGGTACCCTAAATCTCATCTGGCAAGGGAGGAGTTACAGCACCCTGTATAATGCTATACTGATATCTCGTGTCAGTAGAGTAATAGGATCGAAGCAGTCGTTCAACGCGGAAGTACTGAAACCGCTGAATAATCATAGTCATCATAATTATTTAGTTTAAGTTGTTTTATTTTATAATGTTAGCTAAGCATATTTGACTTTATATATACAAGTAAGAGACAATATTATGTGAGAATTTATTACGAGTGTTTCAACATTAAACATCGTGTATTTCTCCTTTGTTTTAAAATTATAATTAAACTTGTTGTAATTTCGAAATAAAGTTTTTTTGTTTTGAAGTGCCAAAAGGGCACTATCCAAACTCGCGGTCTGCCCATTAACCAATTTTTTCCACGAAAATTAGCTAAAATTTATAGACCGTTAAACCATAAACTTAATCAAACCTACAGTTAAATAATCAGAGAGAGGGTCTATTTGAAATGAATTTTCTGTAAACATTTTAGTAAAATGAAGGACATGGATGGTTGAAGCTGAAACCTAAGGGTTCGCAAAACACTCTTCTTGCAATATTTTCTTTTCATAATCCGTATTTGTTTCAGGTTCTTTGCCTGTATATTGCCAATTGTGACGTTTAAAATCGCGGCTTTTGGTACGTAGTTCACTCTTTATAATACAAACATGCGTAACAAATTTGGTTGCCCTTAATTTGTTATTTCCGGAGATATAAATGTTTTCCGAAAAAAGAAATAAAAAAAAAATCCGGGAAAACCTGGGCCATATACAAATTTAAACTGACTCCATATATGTGTTATGGGGGGCCTAATTAGCGCTGAAGTCTCGTCATTCGTGATTTTTTTTTTAATTCACTAAAACGGCGAGTTTTAGATACCAGTTTATTTTATCGCAGTAAAATACTGAGACTTGTCATTTGACTCCTCAGGGCAGTTGGGATTCAGTTGAATAGCAAATACGTCTGGGAATCAATTTGGCCAGACTGGGTTAAAACGCAGTATTCAAAATTTTGTATGTGGATATCATATAATTATTAGGCCACTCGTTTAGCTTTGCTTTAATTATAGGGCTGTTCACTAACACGCAAATTAATAGTACAAGTCCTGTTGAAGTAAAATTCAACTACCCTGAATGGTCAATCTGACGACCCGGGCTTCCATAGGGCCAAGTACGTTCAGTGGCAGTAAATAAATAAAGTTCATTTTCCTTTAACATTTAATTGCTAATTGCTGGATAATTAATTAGCTAATAATTGTAGTAAGTGCACCGACAAATTTCTTTGTAATGTCTTAAACTGTCTCTAAAGTAATATTGATATATCATGGTCTCGCTTTCCTATCAAAGTAAATGTAATAACTAATAGGCAAGGGCGGATAATTTTTGAAAAAAAAAATTAAAACAGGATGACACCAATTGAAGAAGGAAGAAAATTAAACAAAAATAGGAGGAAAAATAAACTACGGGCGATTTGAGGTCGGGAAGTGGAAGAGGGTGAACTTTTAATGGTGGAAAACGGTTTATCACGATTACCGGCAAAACTACAATTCTTATCGAAAAAAGTTAAATAGGGATAAGTTATATATATATATATATATATATATATATATATATATATATATATATATATATATATATATATATATATATATATATATATATATATATATATATCACCGATAATTCAAAAAATAATGGTCCGATTTTGGTCAAATTTGGACAGAACTTCCTTTTGCAAGTGGCTTGGATAAGTTCGTTAGTCAGAAAAATTGGACCAGGTTTTCCCGGAAAGTATTGTGTCCTCTTTCGAGAAAAACTTATATCTCCGGAAATAACAAAGTAAGGGCAACTAAATTTGGTACGATGGTTTCCGTCATAAAGAGTATCCTATGTACTAATTCAGATCTATATCTTAAAAGACAAAAAAGTTTGGGGTAAATTAATATTTAATTAATTAAATCTGATTCAAGAAAGTTAAAACGTCAAAATTGATTGAGTACGAATGTGAGTGAAAAATATTACCAGAAATGACTAACAAGCTCCTAGATATGTGTATACGTCGTTATTTTCCTTGACTTCGTTAAAATATGAGCAAATAATCCATTGTAAATCAAAATGGTTTTGTGTGAATAGTAAAACGTTAAACAATTAACATCTATTATGGGATATACCTGCTAGAACATACATGTAGAGCGTATCTAAGTGGGCTAAGCCATGTACATCGAATAACCGACTCCCACATGACGAGTTGTAATCCTAGTTAGTGATTTTACTTTATATCATTTTTTTTTTCATTTCATTCATCTCATTTCACTTTACCGTTATCTAATCAGATTGTTCTTATTCCGATGAATTTTTTAGCATGTTTTTGTATAAAAAATTAATTGATAAAGAGGAGATGAGAGTTTTGAGACTTAAATCAATTTGAATAGCATATCTAGTTGTTTGTTCTTCCCCTAACTTAGTGAAATCGTTCCATATTTAATACAGTCGTAGACTTTTCCCGTGGCTTCACAAGTGCTTGTTTTAGTGAATTTTCTTTAAAACAATTCACTAACGAGGAGATCCCGACTTTTGAATTTAAAAAACTTCTTCAAATTATATATATATATATATATATATATATATATATATATATATATATATATATATATATATATATATATATATATATATATATATATATATATATATATATATATATATATATATATATATAACGCGTTAACCATTTTCAAAATTTAGGTCTGTAAGTTTAAAGAGAAAAAAAGTTAGAGACATTTAAAGAAAAAAATGGGGTTTTCCTCAAAGCGTAAGAAGTCGCGATGTGAAAGGTCATGGCAACATCTGGGCAAAAACCTGTAAGAATAAGGATCATGTAAAAAGTGTTCTGCAAACCCTTAAGTTTCAGCTTCAACCATCATTGCCCTTCATTGTAATAAAATATTTCCAGAAAATTCATTTGAAATACACACTTTCTCTGATGCCTTGGAAGTAATTTAAGTTAAGTTTATGGTTTAACTGTCTATAATGTTTAGCTAATTTTCGTAGAAAACATATCCGGGTTTACTTTCTGTTTACATATATGCAGGGTGACGCATTTATACGGTAAAGCTCAATATAATTGTTATTATGCTAGATACGAGAAAAATTTTTATACGTTACCCATAGGGTGTCTTGAGCTGCATCTTATAAAATTATTTTGACAATCACAGGCTGGCCCATAAGTCGTTGGTGATACCTACAATTTTTTCTTGAATATTCCCCGTTGCATTTTTGCATTTTTCATCGAAATATGATGCATGGTTGTAAAAAAAATAGAGACGCGGTAAGTGCGTTTTGGTAGCGTATTTTCATTAAATGCTTCAAAATTGAATAACTCAATTTGCTATTAACCTAAGGTTCGTCAGTTAGCAAACGAGTTTTCTCGGAAACGTTTTGAGTTTATTTTCGGAAAATTTTTGTACATCTTCAAACAAGTTAGTTTGATAAAATATGGTACATTGTTTCTACTGTATAGGTTATACCGGTGACCAAATTGATGCCTGCTTGCATTAAAGAGACATATTTGCTATTAGAAAGATTTTTATGAAAATTCACTTCCATAACGCACTTGCTGCGTCCGGATGTTTTTAAAAATAACAAGATTAGCAGTCAACAACCTTTTAAATTTAATTAAAAACACTTTTTTAGTAATGCTGCCTTCACCTAAAATTTGCGTGGGTGCCAAGAACATTTTTATGTGAACTTCTAGAGTCAGGTTGTTGTCGTCAATCACCATAATAGTGTGCCATGTTCAAGATAAAACACCCTGTATAGGATATTTGATTCTTTCAATTGTAGCTGCCCTAATTCACAGTAGAATTTTTTTACAATGTTCTCATAGTGTAATACCAAATGAACCATAAAATTTTTTATTAGTAATCAATATTTAATATCCTCTATACAAGAGACTGATATATTATCTTGTTACTCTATCACTTTATGGGTACATTTATAGCAAATCATAAATCTAACGGTTCACAAAAAAGTAAAGGACATATTGAACTTACTAAAAGGATACTCTCCCAGGCCATCCACCGGAGAGGCAGAGGTCTTGATCCGGCGATTTTACAGTAATCTGAACTGTACATCTGTCGATACGAACCCAGATCGGAGATTTTGATCTCGTATTTCCTGCCGACTAGGCAGTTCCTGCAAACACAACAGACACATAATAATACAAGACTGTCGACATCTTTAAGTATCGCAGTTTTAATAAACGTCATACGATGGCGTTGCTAAAAATGGAAGCTACTTTATAATACAACTGAAATACAAAATGCACACAGAAATAATAGACAGTGGCCCGCCAGAATATTTTCTCCACATTTTCTCAGTTACGTTAGAAACACATGAAGCTCTTCAATACGTATAGGGCGCTTTGCTCGCGAATTTTCTGTCTAATAACTTACTATGTGAAAACTGGAACCTGTGATGAGCACTGATAAGTACACTTGGATAAACTTGTAAAAGTGTCTAAAGCAGGATTTCCTGTGACAAGAGCAGGAATTATAGACAGTGTACAACATCTAATTAAAAAGCTTCAGCGTAATAATCAATTCAAAAACGACCGCCCAGGACGAAGGTGGTTTAATGCCTTCTTGAAACGTAATCCCGGTATAAGCATCACAGTTGCTCAAAATTTGACTGGCAGCAGAGCAGCAGTGAGAAAGGAAAATTTTTTGAAGTGGTTTCAATAGGTTCAGGAATACTTGATAGAAACCAGGATTTAGAAATTCTTCAAGGCCCAACTAGAGTGTTTAATTTGGATGAAAGTGCCTTCTTTCTGAACTCCAATTCAAACAAAATACTCGATCTAAAGGGTGAGGAAAGCATTTACCAACAAATTAATTCCGATGAGAAGGAGTGTCTCACGGTTTTGATAACCGGCAATGCAAATGGCGATCTAAGACCTCCGTTAGTAGTTTTCAAATACAAAAGGATTCCTCAGGATCTCGCTAGTAGTGTTCCAGGTCGCTGGGGCATAGTAAAGTCAGAAAGTGGGTGGATGACAGGCCCACTCTTTTTCAATTCATCACGAATCTTTTTCATCCATGGATTATCAAGCAACAAATTTCACTACCTGTCATCGTTTTTATCGACGGTCATATCTAACGCTTCACACCAGTAAATTTTGTGACATGAAATTATACTCGTGGCACTGTTTCCGAATTCAACTCACGTTATACAACCAATGGATGTGGCTGTCTTTAGAGTGCTGAAGGAAGGTTGGAAAAGAAAATTACACCAGTGGAGGATTGATCATTTAACTCAGCCATCGTTAAAAAAAAATGTTTGTCACCTTTAATACAAGAAACTTTGAAACAGTACATAACGCTTGATATTTTGAAAAATTGATTTCGAAAATGTGGACTTGTTCCCTGGAATCCACAATCCGTTGATTTTTCAAAGATCCCTTTTATCACGAACGAAAACCTTGCAAAGCGCAACGATTTACTTGGCGACACCAAGGAGTGTCTTATTGTTTTCAAAAGGTATATAGGAAAAGATAAGCTAAGCGAATTCCGAAACACTTTGGATGAATCGGAAGGAGACATTCAGGATTTGTCTCTATTCTTGTTGTGGCAGAAAACTAATAACGACTCTAAGGACGAAGCAAATGAAAATAATCAAATGTATGAAAATGAAAATGGAAATGCCTTTCTAATTGAAAACAAAACTGAAAGTCTCTTAGATTACCCTACAACTAATATAAAAACCGATGAAGAACAAGCTATTGACAATATTCGCGTAATTTAGCATGTGACACCAACAAAAAGGTAATGATGGACTAACAAATAACACCTAGTGAAGAAGCTAAAAAAGTGCACTCTGACGAAGTTGACAGTGTTAATACAAATCGAGAAATTACAAAATCACAGGCTCTTGAAACCAGAAAAATTATGACGTTAGACGGTGAAATAGTGCCTTCACCTTTCAAGCGTGCTATATTCTGGCCTGAGTTCTCAAAAAAAAAACAAGGTAAAAGACCGAGAAGAGAGAAAATACCGATTGTAGTTAGTTCGAAACAGTGGCAGTTATATTATGAAAAAAAAAGAAGAAGCAAAGAAAATGAAGGAAAGTGATAAAATTGAACTAGCAAATGCACGAAAATTACATTATATAGAATCACAAGCAAGTTCCAAAAAGTACAAAGCTGAGGAAAAAGAAAGAAAGAAAGCCCAAAAAAGTAAAAAAAAAGAAAATCAGTGAATCAAGTAGCAGCGACAATGAAGAAGAATGGGAAGAATCAGGTGGCAGTTTAAATGACATAAGCCTGCCAGATAAAGAGTTTTTACGGGCAGAAGAAACGGAGGAAGATGAAATTTATAA
Organism: Tillus elongatus; assembly: GCA_964006375.1. Taxonomy (NCBI): domain Eukaryota; kingdom Metazoa; phylum Arthropoda; class Insecta; order Coleoptera; family Cleridae; genus Tillus; species Tillus elongatus. The sequence continues at coordinate 92,144,766 of OZ023263.1, read as the reverse complement.
AGACAATGATTTTATCTTGGTTAATTTTCCTCGAAAAAAAAAAAAAGTGTACCATATATGTGTGCATTATTCAAACAGTTTTTGAAGATGGAGAATTTGAAGTGGTTGCACTGAGAGCGGTCTCAAATGACAAAAAGAAATTTCAAGTGAATGACCAAGATGTTAGTGTTATATCTGCTTCACAGATTATCAAAGTCCTGCCAGTACCACAACTATATGGTTCAGGTGAACTATAGAAATATGAATTTGAAAGTCCCCTTAATACTGATGGTTGATTCTAATAGCGCTCGATTATGTATATGTTCACAATATAATGCCTTGTCAAGTACTCAAACATTACTGTGTCAAATACTAGATATTTTGAATTTTGTCAACTACTCACTCATTTGACTGAATGATTTTTAATTTTTTTGTATGTTTGTCTAGTGATTTAGTTTTGATTTGGAGGTACACACTTCATCTAAACACATTATATATTGTTAATAATAAAACAGCTTATTGTAGTCCTTTAAATCATAAGTTGACAGCTCAAAATTTCTGAATTTATTCCTTAAACTGTCACCTACTAGTGCCCTTACCTTATCCCACAATAATAATTATCATTAAATTGCAAAAGTTCTCAATTTTCTGATGCGAAGCTCTCTAAAATTTTACAAACAGGATATAACTGACAACAAACAACGTTTAGAATTGACAGCTACAAATACTGTCACATTGCTTCAATAGGTAACCTTATAAGACATTGAAAAATGGAGTCCAGCCGACTGAGGTGATTCTTAAGAAAGTTCATTTTATTCTTATTTTTTTCTAATGGAACCCGATTAACAGTAAGTAAGAAAGAGGTTCTTTCCGAAAATGTAAAAGAAATCATATATTGTCATTCGAAAAAAATTAAGTTACCATAGCAACAAAGCTGCTTTGGCTAGGAAAAAGTGAATATCGTTTTCTAGCAAAAACATATGTCGAAAAAAACCTTTTTTTGCATAACGACTATCAAGTGTTTTTTCATTATTTCTACTACCCCTTAAGTAGGTAACAGGATGGTTGGACAAGACAGACTGACACATTTAATTACTGTGGTTACCAACAACCAAGTCAACTTGGCTTGGTTGGTTGATTAGTTAGCTAATTGGTTCTTGGTTGGTTGGTTGGTTGGTTGGTCGGTTGGCTTGTTGGTTGCCTTGGTTGTTTGGTAACCGCAGTGTTTGAAATGTGTAGTTAAATGTGCCAGTTTGTATGACCGCTTTTCTTACAATTTTTTTATAACTAGTATCTCAGGAAACACAAGTTCTTTTCCAAACTTTTCCCTAAACCCTGAATATATATATATATATATATATATATATATATATATATATATATATATATATATATAAATATATATATATATATATATATATATATATATATATATATATATATATATATATATATATATTCCTAAAATATAAAACTTTGTTATTAGATTTCATACATTATACTGTAGTTCGCACAATCATAAGCACAAATATATCTACAGACACAAACAATAATGGCGTACATGTTACACTTAAACATAGCTTGTGCGTGGTACATATTTAAACAAAATATAACTGGGCTAAGTAGGCATATGGACATCCATCATCTGATTGTTAAACTACACGTGTAACAAACAGTAATCTGGCCGACTATGAACGACAAAGGTATGTTTCATTTTAAAATTAAAATATTGGGCGACTAAACTTGGGAGAGTAGAAATCTTGTACAATTCAACCCCATAAAATCTCAGGCTTGCTTTCTATCTCATTAGAGATACACCAGCCCTAGACCCATCACAATGAACAACCAAATTATTCAAAGTAATGAGTCCTTTTCACTTATCATTTCTGTGGATCGAAATCTCAACTGGCACCAACATGTCACATCAATTGCAAAAGCTGCTGCACCCTGTATATTACTTAATTTTCGAACCACTTTTTTAATTTTGAGGCAAATTTGTATAAGTATATTTTCAGCCACCGTGCTTTCTTTTAAAGGTATTTTGAACTTTATAAAAAAAAAAAATTCAACTGCAGCTTGTAAATATTGTTATTTTACCGATTATTAAATTTCGAGACTCCAATTCGGCATAGATAACATCACATTGCTGTAATATAGACGATGTGTTTACTTGTACAGGGTGTTCGTAGATAGCGATTATATTTAGGCACATTATAAGCCCTAAACTCTCATTTTTTTTCAAAGGGAACATCATGACATTTTTTTGTGTTGTGAATAATAACGGAAAAAAATAGCTTTCCGGCAGAAATATGACACCCTATTTATATATATATATATATATATATATATATATATATATATATATATATATATATATATATATATATATATATAAGAATACAAATTCATTCCAAAATATTCAGTTAGTAAACTAGACTTTTTTGAAGCTTTAGAAATAAACAGGCGCATACACGACAATAGCTACCTTGCTTTATGGGCAAACTGACTTAGTGGATTCTCATTTCTCAGATATTTTTCTTAGTAATTAAATAAATCACACAAAATAAATCTAACTATTTTTTCAAAAAAGTTGTAATAAGATAATTAGTTGATGTTTCTCGATATTTTCATTGTATAGAGACTGCGTTTTTACTGTTATTCTTTAGGTTTTGTATAGTTGTAATTGTTATTATAATAATTACTGCTATATGCTACTTCTATATGTATGCTAAATATTGACATACATCTCGTGGACATTTTAAAGGCGTCATTCGTCATTTTTTTTTTAATTTCATTTTCATTTCCAAAAAAAAAAGATTTAAACATCGTAACATAACTTTATTTGTGGTTGTCATGATTTTGGATTAATTCAATTTTCTTCTGTCTGAGGATCCTGCCGAGCAGTAAAACCTGTTACAGAAACGTTGAAGAATGTCCTATAGTGTCTAGAATTCAGAAGGGCCACTAGCTCCAGTTAGCTTACGCTCTGGCTACGTCCTTTATTTACAGAAACGCAAACCAACAGTGAAGCCACAGAAGTAGTCTCCAAGTATGTATGTAGTATGGACCAGTTTCACCAAGTAAATGCAACAACAATAAATTGATTTAAAGGTTGTTTTATTTAGCTTTTAATAAAATCTCAAATTCACCAACTTTTTGAGAGTATTCAATTTACTACCAATAATGCAACATCCGAAAGCTGATGGTTTAAATTCTGTTTATAATCTGCCTGCAAACACAGAAAATCCATCTGGATGGCAGGATCCAATTTTGATATCTAGTTATCAGATTTTACAAATGCTAGATGAAAGGTTGGCATTAAAGTCAATTCACGCAAATAAATCAAATCATACCTGCCCCAGTTTCCATTTAGTAAACCTACCTTCCGTAATTGCAAAAAACGTTCAAATAGAAACACCAATCAAATCAGCTGTACATAAAAGTTTTATGGAGCGTTAAGCACCAGCAAATGGTAACGATTCGGCTCAATTAATAAAAGTGAGTTTCCGCGTGTATGTATCAACACTGAAACAGAACTATCCTCTTTATACGTGTAAAACTGATACGGATTTTCAACAAGCGCGCTGCGAATAGATTAATAGTTTCCATTCAAGTCTATTCATGCTGAAATCGTGCCATATTGAACACTCAAATTCTCCATGTTGCCTTTCTAAAGGTAATCCACTTACAGTACTCCAGCTAATAATCTACGGCTGTTGTCGAAGATAGCAGTTTAAATACAAATCAGGAGGTAACGATTTGAAATCAACTTGTTTTGGAAAAGCAATTAGGGCCGGAAAATAACGAGCCAGTGTATACTGGTGCCAAATGAGCATCTAAAGTCTAATCGCACAAAAAGCTTGTTAGCGGTGCTGTGCTCTGAATGTGGGCACAATACAGATCGCTTATGAAGCTTATTGTGAAAAAGACCTATTATCATTAATGTATGGCATTTAAATGGATGATAAACTGAAAATGAATCGCTCAGTAAACAGAGCTAAATTGTATTTCTTGTTTGTTTAGAATAATTTTATTAACGATAAAGAACAAAACGTATAAACATATTTGGTTTAATTACGATTGCTAAAATATTACTTCTTGTATCATTTTACACTAACAAGCGCTTTGAAGCTTTTGCTTTTGTGGGTACAACACAACAGTTTTGTTTTCAGTCTGTCTAAAATAATACAAGCAAACAAAAATGACTTAGAAAAAAGCTTTTTAGTTACGAAAGCAACACATATTTGAAAATAATTGAGCGCACAAAGGAAAAGTGGTACAAGTGACATTTCACTAAGTGAAGATTGGAACCTGTGATGAGCACTGATAAGTACACTTGGAGAACCTAAATTACCTCAACACATTTTAAAAGACCTGACGATCGTTTCACTAACCAAGTTAGCGTCATCAGAGAATGAAACATTCTAAATACTGAAAAAACTAACATCAACTTATATACCGGATATTAGGTAAAGAGATCGAAGTGAGATAGGAAACTAGTCGCAGGCAAATTCCACAGTGTATTGTATTTTTATCGCCGGAAAAGGTCTTTGCACTGTCACTACTACTTTGTCTAAAAAGTGTCCATCTGTAATCGTTTTGAGAAGGTTCAACGACAGCTAAATTAACATAGATTCCTTTTGCGGCAGTATCTGTATTCTTATGTTATCTTTAGAACGTGCAGGAACGTGAGACTTTTATTTAACAAAGCAATCGATCAAGTGACTCGTAATTAGCGGTGGTGAAGTGTTCATACATTTTTTGTTGTAACTATATTTCGCAATATATACGCTTTCGAACGCGTTTAGTTGTCCTGGTTTTCTAACATTTTTTATTAAATTCAGATTATCTTTATCAACGTGATAATTATTATCCCAAATGTGTGGGGCGACGGAAGACTTATCTACAGTACTGTAATGTAATTGGGATAAGTGTTCTTTAAATCTAATTCCAATAGATCTTTTTGTTTGTCCGACGTATTTAAGATTACCATCTTTACAACCAATTTCATAAATTCCCGACATTTTGTCTGTGCTGCCCTTGTCTTTTGAGTTACCTAGCAAGTTTTTTTACGTATTTGTTGTTGAAAATGTTAGCTGTAAGTTGACTTTTTTTTAAAATGCTGCCTAGACCCCTCGTGATTCTAGGTTCAAATGGTAAGCAAACAAAGTATTTTCAGATTTTTCTCTTCTGAACGTCGTTAATTCTGCCAACATTTTCTTTGTTTTCTGTTTGTTGATTAATTTTTTGACTAGGCAAGCAGTGTATCCGTTATATTCGGCGACGTTATTAATATAATGTAATTCTTTGGTATATCTTCTTTTCTTTAAAGGAAAATTAATTAACCGATTTACTAAAAAAATTCAGACTGGCCATTTTTTGTGCGTACGTATGATGTGAGTTGTTGGGTATGTAGCTTAGAGTAGTGGCTTCTTTTCTATAGACTTCGAATTCTAAAGTGTCTTTATTCTTGATAACTAGTACATCTAGAAAGGGTAATAATAAGTTACCCTTTCTAGGGTAATAATAAATTACACTTTCCAGATGTACTAGTTATTAAGAATAAAGACACCTTAGAATTCGATGTCTATAGAAAGGAAACCACTACTCTAAGCTACACCCTGAACGACTCACATCACACGTATGCACAAAAAATGACCAGTCTGAATTTTTTAGTAAATCGGTTAATTAATTTTCCTTTAAACAAAAGTAGATATACCAAAGAATTAAATTATATTAAGAGCGTGGCCGAATATAACGGATACACTGCTTGCCTAGTGAAAAAAATAATTAACAAACAGAAAACAAAGAAAATCTTGACGGAATCAACGACGTTCAGAAGAGAAAAATCGGAAAAAAACTTTGTTTGCTTACCATTTGAACCCAGAATCACGAGCGGTCTAGACAGCATTTTTAAAAAAGTCAACTTACAGCTAACATTTTTAACAACAAATGCGTAAAAAAACTTGCTAGGTAACCCAAAAGACAAGGACAGCACGGACAAAATGTCGGGAATTTACGAAATAAGTTGTAAAGATTGTAATCTTAAATACGTCGGACAAACAAAAATATCTATTGGAATTAGATTCAAAGAACACTTATCCCAATTACGTTACGGTACTGTAGATAAGTCTTCCGTCGCCCGACACATTTGGGGTAATAATCATCACGTTGATAAAGATAATCTGAAATTAATAAAAAATGTTAGAAAACCAGGACAGCTAAACGCGTTTGAAAGCGTATATATTGCGAAATATAGTTACAACAAAAAATGTATGAATGCTTCACCACCGCCAATTACAAGTCACCTGATCGATTGCTTTGTTAAATAAAATTCCCACGTTTCAGCACGTTCTAAAGATAACATAAGAATACAGATATTGCCGCCAAAGGAATCTATGTTAATTTAGCTGTCGTTGAACCTTCTCAAAACTGTTACGGATGGACACTTTTTAGATAAAGTAGTAGTGACAGTGCAAAGACCTTGTCCGGCGATGAAAATAGAATACACTGTGAAATTTGCCTGCGACTAGTTTCCCATCTCAGTTCGATCCCTTTACCTAAGACCCGTTTTTTAAGTTGATGTTAGTTTTTTCAGTATTTAGAATGTTTCATCCTCCGATGACGCTAACTTGGTAAGTGAAACGATCGTCAGGTCTTTTAAAATGTGTTGTGGTGATTTGGGTTCTCCAAGTGTACTTACAAGTGACATTTTGATCAATACTGATATAAGTGCAGTGAATGTTTCAGGAAGTTTCATTTTTAAAAGTGCAAAAATAATACAAATGATAAAACTTAATACTAGCGACATCTACACCTTAGAAGAAATACTACAAACTTATTTTCTTAGATTGTGTTCTGCAAAATTGGTTTAAGTTCACTTATACCACTTTTGCATTCCCAAATGTTCATCAATGCGATTTAATATGTGCATTTACTTTGTTTAATTTAAAAAGGTTTTGTTGGTATCATTAGGTATTCAGATAAAAATATTAATTAATAAAGTGCCATAAACAACATAAATGGTAAGTATTACAAAAATACTTAGTAAAAAGCATTAGGTTTTTGGAAAACAAGTTTTATATTATTCTACTAAAAATATAACCTCAAAACCGTTAAAAAATGCTTGTTTTTTTAACTTTTAGATAGAGATTCGGAGAGTAGTTCAGAAGTTGATCATTCAGATAATGATCGTAATTATCACCCATCAGAAACAGATTCAGACAATGTCGCTGATGAATCGGATGAGGATTTATCTGTTGCTGGTACAGGAGGAGAAACTTCCATGAAAAAGAAGGGGAAAAAGAAGCTTAGATATCCCGAATGTGTCAAGAAGCAGATAAGAAAAACGAAGAGAAATACAGGGCAAAGTTACGTGGGGTAAAACAATTTGTTGAAATGAGCGAGAGTGTTGTAAAACTATGAGCTTAAATGCAGATATCAGTGTCAGGAAATTACTATGCAAGAAAGACGAGACATTTTCATTGCATTTTGGAAGGTTGGCAATTGGAGCTTACAGTCTTTAAATTCTTCTTCTGGAAACTCGATCGACGGCCCCGCTGTGTCAGGTTCTTCGATATTGTGTAGCTCTTGTATGTTTGCTCTTGGCTAATTTTGCCTATAATTGTGATTTTGGAAGGTATTTCTTGTCGAAATACTCATTGGTGTAGGTTTAAAATAATTCTTGTTTCCATTACCTGTAAAAACATTTGAATTTTGATTTGTAAAATTGGTTTCCTCTAGGGAAATTTGGTATGTTATTAAAGTGTTGCCTTTGATTGAAAGGAGCTTGAGAGTTATGAGGATAATTTGTTAATTGAGGTGGCGAATTTTGCATTAATTAGTATTTTTATTATTTTGATATCTAAATTTTGGACGTATATTCGGTTTTTCAGCCTTGTTAATTTCTAATTGAAAATCATTCGTTAACATATTTAAAGCCTTATTTAAATATATGGGATTTTTAGTCCTCATAAGAGATCGGTTCTTTTAAACTACGTAATAATACGCAGAGTGCAAATTTACGGAAACAACCTAATAAGATATTTGCCTCGATTTCAGTACAATGTGTAGTTAAATATACAGTTTGTAAATTAAGTAAATGCTGTAAACGGTTATAAAAATCAAACGACGTTTCATTGTGCGCCTGTTTGCATTCAGTCATTTCAATATTCAGACTGTAACAGTCTCTTTTATCTGGGTACGTGCATAACAGAGCACTTTTAAATCTGTCCAATTTTCGACAGCACAGGAGGAGATATTTATAGCACCTTCTCCCTTGATTTTTAACAAAATGCTAGACATCAAATATTCATTTTGAAAGTCGTCGACATTTTCTAAATTATAAAATTTATTAATTAATTTTTCTGCGATGTTTATAAGTCGCGGTAATAGTTCTGTTTCTCCGCTAAATTCAGGTAACATGTTAAGACACTCTGACCTTAGAGCAGGAGTTTCATTTCGGTTTACTGCCATTTTAATTATATTTACTTGATTGGTTATTTGTGATTTATTAGAATTTATAATTATTCTACTTTGCTTTTTTCCTATATCTAATGAGCTAAAATCAGAATCCAAAATATCAGAGTTATAATGAGAATTATGCTCCCTATAAGACATAAAGGTAATTACAGCAAAATAGTCAATACTGCCATAGGTCCTGATATTCCTTCAGCACACACAGAACTATTCAGAACTGGTTCGTTTGTTGATTGATGCACTGGAACACTTGTTACTAAGTCTCTAACACTTCACTTAGTTACTCGATCCACCAAGTGTGTTACAAAGTTAGATAGCTAATTAATCGTAAAAAAGAATCAAATATTATCAATATATTCGATTAGCTATCCTACCCACTGCGCCACCGATATTATTGATTACTGATAATACCTTTTTTAAACAATCAATATTCAATAACAGAGAACTTTATTCTTTTAGATGTTTACAGTACAGATCCTAGATTCTAACTAACTAAAACTTACAGTAAATTATGTACATAGAAGGAAAATGAAATATAATATTTTATGCAAGATTGCTATAACGTCTGCAACAATAACAACCATGCCGTGAGAACGCTGATTCACACAGTTTTTATGTAACGGACTATTACAGTTGGTCATATAACATAGTAGCACATTTTTATTAAAACTTGCTCAGTCCAAATAGATTAAGAAATGGTTTGTTTTAGTTATATAGTCGGATTCCCAAGGTCCGTGCAAGTTCTGAGCTGTCCTTTAATGTATCGAATTTCGACCACGTACTTATAATGCATGTTTTGTAAGAAAATATATTCGGGACGCAGCAAGTGCGTTATGGTAGCGAATTTTTATTAAATGTTTCAAATTTGAATAGCTCAATTTGCTATTAACCTATAAGGTAGGTTGGCCAGGAAACTAGTTTTTTTTTCGGGATCATTTTAGGTTTATTTTCGAAACATTTTTGTACCTCTTCAAACATAAAGTTATTTTGATGATAAATGGTACACTGTTTCTACTATATAGGTCATACTGGTAAGGAAATTTGATGCCTACTTTCTTTAAAAAACACATATTTGCTATTTAAAACATTTTAATGAAAATTCACTAACATAACGCACTTGCTGCGTCGAGACTTTTATTTATAACTGCTTCCATCTATCCCAATAAATTAGAGTCATTTTCGCCCTATATAAAATCACTATTTATTAATAAATGAAGCTAACAGTCTCGCTTTTTATTTGTATGTCTGACGCCAATCAAATTATACGGAACGAACTCACATACTTTTCATAATTGCATTAAAGCTCATGTTCTGGCCTTAGCGGCCACAGAACTTTCTTTTAAATTTTATTGATTTATTTTTTATTAGCTTATTAGGAAACAGCACTTTTAATGCTATAACATGCCATATTCATTCAAAATAAAAGTCTGGACGCAGCAAGTGCGTTATGGTAGTGAATTTTCATAGAAATAATCTGGCACTTTTTTCTCTTTTGACATAGAAAAATAGATTTTGGTATATAGTTTCCTTTTAATGTCCTAAACTTACGTACCAAATTTGGTTACCATAGCTTCTCTATTTTTTTTTCGAAAGAAAACGCAAAATTTTCTTGGAAAACCTGGTTTGATTTTCCTGGCTAACGAACTTATCCAAGCCATTTACAAAAGGAAGGTACTTGCTGAATTTCTTCAGAATCGGTCTATTATTTTTTGAGTTATCGGTGTGATATATATATATATATATATATATATATATATATATATATATATATATATATATATATATATATATATATATAAACATATAAAAATTGAAAGTGACCCCGGATATGGGTTCTAAGTGTCCTAGATCGCGCTCATTTCAAGAATTTTTTTTGAAAATTCAAAAGTCGGGATCTTCTCATTACTGAATTTTCACTTAAAGGTTACTATATATATATATATATATATATATATATATATATATATATATATATATATATATATATTAAATTTTAAAAAAATACCAAGTGTCAATACGGCTTCCGGAGTGGTTTATCTTTTGAGGAAGCTACTAGTGATTTTACGAGGATTTAGATAAGGCACCTGGTAGCTGTCATGTGCGATCGATCGCGCACGTTTGACACGCTTAATCCGGGTTATGTAAGCGAAAAAGTGCGATGCCTGGGTATACGTGGACCGGCAAATGACTGGGTTTTCTCATTTTTAATTGATAGACGGATGGTGGTTTCGGTTGGGGGCACTTTGTCGGCTTCATATGAGATAAATCTGGGCACTAAACAGCGTAGTATTTTGGGTCCATTGCTGTTTGTTTTATATGTGAATGACCTGCCCGAGTACATAAAGGTGGGCAGGGTGTTCATGTACGCGGACGACACAACCGTGGCTGTGTCTGGTCGTGATGGTGACGAGGTAAGTCAAAAGGTAAACACTTTAATACGACAGTTTGGTGAGTGGTGCAAAGCAAACCACCTAATCATAAACCATGATAAAACATCGTTCGTAGAGTTCAGGAGTTGCCACCGACTGCCTCTCATTCTGCAGATTGAGGATGGTATGCACTGCTGTGTTACGGAGGTTCCTTGGGGTCACAGTTGATCAGCACTTGTCCTGGAACTTGCATGTTAATTACGTCTGTGGCAGGCTTAAATCGGCTTATTTCATGATATATAATTTTAAGAACTCTCTATGTAACGCACATTTGTTGTCTCTCTGCTATTCAGAGGTTTATCCATTGCTGTCATTCGGCATTGTTGTCTGAGGACAGTCCATAGATGTTAACAGGGTTTTTGTGCTTCAAAGGAGAATACTGAGGGTAATTTTTTATATGCACAACCTCGAGTCATACCGAGAACTTTTTAAGCAAAAGAAAGTTAATACCTTGGCAGAAATTTACAAACATATGTTGCCAAGACATTCAGACAATCACTCGTATTCCACTAGGAACTGCAGTCACATTAGTTTAAACTATTTTCAAAGAATGGCGTGAAAGAAATCCCCTGTGTATGCTTTCGGAAAGTGTAAAATCCACTGGAGACATAAGAACTTTTAAAACCGGTTTAAAATAATTTTTAAGTGAGCGATCATTTTATGCGGTCGATCAGTTTGTTTTGTGCTCTGTGAGGCAGATGACTTAATTGGAATTTTTTGGTGTTTTTGTGCCTGATTGTTTTGATGTTTAATATTTTACATGTATATTTTGATTATATTGCAGTCTATATAAGTGTATGCAGATATTTGTATCTCAGTGTTTTAAGCTTTGTGTTTTTTCACATTGTGCACTTTTATCCTTTTGTTTTTTTTAAACTCAACAGCATAATTGTTTTTATATTATACTATATTATATATTCATGTTATATTGCTTATATCTATTGTGACGAGCTTATCCATGTGTTATGGCAGAAAGGCGAAAATAAATTATCTATCAATCTATCTATCTATCTATCTATCTATCTATCTATCTATCTATCTATCTATCTATATATATATATATATATATATATATATATATATATATATATATATATATATATATATATATATATATACATATATATTATTTCAACAACACACCACAAAGCCTTACAGCCTAAATACTATCGTACTGTGGGTGTCGACAAGGAGAAAAGAGGCAACTTGTTAATTCTGGACTTGAAGGTTTGGAGATTCGGGGGAGAAGGAAAAACATGTGCCGGAAAGGAATTCCACAACTTGGAAGCCCTCGGGACAGAAGAGCGAGCATAACAAGATGTTCTATATCTGATGACCTGGACAGTAAAAGGGTGCATTCAGTCTGTTCCCTTGGTAGATCTGTTGGGGGGCAGCAGGTGGAGGAACTATGGAAGAAAGCTCTTCTGAGCAGTGCCCGCGCAGATATCTATAAAAGAGAGAGAGGTCACCAACGGTACGTCGGTGGGCAAGGGATGGCAGCCTTTGGGTGAGGGTAAGGTCACCGATGACACGTATAGCTCTCTTCTGAATGCAGTCCAGGATAGCGAGTGTAGAAACGGCAGCAGCACCCCAGATGTGGGAGCAGTATTCGAGGTTTGGCCTTATTTGTGAAGTATATAAGGTATAGAGATTAGCTGGTGAAAAGTATTTGCGAGCCCAGAAAAGGAAACCTAATTTCTTAGCAGCCGCTTCTGAAATTGATGTGACATGTTGGTGCCAATTGAGATTTCGATCCACAGAAATGCCAACAAGTGAAAAGGACTCATTACTTTGAATAACTTAGTTGTTCATTGTGATGGTTCTAGGGCTGGTGTATCTTTTATGAGCAAGAAAGCAAGACTGAGATTTGGTGGGGTTGAATTGTACAAGATTTCTACTTCCCGAGTCTAATATTTTTGGAGATCCACGGAGTGAGAACCCTCATGAGTCTGCGATTCTCATCTAATTGGGCTAAAGAGATAGGCTTAGAATATTGTATATTTGAGTGGAGGGCGCTGTTGTTCGCGTAACTGTGAGCTGAGTTGGATGTGCTAGAGAGGAGGTAATTGATATGCAGAAGAAACAAAGTAGGGGTTAAAGCTGAACCTTGAGGGACTCCTGCATTAATTGGATACAGTTTAGAGGAATGACCATCCACGGCAACAGAAATGCTCCGGTTGGAGGGAAATTTTGTTGTCCAGGTACAGAGTTTTGGTGGTAGGCTATAGGCCGGAAGTTTATTAGGCAGCGTTGCGTGGCAGACCTGGTCGAATGCTTTGGATATGTCTAGAGCGACAATCTGGGATTCATCGTGTAGTTCCATAGACTTGTTCAGAGAATGGGTGACAAAGGAAAGGAGGTCAGCAGTTGATCTGCGCTGACGCAATCCATACTGTCTGTCGTGGATTAGACTTTGTTTTTCAAGAAATTTTAGTCATTCGGTGTTTATATACTTTTCCATCACTTTCGAGGCGACTGAAAGGAGAGAAATAGGCCTGTAGTTGCTCGGAAACGCTTTGGATTCTTTCTTGGGGACGTGTTGTACTCGAGCAGTTTTCCAGTTACTAGGGAATATGCCTCTATTGTAAGATGTCTGAAACAGACGAGTCAGGACAGAAGCAAGTTCTGGTGCGCATTTTTTGAAAACAATTGTTGGGATCTCGTCAAGGCCAGAGGCTTTCCTGGTATTAAGAGAAGAGAGCATCTTTCGTACCTTTTTAGTTTTGAAAATTATATCCGTCATTTTATGCGCCACATTGGGGATTGTTGGTGGTATATATATATATATATATATATATATATATATATATATATATATATATATATATATATATATATATATATATATATCCGTTTTAGCTGTCAAGATAACCGGTAAAAGATACTGGTGGTCTATTATAATGTTCCAATAATAGGACGTATGTAGTTAAGGGATAAATATTTCCACCATTCTTAACAAAGAAAGGATTTGGATAAATCTTCTAAGATCTCAAGGTAAAATTACTCCCTGATTGTGATTTGTTATAATCCCATAAATGCTGCCATGTTGAAAAAACACAATAACATATCCAGTAAAGGAACTACATGTCTAATTCTACACTAGAAGGTGCCAACATACGCGTAAACATAAGTTTGCCTTTGCAAGAGATTTTTCATGATAAACAGTTTTTTTTAAAATATTAATCTGAATTCTTGCTAGGAATTCCAAATTAAAAGTTACCACAGAAAAGTTAAAAATTATATATACCATGTTCTTTGCATTATCCTAAAAAGATGAGTGTTTAAGGGTCCAAATTAATTTGGAATTCTCATTCAAGACATCTCATCATTCTCTAATTTTTGTAATTTGTAATTCAGACAAGTGCCATAAAATTAGCATTTTCCTTTTCGCTTCGTGCAAAACTCTTTCAAAACAGACGCTGTGGGTCCATCAAAGTGCAGGGCGGCATGTCTTCGAACAAGGCGTCGTAATGTGATATACGAATATTGATAAACTTGCCCGAAGTAGGGAGAGTGTTGGAAAGTTAATATTATGATGATCGAGTTAAGACTCCACAGTTATAAAACTCCTCGCCTGTGTAAACTCAAATGCCAATAAATTCAGTTATTAGAGCGTAATCTTAGCGCTATTAAGATTTCAATTTATTTTACATATAAATAAACAATGCGGCAGATTGTCGGGACACTTCCAACGTTATAAGAAGGGGTCTTTGCTTTCCCGGCGTATTTTAATTAGTCGCAGACTTAAACAAGTCTTGGATAATGTAAAGCTAGCAGTCTTTCGACGTGATGAGAAATATAACTGACAATTTAAATAAGTTTTGGTATATTTACAATGAGCGAGCAATTCTAGATTAATTAGAGGAATAACTGCTCTTACCTCGCTGCCAAGTCCTTGTGAACGTAACGAAGAGATTCCAAATGTTTCATCCCAGATGATATTTGAGTAGCCATGAAGATAAGACAGCCGTAACTAAAAAAAGGAAATAATATTAAAGAGTATGTTAATGTGAGGGAATATATAAATATATATATATATATATATATATATATATATATATATATATATATATATATATATATATATATATATATATATATATATATATATATACAGGATGCTTTACGGTGAGTGGCCTATTAGACGTTTCTGGAAAACTACATCTATTTAAACTGTGAAAATTAGCATCCGTACGTTTTTGGTATTGATCTTTCTAACTAAGATATTTTCAATTAGCCTGCAAATCCGGTTATACCGGAAGTCGACACAAACTTTGTTTTTCTAAATAGAACACCCTGTATATTATTAGCTTTTTAAATTACACGTTCAATTTAAGGGACACTTTGTAACAACACATTTGGGTTAGTTCGTACCGTTTCGGATTTATTCGCCATTTTGTAGAAAAAATTACGATTGGAGCGCTTTAGAAAAATTCCGATATCTTTAAAGACATGCAAGATAGAAACATGCGGTTTTCACTATCCCATAGAGCGTAAAAATTCCTATATACTGTTATAAACATAATACGATTTTAAGATAACTGTTATTTATAACATACATTTTAATTTGAAAATTTTCAGAGATAACTTGATTTTTTTTAATAAAACGGTATCAATATGTCTCCAGCATCTGATGAAGCGTTAAATTCCCTATCTTTTAAGTATACATTACCCTATACCTATCTCTCATAGTTTTCTTAGAAAATTGATTTGAAAATAGTAATTGTTAGCAGGGCGGTGCCATTTTTTATGTAACAAAAAAATACAGTAGAAACAAAAATATTTCATGTTCAAGTAAAAAGTTATAATAAAGAAATATTGTTACTGTATTTGAAAATTATGTATTTAATATATTTGTAGAAAAAAATTTCTAGGGATAACAACAGTGATATTATTACCTTACACAATCTTATAAATCCTATAAGTATTATTACAACACGAGTAACAAAACAACTCACACCTCCTAAACTAGTAACTGCTCAAAAAATTGTCCATTAACACTCAAACATTTTAATATTCGTGTCGTAATGTTGCTAGTGGTTGCTGACAGAATCTCATTCCTATCTAACTCTTCAAACGCCCTTCTTACTCTGATCTCTAATTCTTCGCGTGAATTGACAGGCGTTTCATATACTTTGGTTTTTATCTTTCCCCAAAGATGGAAATCAAGCGGGGTAAGATCTGGACTTGTTGCGGGCCATATCCAGGGAGCGCACTTTCCAATCCATATATCTTCAAATAGATCGCCAAGTGTGTTAGATATTTCTCGTGTAGAGTGAGCAGGAGCTCCGTCATGATGATACCAACAAGTTCTATATTCTGATAATGGTAAATTGTCTAAAAAGTCTGTAACTATTGTTCTTAATATTTCCATGTGACGATTAGGAGTTAAGGTTCCATCATAAATATGATAATAAAAGTTATTACCTTTCAATAAACAAAACACATTTAAACTAAATTTTACTTGAAATCCCCTTTCCCTAATAGCGTGAGGGTTTTGATTTGCCCAAACATGAAAGGTTGGCGCTACCCCGCTGACCATTAATATTTTCAAATCAATTTTGAAAGAAAACTATAAGAGATAGGTATAGGGTAATGTATACTTAGAAGATAGGGAATTCAACGCCGAATCAGATGCTGGGGACATGTGGGTACCCTTCTATTAAAAAAAAAATCAATTTATCTCTGATTGAAAATTTTCAAATTCAAATGTATTTTATAAATAACAGTTATCTTGAAATCGTATTGTGTTTACAACAGTATGTATAAATTTTTACGCTCTATTGGATAGTGAAAACCGCATGTTTCTGCCTTGCATGTCTTTAAAGATATCGGAATTTTTCTAAAGCGCTGCAATCGTAACTTTTTCTACAAAATGGAGAATAAATCCGAAACGGTACAAACTAGCCCGAATATGTTGTCATAAGTAGGTCCTTAAATTGAACGTGTAATTCAAAAAGCTAATAATATACAGAATGTTCCGTTTAAAAAAAAACGAAGTTTGTGTCGACTTCCGGTATAACCGGAAGTGCAGGCTAATTAAAAATATTTTAGTTAGAAAGATCACTATCAAAAACGTGCGGATACAAATTTTCAGAATTTAAATAGAGGTAGTTCTCCAGAAATAGGCCACTCTCCGTGAAGCACCCTGTGTATATATATATATATATATATATATATATATATATATATATATATATATATATATATATATATATATATATATATATATATATATATAGGCCACTCTCCGTGAAGCACCCTGTGTATATATATATATATATATATATATATATATATATATATATATATATATATATATATATATATATATATATATATATATATATATATATATATATATATATATATATATATATATATATATATGTGTGTGTGTGTGTGTGTGTGTGTGTGTGTGTGTGTGTGTGTGTGTGTGTGTGTGTGTGTGTGTGTGTGTGTGTGTGTGTGTGTGTGTGTGTGTGTGTGTGTGTGTGTGTGTGTGTGTGTGTGTGTGTGTGTGTGTGTGTGTGTGTGTGTGTGTGTGTGTGTGTGTGTGTGTGTGTGTGTGTGTGTGTGTGTGTGTGTGTGTGTGTGTGTGTGTGTGTGTGTGTGTGTGTGTGTGTGTGTGTGTGTGTGTGTGTGTGTGTGTGTGTGTGTGTGTGTGTGTGTGTGTGTGTGTGTGTGTGTGTGTGTGTGTGTGTGTGTGTGTGTGTGTGTGTGTGTGTGTGTGTGTGTGTGTGTGTGTGTGTGTGTGTGTGTGTGTGTGTGTGTGTGTGTGTGTGTGTGTGTGTGTGTGTGTGTGTGTGTGTGTGTGTGTGTGTGTGTGTGTGTGTGTGTGTGTGTGTGTGTGTGTGTGTGTGTGTGTGTGTGTGTGTGTGTGTGTGTGTGTGTGTGTGTGTGTGTGTGTGTGTGTGTGTGTGTGTGTGTGTGTGTGTGTGTGTGTGTGTGTGTGTGTGTGTGTGTGTGTGTGTGTGTGTGTGTGTGTGTGTGTGTGTGTGTGTGTGTGTGTGTGTGTGTGTGTGTGTGTGTGTGTGTGTGTGTGTGTGTGTGTGTGTGTGTGTGTGTGTGTGTGTGTGTGTGTGTGTGTGTGTGTGTGTGTGTGTGTGTGTGTGTGTGTGTGTGTGTGTGTGTGTGTGTGTGTGTGTGTGTGTGTGTGTGTGTGTGTGTGTGTGTGTGTGTGTGTGTGTGTGTGTGTGTGTGTGTGTGTGTGTGTGTGTGTGTGTGTGTGTGTGTGTGTGTGTGTGTGTGTGTGTGTGTGTGTGTGTGTGTGTGTGTGTGTGTGTGTGTGTGTGTGTGTGTGTGTGTGTGTGTGTGTGTGTGTGTGTGTGTGTGTGTGTGTGTGTGTGTGTGTGTGTGTGTGTGTGTGTGTGTGTGTGTGTGTGTGTGTGTGTGTGTGTGTGTGTGTGTGTGTGTGTGTGTGTGTGTGTGTGTGTGTGTGTGTGTGTGTGTGTGTGTGTGTGTGTGTGTGTGTGTGTGTGTGTGTGTGTGTGTGTGTGTGTGTGTGTGTGTGTGTGTGTGTGTGTGTGTGTGTGTGTGTGTGTGTGTGTGTGTGTGTGTGTGTGTGTGTGTGTGTGTGTGTGTGTGTGTGTGTGTGTGTGTGTGTGTGTGTGTGTGTGTGTGTGTAGAACACAATTTGTAAAGCTTCTACGCCACTTAGAGATTTTCGGTTTTTTCATTACAATGGAAAAATATTTCCGAAGGATCAGTTGGTTGTTAGTTAGAATAGTTAAGTTTTTCCATGACAAATAGCACATTTTTTGTCAAAGAAGCTATATCTTTGGTACTCACCAATTTATTTATGCGAAATTGAGCTTCAATATGTTAAGATTCGCTTTAGTTAAATAATTATAGCCCAAGTTTTAAGTACACATGGAGAACCCAAATCGCCACAACACGATAGTTACACTAACAAGGTTAGCGTCATCAGAGAATGTAAAATTCTAAACTGCTTACTAATAAACATCACCTTATATACTGAGTTTTAGGTAGATAACGATACGAAGAGGGAGACTAAATCGTAGGGAAATTTTTTGTGTATTGTATTTTTATTGCCGTACGACGTTTTTGAACTTCCTTCATAACTTTACCTGGCAAGTTTTGGAATAGTTTATCTGTATCAGAGGCAGAGGGTGAACAAAAGACTATATATCAGTGAAGGCGCTCAGTTTAAGGGAATTTTATTTTTTGTTGCCTTAGAAATATAAATGCTTTCGTAAGCATCTAGCTTCGCTGGCTATCTAACATTTTCAATAAGTATCAGATTTTCTTTATCAATGTGGTGGTTATTATCCCAAATATGTTGTGCCACGCATGGCTTGTCTACAATACCGTATCTCAGCACTGCCAGAGGTTCACGAAATCTAGCCTCAATGGTTCTTTTAGTCTGCGCAACGTATTTGGGGTTATAATCTTTACGACTTATCTCATAGATGCTCGACATTTCAGGGGCGTTATCTTTCTCTTTCGTATTACCTAACGCATTTCTTAAATTATGTTTAGTCGAAAAAGTTAGCTGCAAATTGGCTCTCTTACAAATGCTCTTGAGAGCCTTTCTGATACGAGGTTCAAAAGATAGGTAAACAATATTTTTCTCCGTTATAACTTTCCTGAATATCGTGCATTCCGACATTTTCTTTGTCCTCTGTCTATTAATTAATTTTTCCACTAAGATATCCGCTATCAGTGCTCATCATAGGTTGCAATCTTCACTTAGCCTAAGTTTTCCGCAATTAAAATGTACATAATTTGAAGATCGGAACGTGCAGACATTCAACTTGTTCAAATACAATGCCAGAACCTCGGTTGATGTTAATTTTACAGTTTGTCCTGAAAAAGTGAAAGGAGTACACTGGGATCGAACCCAGTACCGTTCGGTTTAGAGGCACACGTTATTACCACCGAGGTTCTTAA
Organism: Tillus elongatus; assembly: GCA_964006375.1. Taxonomy (NCBI): domain Eukaryota; kingdom Metazoa; phylum Arthropoda; class Insecta; order Coleoptera; family Cleridae; genus Tillus; species Tillus elongatus. Next base: position 92,124,967 of record OZ023263.1, on the reverse strand, counting down.
CTTGAACTTGAAATTTCATCAAAATCGGCCCAATGTTTTTTGAGTTTTATATATATATATATATATATATATATATATATATATATATATATATATATATATATATATATATATATATATATATATATATATATATATACAAATAAACATTGAAATCGACCCTAAAATTGTCTCCTAGGAACCCTACATTGCGCTCATTTAAAGAAATTTTTCTGCGAAATTCAATAAAAATTGTACGCCTCTTAAGGGAAAACATCTTGTTTTTATGCATAATAGCTCATTAGCACTTAGGCATTTCCACATAAAAAAGCAAGTGCGTCATAGTAGGGAATTTTCATAAGAATTGTACACTATTATTATACGGCATATTAGTAAAGTTAATACTTTAAACTTACACAGACCTTGAAGATCGATTTTAGAGGTCCTACTACGGGTACTTTTAAAGAATTCTTTCGAAAGTGTTACCATCGATATCTCTCTATTATTAAAAAAATATTACGCTCTAACACCTTTTGAAAAAAATGCCCAAACCTTAATTTTTTATGAAGCTAAAGAACTAAATTTTGCTACATGTCTAGATAGTGTAAGTCTCTTTAAAGGAAACTTTTATTACAAATTACATTAAAGTTATACAAAAGATTCCCAGAAGGAAACTTAATCCATATTTAGAAAAGTAAAGTATCTGCTAAATTATATACGTACCAGTTACTTTTACTTATTAATCGCCAGTATGATTTAGTTTTAGTCAACCTAATAAAACCATTTTTTTTTCAATATCAACAATAACAAAATTACAATTACAATTTCTGACAAACTTATTCAGGCGTTTTAAACAAAAATGAGATCTTGTTCAAAACGTATGAAATATATGCACTATTGTTTTCTCCAAATGTCAAAATAAAACATAAAAACATATATTCCCGGGATATATTCAAAGTATACGCAACAATTAATTACAGAATTAATATAATTACCATTGAAACACATCCCACGACTGTTTCGGTCTTATGTGACGTCTTACGTTTAAGTTTAAAGATAAAATAAACTACTTTAGAATCATTTTTATAAAAAGTTGGGTTGATTTTGTGTATATTTCTACTATATTATGCGATAGCATGATATATCTATGCTGCGCTAAAACTACATTTGGGGCCGTTCATAAAGCTACAAATATAGTAGATTTAATAATTGATTGAATCCCGCAGTTAAATAACAATCACTTGTAAAATTCAAAATTTCATGTCGTCTGTCATTTTCCATAATTGTGGCCGAGATTTCACGATTGTTGGTTCAGGTAGTATGTTTTATGCCTGTTATTTATTTAGTCTGGTTACCGTTGATGTATAGTTTATACCTGTTGTATGAATTAATCTACGCATGGCAATTAACCACTGTGTCTGTCAGGCATTGGACTTTATCCACTAAGTCGTTTCAACGCATGCCTTTGGCATTTTATCTTTAATTTGGAAAAAAGTCTAAATATTGTAAACTAAATTGCTTACTTCACAACATAGTTTCATTTTCACTATTTCTAGCCGCATGTAGAGTCTCATTCCAGACCTAAACAAATAGCGTTTTTAAAAATATTTTGGTATATTTTTGGGGGAAAAAATGTCCCTTATAGCTGATATACGAATTTTTTCGCGGTCTTAGTACAATGATATGTACCAAGTTTCGTTGAAATCATTTTTTTTTATTATCACGTGGATACATACACACATGTATATATATATATATATATATATATATATATATATATATATATATATATATATATATATATATATATATATATATATATATATATATATATATATATATATATATATATATATATATATATATATATATATATATATATATATATATATATATGTATGTATATATATATATATATATATATATATATATATATATATATATATATATATATATATATATATATATATATAAACATATAAACATATAAAAAATTAAAATTTAACGGACCTTGGTTTTGGGTTCTAAGGACCCAAATTTGCGCTCCTGTGAAGAAAGGTTTTCAAAAGCTTTTCATCGTGTTCTCTCTAATTTTTTTAATGAAAATTCGCTAAACACATAAAAATCTTTTTGCTAAAAGTTTCCGAGAAATTGTCATTGTATTTTTTTCCACAGCACAAAAGATAAAAGTCTCGACGCAGCAAGTGCGTCATGGAAGTGAATTTTCATAAAAATGTTTTTAATAGCAAATGCGAGCAGGCATCAATCTGATTACCAGTATAGCCTATGTAGTAGAATCAATGTACTATATTTCATCAAAATTACTTATGGTTTGAAAATGTGCAAAAATTTTCCGGAAATAAACTTAAATGTTGGTTTCCTAGCCAACAAACCTTAAGCTAATAGCAAATTGAGTTGAAATTTGAAGGATTCAATGAAAATTCGCTACCAAAACGCACTTACTGCGTCCAGATTTTTTTTCTTACAAACGTGCATCATATTTTGATAAAAAATGCAAAAATGTATTAGCGAATTTGTTCTGCGAAAATTAGTTAAAAATTATGGAGCGTTAAACCATAAACTTAACTAAACCTACAGCGAAATCATCAACTCAACTAAACCGACAGCCAAAGCATCAGGAAAAGGTTCTATTTGAAATGAGTTTTCTGTAAACATTTTAGTAAATGAAAGGGCAATGACGGCAGAAGCTGGAACTTAAGGGTTCGCAGAACACTCTTCTTGCAACATTTTCTTTTCACAATCCGTATTTGTTTCACGTTGTTTTCCTAAACATTGCCAATTTTGATGTTTAAAATCGCGACTTTGACGTTTTGAAGAAAACTCCAAATGTTTTTTCTTTAACTGCCCATAACTTTTTTGTCGTTAAACTTAGATACCTAAATTTCGGCATATGGTTGACTCTTTGTAATACAAATACGCGTACTCAATTTTGTTGCCCTTACTTTGTTATTTCCGGATACATAATTTGTTTTAGAAAGAAAACACAAAATTTTCCTGAAAACCTGCGCCTATTTTCCTGGATAACGAACTTATCCAAGCCACTTGCAAAAGGAAAGTACTCACGAAATTTGATTCAGATCGGCCCATTATTTGTTGAGTTATCGATGTGATATAGATATATATATATATATATATATATATATATATATATATATATATATATATATATATATATATATATATATATATATATATATATATATATATATATATATATATATATATATATATATATATATATATATATAAACACATAAAAATTCATTCAAACTGACCCCTAATATGTTCTAGGTGGCCTAATTAGCGCTCATTTGAAGAATTTTTTTTCAAATTCAAAAGTCGGGATCTCCTCACTAGTATTTTTTTTTAAAGAAAATTCACTCAAATATGGTTTAAGACATCATTGTTATAAATGTTATTACGCATGCGCAACAGCGTTATACTTTGCTCATGCTTTACACCACTTCGCTAAGCAGCTAAAATAATAACAACAATCTAGTAAAAATCGTTACAAGTGCCACAACTTGTGTGTTGAATTGTTACGAATTCTTCACCTTCTATACTACTAGTGGTGGGTTGTTGCTGTTAACATAATTTTATACAGGTTGGTCCATTGAAAACGTGCTGGCAGCCATAACTGCCAGATAAAAACCTGAAACACGTCAAGTTTGCTTGTGGAGGAGGCAACTTTTGCCGCAAACTTTACACTCGTAAGGGGGGGGGGGTCTTCCCAGAATCAAGTTTTCTATATGTTTTGAGACTTCTTACGCTCTTTTAGCAAAAGAAAAATAAAAACATTTATCAACAATATTCCACCCCCACACATTCAACCCCTAATTTAATTCCAGCACAGAACCAGACCGACATACAAAAAAAAAATCGTTCCCAAATTATGTTTTCCATAGCTTTTGATACTTATTACGACGTTTAAGCGAAAAAAAATTGAAATTTTTGTCGCCGATGCGATACTTCCACACGTTGTGAAGATGTGGAAGTGAAATAAACAATTTACGAAATTACCTGGACTTGCCCTGAATGGGTGCCTATAATGCCTACAATGTTAGACAAGGTCAGACAGATATATCAGGGTTACGCTGCCATTGGAAACAAAAGCTCCAAATCAAACTTTTAACGAACAGGCTACAAAAAATATCTCACAATAAACAATCAGCGGGGTTGCCATTTTCCAAAACTGTGATCTGCATCTGAATATATCAGAAAAATGAAAATAATAAATAAAATTTTTAACGAATTTGATTCAATTTGTTTAAAGCCAACTACGTTTTATTATGTATAAATGATAAGCTCCCCATTCTCCAAAAGCCGTCTCCCTCTCCTAGTTTAATCTGACACCAGCTGGGTATTTCTCATTTGTTATTTCGCCAACTGGCAGCAGACAGCAGTCGTGAGAGAATAGTGTGCGCTCTGAGGTAGGGGCGGAGCCTAATACTTGTTTTTCTTCTTTTTATTTGTTTATAAACGTCATAAACAAAGAAGAATAAGAAGACAACTTATATATACAGATATTCAGTGTATTGTTTATATTTATTTATTTAATTTTGAAAAAGTATGGATAGAAAATATCACAATGACCTTCACAGGCAACCACAAATTTGGTTAAAAAAAAAACATTTTGTTATTTGCTTTGCCGAAACTGGAACGATTTAGTTCACGAAAACGGATCATCCAAGCGACTTATAAGGAAACGTTTATAGTTTGGCAGGTACTATCTTTTGTAAATAAGAATTTAATTTTCGGTAAATTTTCAGATTAGCACACGGGGCTTTTTCGAAAAAAAATCAGAAACATACTTAGACCCCTTCTGGATACACAGACCACAAGAAAAAGTTCTTGCAAACAGCCCCTAATAAAGTTGCGGCGCACCCGGAGTGGAAAGAGGTGCTGGGCGCGGAAGAAGATAAAAAAGAAATGTGAGCGGAAAGTGCGAAAAAACAGCTTAGTTGGACCCCTAGAAGCTGCCTTTATCCCACATTGCAGCTACACCCTCTTAAAGTCATGTTTACCCCACCCAGAATCCCTATTCACCGCAGGTCCCGTAACTTTCTTGGGATTGTTAGGACGGTCACGCCTCAGCTGTTGACTAACGTTAGAAGACATTTTTATCTATGATTAAGATGATCTAAAGGCATGCTCAAAATGCATGTCCTACATTAAAATTGATGCGTTTTTATTAAATTTTATCTTATCAAGAATAAAACTAAATTAGTTTTTAATTTTTTAGTGTGTTGTACCGAATTTCGTCAATCAGATGAATTCCTAGTTTTACTGTGAGTCGTGACTGTTTCTTCAAGGGGGTTCAATGTGGGGGGTAAAGTTTTCAGATCATAGGGTGTCATCTTTTAATAAAAAATGACGTGCTTCGGATTTTTTTATAAATATGCAAAATATTTGAGATACTGAATTTATTTCAGTTGGCTGTTTTATACTGTATATTTATTTGCTTATACATCACTACTTTTAGATAGAGATTAGAGATTTAACTGATCCTTCGATTTTCATTGTAAAATATAAGGTGTTTGATTTAAAATTTCCACATAACTTGCATTTTAATGTTCTACAAATATCTAACATATTGTGGACACCTGTATGCATCAACTTAATTCGCATTACATTTTATGGTATAGCAAGATAATAAGGAACAACCTGTAATGGTACAAAAGCGTTAGTTACAACGTTTAGTATATTTCCTAGAGTTTTCGTTGATTTAAACCAGCCCTTTCTCACTTTAATAATTTTATATGGCTCTACTTGCTTTGCGGTTTGGTTTGTTGAATTCTTCACTTGTTGCCTGTTTGCTTTTTATGTGATAGACTGTTTATAGCTGTATGAAGTGTATTTGGTGAATCGTCACGATAATCGCAGTTGTAGGGTGACGACTGGCGTCAGGCATTGGAACTATCACGGAGCGCTGAACAATGGTGAATATATATGGAGAGTCACTAGGTGAGACGGAGAGAGATATATGTCACTGGCGCAGGTCCAACAGCTACGTCTCGGTGGAATGTATAGCGGTCGGGAAGAATATATGTAGCCTAAATTCTAACCTAAACTCCGTCCACCATTTCCTCCAGGCTTATAGACCCAACTCCTCTTCCTCACCGAAACTCAAATCAGTACCAAAACAGCCACTAGTCACCTTAATTTCCCAGGGTACGAGCTCCTTACTTCCTTTAGATTGCATGGAGGCGTGTGCGCGTACGTCCGTAACAATCTACCCTGCACCAGTCTCCCCAATTTAGAAGCTGGAAGAAAAGACATACTATGGATAAAACTATCTCTCTCTCTCAGGGCTGCAACTAAATTCATCTGTTGCATTTACCGGTCACCTTCTGACAACAACTTTGTCCAGCTCTTTGACTACCTTTCTGAAAAAATCGACTATCTGATTTCTGAATATCCTTCCTCCGAGGTCACTATTCTTGGTGACTTCAATGTCCATAATAAGGAATGGCTAGGATCTTCCAAAACCGATCCACAAGGGAGAGCAGCGGTGGCCTTTGCAGTCAGCAATTCTTTAGCCAAGATGGTTCAGCAACCTACTTACTTTCCTCGCATTCCAATACACAGCTCAAATCCCTTGGATCTCCTTCTTACTACTAATCCTGACTGCTATAAGATATCAGTCACCGCCCCCTGGGTTGCTCAGACCACGGCATGGTCACTGCTTCCTGTGCAATTCAACCCGAGGTCACACAGTGATCACACCCACGTATCGTTTGGCACTACAACTCCGCGAACTGGGACGAAATGCGAAATTACTTTTCCTAATTTCCATGGGCGTCTGTCTGCTTCTCTTATCATGACACCTCTGATATCTCACAAAACGTAACCGAAATTATTCAAGCTGGCATGGAATTATTTACTCCACGTACACAGAAAAGCTCTGCAGCCACTCAAAAGCCCTGGTTCTCTAAATCCTGTGACAAGGCCAGACTTGAAAAGATCAAAGCTAACAAAAGGCTTCTACACAATCCCAGTCAAGAAAACCGTCAAGCATTTAACGACATAAGAAAAGTCTATGTCCGCATTCTTTCTGAGGCCAAAAACTGGTTTAATAACCACATCAAAAACAAAGTCCTCTTAAGCTCCAGCGGCAGCAAACCCTTCTGGACTCTTGCTAAATCTATTGGGAATAATCTCTGCAAGAGCACGTTCCCACCTCTTGCCTCAGGGGATGAAATTGTTTCAACCGCCCTGCGCAAGGCTGAACTTTTTGCCTCGTTGTTCGCCGACCATTCTATTCTCAACCCACCTAAAAATGTTCAACCACCAACAGTCCCCAATGTCGCGCATAAAATGACGGATATCACTTTCAAAACTAAAAAGATACGAAAGATGCTCTCTTCTCTTTATACCAGGAAAGCCTCTGGCCTTGACGAGATCCCAGCAATTGTTCTCAAAAAATGCGCACCAGAACTTGCTTCTGTCCTGACTCGTCTGTTTCAGACATCTTACAATAGAGGCATATTCCCTAGTAACTGCAAAACTGCTCGAGTACAACCCGTCCCCAAGAAAGGATCCAAAGCGCTTCCTAGCAACTACAATCCTTTCAGTCGTCTCTAAAGTGATGGAAAGTATATAAACGCGGAATTACTAAAATTTCTTGAAAAACGCAGTCTAATCCACGACAGGCAGTATGGATTCCGTCAGCGCAGATCAACTTCCGACCTCCTTTCCTTTGTCACCCATTCTTGGAGCACGTCTATGGAACTACACGGTGAATCTCAGATTGTCGCTCTAGACATATCCAAAGCATTCGACCAGGTCTGGCACGCAGCGCTGCTTAATAAACTACCGTTCTATAGCCTGCCACCAAAGCTCTGTACGTGGACAGCAAATTTCCTCTCCAACCGGAGCATTTCTGTCGTCGTGGATGGCCATTCCTCCAAACTGTATCAAATTAATGCAGGAGTTCCTCAAGGTTCAGCTTTAGCCGCTACTTTGTTCTTCTCCACATCAATGACCTCCTATCTAGCACATCCAAGCCAGTTAACAGTTACGCGGACGACAGCACCCTCCACTCAAATATACAATATTCTAAGCCTGTCTCTTTAGCCCAATTAGACAAGGATCGCAGATTCATGGAGGGTTCTGCCTCCGTGGATCTCCAAAAAAATATTAGACTGGGGAAGTAGAAATCTTGTACAATTCAACCCCACCAAATCACAGTCTTGCTTTCTTTCTCATAAGAGATATACCAGACCTAGACCGATCACAATAAACAACCAAGTTATTCAAAGTAATGAGTCCTTTTCACTTGTTGGCATTTCTGTGGATCGAAATGTCAATTGGCACCAACATGTCACATCAATTGCAGAAGCGGCTGCTAATAATTCAACAATGAATTTTTTCAACAAACCCAAGACACGGCAATGGGCAATCCGCTATCGCCATTTATTGCAGACCTTTTCATGAGCAGATTTGAAACAGATCTTGAAAGTGAAAGTGGTTATTTTCATAGAGTATTGTGTCGTTACGAGGATGATATTTTCCCGGTTTTTAACCCAACCTTGGCGGAATACAAGATTTTATTGCCAACTTAAACAATAAATTTGATTCTATAAAATTTACCCACGAATTATAAATTAATAACAAATTACCTTTTATAGATGTGCTAGTTATTAAGAATAAAGACACTTTATAATTCGATGTCTATAGAAAGGAAACCACTACTCTAAGCTACATCCCGAACGACTCACATCATACGTACGCGAGAAAATGGCCAGTCTGAATCTTTTAGTAAATCGATTAATTAATTTTCCTTTAAACAAAAGTAGATATACCACAGAATTAAATTATGTTAAGAACGTGGCCGAATATAACGGATACACTGCTTGCCTAGTGGAAAAATTGATCAACAAACAGAAAACAAAGAAAATGTTGACAGAATCAACGACGTTTAGAAGAGAAAAATCCGAAAAAACTTTGTTTTCTTACTATTTGAACCTAGAATCACGAGAGGTCTAGACAGCATTTTTTAAAAAGTCAACTTACAGCTAATATTTTCAACAACAAATACCTTAAAAAAACTTACCAGGTAACCCAAAAGACAAGGATAGCACGGACAAAATGTCGGGAATTTATAGAATAAGTTGCAAAGATTGTGATCTTAAATATGTCGGACAAACAAAAAGATCGATTGGAATTAGATTCAAAGGACACTTATCCCGATTACGCTACGGTACTGTAGATAAGTCTTCCGTCGCCCGACACATTTGGGATAATAATCATCACGTTGATAAAGATAATCTAAAATTAATAAAAAATGTTAGACAACCAGGACAGCTAAACGCGTCCAAAAGCGTATATATTGCGAAATATAGTTACAACAAAAAAGGTATAAACGCTTCACCACCGCCAATTACCAGTCACGTGTCTATTGCTTTGTTAAATAAAATTTCCACGTTTCAGCACGTTCTAAAGATAACATAAGTATACAGATATTGCCGCCAAAGAAATCTATGTTAATTTAGCTGCTGTTGAACCTTCTTAAAACTGTAACAGATGGAAACTTTTTAGATAAAGTAGTAGGGACAGTGCAAAGACCTTGTCCGGCGATAAAAATACAATACACTGTAGAATTTGCCTAGGACTAGTTTCCCATCTCAGTTAGATCTCTTTACTTAATATCCGGTATATAAGTTGAGGTTAGTTGTTTAAGTATTCAGAATGTTTCATCCTCTGATGACGCTAACTTGGTTAGTGAAACGATGGTCAGGTCTTTTAAAATGTGTTGTGATTTGTGTTCTCCAAGTGTACTTACTAGTGATTGATTGAGGTAATCGTATACTAACGAACTGTATTCAAATATCTCTAATACTATATATAAATTTGACAATAACAACTTATTTGTATATCAGTGGGTAGGTGTAACAATCAAGTGGCACCCTATATAACATATTATTTAGGAACCCTGTCCATCTCCACTGTTTAAAAGCTGGCGGCCATCCAACCCCCCGGTAACGTTGCTTATACGAATGACTGTTTTGAGGTTGCGTTTAAGTTGAGAGTTCTCGTCATTGGAATAAAAGAGGTAGGGCGTCGTCATAAACCACCGAAAAATCAGGCCTCCAGCTATGTTAGTTGAAAAGAAAACATTTTTTATTAGGAGATGCTAGTTGCCAAATTTCTTAAAAAATAATTTCTTATTTCCTAAGCGGCTCAAGATTAGTGAAAGATAGGTTATACAAAAAGTTAGAGAACGTTCCGTTGAATCTAAAAACTTCATAATATATAGGATGGTCTATTATAAAAATCAGCGCTGGTATTTGGTAAAGAGGATCTGGCAACACCGCATTGTTAAAAAGATTTTTACAATGAAGATAATAGCTTTATATACACATAATATTAATTATAAATTAGTACATTTTGTCCTTCTCTAAATACTTCCAATGGTCCATCGAGTTTGGCGCATCCTGTATGTTGGTAGTTTATATGTATATGTACAGCAGTTGTATTTACCTGTTTAAATAATAAAATTACCCAAATTCAATACAGTGTGTATCATTTCACTAAACAAAGCAACGAACCTAACAATGCATATGCTTATAGAGATATAGTACACAAACTACACAAATATCAAGCCCATGTCTGGAATTGCATTATTGTATAACAATTTCCTGATCAGTCATTTAATTTAGTCCGGCATGTGGCTATGTTATCTCGGCAGTCCCGCCAATTTTAGTAACATGTATACGGACAGGGCTCTGTGTGTGTTCATGTAGATAATTCTTGTAATTCAATTACGTTGTACAGGAAACTGGTGTACAATTTCATCTTGTGGGGGTGGGGGTATATTGTGTTCAACTAATATATTCATTATTCCGGTGAAATTTATCAACCTCGTTAAAACAAAACACACCTGCACTAACTTATTAATTATCGATTGACTTGTTTCCCACCACAACAAATCTTCGGATTTCAATTTGTTGATAAGGTAAATATTTAATAACACCATGTGGCAAATTTTGGGAAAAGGTCTGTTTATGCAAGTTTTTGCATTCTTTATGGTAAATTAGTATTAACTGATTATCAGGATACCACACGGTGACGGCTAGATATATAAACAAAGCTTGGGACGCAGCAAGTGCGTTACGGTGGTGAATTTTCATTAAATGTCTTAAATTTGAATAACCCAATGTTCTATAAACTTAGAAAGTTGGGTTATGGTACGTAGTAGGGCCTTTCTAAGAAAACATATAAATTTCATTAACATGGACTTGTAGGTTTCTGAAAAAAAAATTTTTTTCGAAAGAAAACTCCAAAATTTCCAGCAAAACCTTGTCCAATTTTCCTAGCTAACAAAGTAATCCAAGCTATTAACAATATAAAGGCACTTGCAGAGTTTCATCCAAATCGGTTAATTACTTTTTAGTTATCGGTTGGATACCTATATATATATATATATATATATATATATATATATATATATATATATATATATATATATATATATATATATATATATATATATATATATATATATATATAAACATAAAAATTGAAACTGACCCCAGATATAGGTTCTAGGTGTCCTAGTTCGCGCGCATTTGAAAACATTTTTGCAACGTCTCATCATCGATACCTCTCTACTAGCGATTTTTTTAAAATAAAAATTCACTAAAAGTGGGAGTGACAACACTGACAACTCTAAAAGACCAGTTGTGGGAAATCTATACGTAGCCAACTTCAACGTCATTAACTTTTTAGGTTTAATTACAAAAGTTTTATTACAAAAATAGTTTAAAAAAAAAACGATTGCTTAAAATACAAACGAAACAAGACAGTTTATGTCTTTCGGGACACCCACATAAATTTGTCATACACTTTTGTATTAAAAAACCTATTGAATTACCTCACTTTTCCTGCAGTCGATTTTTTAATATCCAATGCTATAGTAGACCTGCTTAGTCTTTTTATAGCTATTTTATCCTTATAATTTAAAGGTCTATTTTCTAAAATAAAGGACACAGGGACATTGCATTTTAAATAGATTATATGGCACAAGTTATTAAAGTGAAATGGACAGACGCACTAGGCACAAAAATTAGCGCGATAATCGAACTGCTGTAAAAATGCACATCCAAAATGTGCACCGCTGCCAGATAAAAGTAGTGGGATATGCATCAACAGCCACTAGTTTATCGCGTATACTACCGCATATGGTTCTCACTGCAGGGAGGAAGTGATTTTACACGTGTCCCGGCGGTGGAAGTAAGTATTGACTACTTCGTTTTGTCGGGAGAGGAGCCTCTGAAATAAATATTGGCAGCACGGGCACCCGAAACATTTAATAAGTATCTAATTCTAACTTTGTCAAATTATTATTTCAACAAACGTATTGTATTTATAATTGTATTTTTAAGTGAACTAACGGCGCTGGTCATGCATCATATTCATACAGGATACAAAATAGGCTCCGACGATGCCAAAACAATAGCCCCGGTTTACAACTTCGTCTTCCGATTATTTGTAAACTTATTATATCTTCATTGCAAACACACAAGAAGACAATAAATTCATTAGACCATTCTATTGGCCCATCACCTGACTCAACAAAGACCTGCAATCCTCTTAATCCTCTAAGTACCGTGACGGAAGCCCCTGACTTAATTGACCGCACCCGACTAATTACATAGATAACGAAGCAGATAGACGTAACCGTACATACAATACAAGACTTGTAACGAACTGCCAGATCTCTCTTAGGCCTAGAGTTGAACAGACTGAGACCTTAGAGACGATCTCCGGAGAGATTTGGGGATTAAACAGATTGAGGCCCCGTAATCGAGCTGCAACAAGCCAACCCACCTCTGCCACCGCTCTAAGGAGTAGGCAGATTGAGGCCTTAGGAGTTCATGTCCGTACATATTTCCTTTACTACTTCTTGAAAATGGCTCCAAAACAGGAGCCCAAACGTCGAGTTTTAATAAATTCTGGACGCGGTTCCGCCCAAAAAGCAAGCATGTCTCACATTAAAGACCGCGGAAATCTTTCCGAACACACACACACACGCACGCATATATATATATATATATATATATATATATATATATATATATATATATATATATATATATATATATATATATACATATATATATATATATATATATATATATATATATATATATATATATATATATATATATATATATAACAACTTTCAATATAAAAGTTATTTTAGAGCTTTATTGATAATCATAATAGCTGATTTATTATCAATATTAACAGTCCGACATTTCTATTCTATGTTATATTTTGACCACTTAATCAAAACTATTGTTGTGTTTTACTCATGATTATTATTGCAATTTTTTTCCCTGTCAGTGTCTCCTGGGTTAGCTGAGGTAATAAAATAAACAGTTGTTGTGAATACCCAGTTGTCGAACTAATACAATTATCTAGAAAAAGTGTCAGAATTGTGTACTATGGTTCTAATAAATATGAGCTTTTGGTCAAAATCAACCCAGGAAGAGAGTGTATCCACTTTAATTAAACTTTTAAACATTTTCAAATAGTCAACATTGTTGTTAAGTTAATTAAAAAACAAACAAAGTTATACAGTACCAGGAAAAACCACTACTAATTTTACCCTGAATATTAAATTATTAACTTAATTATTAATCGGTTTTTTTGAGAATTTAATCTCGATACTGCTTTAGAAGGGGGTTCGGAGCAAAGGTTGTATATTATAATAGAAAAAAAAAACAACAAATAGATGTAATCAAGCGTTACTAGAAAACTATCATGTACATTAAAAATATAAAACTTTAAGTACATGTTGCACTGATACAGTTCTGTATACTATCATTTGTTGTTTTCACAATAAATCTCAAGTTACTGTAATCAATGGGGCATTTTCTCATCACCCCATTTTCAGATATAACC